>OW388302.1:68625372-68791884 GCA_936450465.1 Gibbula magus
TATAATTGTAGTTGAAGAGATAGTCTGCACATGAACGTTCTCGCCACCTTCTATTCGACTAAACACATCATGCAGTGTGTCCCCACTATGACCTAATCGTATAGTTGTCACAACAAGGAAATACAATCCATTCACTGATGGTAAATGTTATTTAATGTGTGCGCCAAGTGAATATCAAAAGTCAGATAAGCGCGGTATAGCGAGGCGAGACAAGAACGACGCATACATGCCAAGCGCTGAAATATCCACGTTTCCGACCTTGGCCGATTTCCTCCAACACCTGCAGGTTTTCAACAAACTGCGGAAAGAGAGCTTTTGTTTACATAACTGCACCGTCTGCAGATTTGATTTGTAACTTGTCTGACGTAAATCAATGAAATTCACCTGCATGAACTGTTTGAACAAGAGAAGCGGACGTAAAATAATAGTTTCTGTCTCGAGGTCTCGTTAGTAATGATGTTCACGTCAGGGGACGGCGTGGATACTTTAATAATACTACATCACACTTTTCTACACGGGCCGTGTTCAAGAGAGGTTTCAAAGTAATCGCTCAATTAGCGATTACTTTTAAACCTCTCTTGAACGCGATTGCTCAATGTAGCGCTACGTAGCAAGGCGAGCAATCTTCAAGGAATTTGCACTGTGTCGTTCAAGAGAGAATGAGCGCTACTTGAGCACTACATTGAGCGATCAATGAGCTATTATAAGCGCTCGCTACTATGGAACGGACCCCTGTTTGGACAGTCCAGGGAACGGTCATTTATTACAGGCAGTTTGGGCCCGGGATATTTACTTTGGTTTTTACTTACAAATATGACCCTCCCGGCTTGTCGTATTTTTTTAATGGACCTCCCCCAACATACATCTATCAAACTTCTTGAAATTGGCCTCCTGAAGATTCATACATTGAAACATTTTTCTTTGACAATTTAAAGTATGGTTCTCGCGAGAAAGAAAATGTTATAGAATGTTGAAAACATATTTATTTGATATACCAGTTATGGGTTTGGCATGATGGTTAGTCATATAGGCTCTGTTGCTCAACAGATATCATTATTATCACATGTATTACATTATTCAACATATCTCTCTTCGGTAAGGACTTTGAACATGTTAAATGATACGGCATTACCCAGTCACCAAAATTTATCATTCACAATTGTCAACACAAAATCATAGACTTTTACATTCTGAGAAGGAAGTTACAAATATATTAAGTTCACCATTTTCCTGATGAAGGGGAAAGGAACCAGAAATTGAGATTCATAACAATCTGCATTACACAGGTGTGACCTCTATTGTTTTATCTGTTAGAGGTTTGTACAATGGTTCCACAATAATCCCTAAGTTCCCCCACTCCTCACCCCTCACAGTGATACATTTACAAATATGGCCTGCAGAGTCCAAGAACTCGCTACCACAAGCTCTTATGAGTCCTAGCAGATCTAAGTGAGTCCCTCAATAAGTAGCTATATATAGGCAAATACATCAACAAGCTTAGTGTTCTGTGTGTCTTGGGGACTGGCAGCTTAATGTTTTATGAGTTTTATGTTACGAGTATTTGATGCAGGACTCATGGGTAAATTTATCACTGTCTCCCTGAAACATTGTTAGCCCTTACTCTCCAGTCCACCTGGTATGACCCTTCCCTCCCTTTACCTTCCCCCTCCTATATGAGTCAATATACACCTCTATGAGGCACATCTTGTAGCACTAAAATGGTAAATCAGTTTATTAAGAGTAAATTAACATTTCAAGGTGCACACAGAAAGTGTATAATTTGTTTTAAAATATATGTCTGTTGTCAGATATTTGCAAAAATCAAGAACTTTTCAATTGTGTCTAGATTTTCAATAGGTTCTATTTTATTTGTATCATATTTTAAAGCTGCATCCATTGTGTTTCATAAAATTTTATTTGGCTTTAATACGTTCCAACACACCATATGTGCTGTTAACAAAAAATTCACTCAGCTTGCATATTCATCCCCAATCGCCAGATATATCATAATTACTAGTTTCCAATTAAAATTGAGTAACGGCATTATGCACGTGCAGAAACCGAAAGTGCACGTCCTATTTATATGCTTAGTAGTTATATGACCTATTGAACATTATCAACCCTAATTTGTTATCTTGTCTGGTTTAAACAAGATTCCAAAATTACGTTTGACTCATTGGCGCTCGCCACACGCGGTGCATTGTCCGGTTTTCGATCAGAAATCGACACTTTTACCTTCATATCGTCAATATACTAAGTTGAGTATCATCAAAATGGTAGTTTTCGGTAACAGTTGGTACTTCTCGATAAAAAAAAATATCATTTATAACGTTTGGCATATTTGACCCCAAACAACACAATGGATGTACCTTTAACTACGTCATTGAGATCGGCTATTATATTTATTCAAATGTTATCAATTTGACTGTCTGTTTTAACTTTATTAGCCTATATAGTGACTGTTAATAGGCATCTATTAAAATATACCAAACAGAACCAAAAGCCTTAAATATAAAGTACCTGGATGCTTAAACTGTCAGTTCTACTTTCAGCAAGGAGGAGACCTCATGGAGAACTGTTTTGTACAAGCATCAGTTTTTAATATCAAGCAGTCATCAAGTGTTTTATAATAATCTTTCAGACCCTTTTTTTCATGACCCTCCTCCTGTGGCTGTATATTTTTCATGAATCTCCCCTTAAAACCCCCGACCCTACCCCAACCCCTGTAATAAATGACCACTCCAAAATATGCCATGTGCATTCCTATTAATGTCGTATTGATACAATATAAGAACAATTAATCGTTATAATCAACATTTAATTAAAACGTCAAAGCGAATTTTAAAAAGAAAACTTGTATAAATATAAGTATAAATATTTGTATCCGTCAACCGAAAACTGCAGTATGCACTGTGATTATAGCCCATTACCCCTACAGCCCATAAACCCTACACTCCATGACCCCTACAATTAGTTAAAACAACGCAATCAGTGACCTGTCCGTGACTAAGTATAGAGTAAGATTGAAAGTGAGGGGATAACGGGAATTAAGATTTAGTATTGTTTGTGAAATAAATGAGTTGGAAACAAGTTTGGTGAGAAGGAAACGTTTTTAAACATTAGTTTCACTAATGTCAGAATTTACATTTAAAAGAAATGAACTAGACATGAAACAAAAATAGAATAAATCAAATAGTCATTGCATCGAATGTACATTGTAAATAATATAACTCTCGCAGTTACCTTCCGTAATGTCTTTAACTTGACGTCATTGTTAGATGTGTTTATAAAAACATTTTTGTCAAATTGTTTTGATTTATATATGAATTTGTGTAAAGGTCTTAAGTTCTTATATTGACCTGTGTATTTGGCCTTGTGCTATTTAATACATGGTTTAATTTTGTTGTTAAGAGTTCAAGAGTTTTGTTAATATCGGATGAGTATATTTCAAATAATTTCCGTTTCGTCGACTTCTGATATGAGCGTGTGGGCACTTTCTGTGTCCTTTAATTTGTAGTTATACACAATTTGTGAATATGTGATGACATTTAAATGTATGTATTTATTTCATTTGAGATATGAATGTGAAACATATGCATGATATGAAACATGAAACATGATAAGTTAATTAAATCTTTTTGCTCACACTATCAATTGTCCCTGTTTTTTTTAAATCTGGGCCGTCCCATTGCATAGTAAGAGGTTACAAGCCAGGGATAAGGAGTGTGGTGGACCGTTAACTTGTTTTGATAACCTGTAGGGGTTATGCTGTTAAGGGGTTATGCTGTTAAGGGGTTATGCTGTTAAGGGGTTATGCTGTTAAGGGGTTCTGCTGTTAAGGGGTTCTGCTGTGTAGGGGTTATGCTGTGTAGGGGTTATGCTGTTTAGGGGTTATGCTGTGTAAGGGTTATGCTGTGTAGGGGTTATGCTGTGTAGGGGTTATGCTGTGTAGGGGTTATGCTGTGTAGGGGTTATGCTGTTTAGGGGTTATGCTGTGTAAGGGTTATGCTGTGTAGGGGTTATGCTGTGTAGGGGTTATGCTGTGTAGGGGTTATGCTGTGTAGGGGTTATGCTGTGTAGGGGTTATGCTGTGTAGGGGTTATGCTGTGTAGGGGTTATGCTGTGTAGGGGTAATGCTGTGTAGGGGTTATGCTGTGTAGGGGTTATGCTGTGTAGGGGTTATGCTGTGTAGGGGTTATGCTGTGTAGGGGTTATGCTGTGTAGGGGTTATGCTGTGTAGGGGTTATGCTGTTAAGGGGTTATGCTGTTAAGGGGTTATGCTGTGTAGGGGTTATGCTGTGTAGGGGTTATGCTGTTTAGGGGTTATGCTGTGTAAGGGTTATGCTGTGTAGGGGTTATGTTGTGTAGGGGTTATGCTGTGTAGGGGTTATGCTGTGTAGGGGTTATGCTGTGTAGGGGTTATGCTGTGTAGGGGTTATGCTGTGTAGGGGTAATGCTGTGTAGGGGTTATGCTGTGTAGGGGTTATGCTGTGTAGGGGTAATGCTGTGTAGGGGTAATGCTGTGTAGGGGTTATGCTGTGTAGGGGTTATGCTGTTAAGGGGTTATGCTGTTTAGGGGTTATGCTGTTTAGGGGTTATGCTGTTAAGGGGTTATGCTGTTAAGGGGTTATGCTGTTAAGGGGTTATGCTGTGTAGGGGTTATGCTGTGTAGGGGTTATGCTGTTTAGGGGTTATGCTGTGTAAGGGTTATGCTGTGTAGGGGTTATGTTGTGAAGGGGTTATGCTGTGTAGGGGTTATGCTGTGTAGGGGTTATGCTGTGTAGGGGTTATGCTGTGTAGGGGTTATGCTGTGTAGGGGTAATGCTGTGTAGGGGTTATGCTGTGTAGGGGTTATGCTGTGTAGGGGTAATGCTGTGTAGGGGTAATGCTGTGTAGGGGTTATGCTGTGTAGGGGTTATGCTGTGTAGGGGTAATGCTGTGTAGGGGTTATGCTGTGTAGGGGTTATGCTGTGTAGGGGTAATGTTGTGTAGGGGTTATGCTGTGTAGGGGTTATGCTGTGTAGGGGTAATGCTGTGTAGGGGTAATGCTGTGTAGGGGTAATGCTGTGTAGGGGTTATGCTGTGTAGGGGTAATGCTGTGTAGGGGTAATGCTGTGTAGGGGTTATGCTGTGTAGGGGTAATGCTGTGTAGGGGTAATGCTGTGTAGGGGTTATGCTGTGTAGGGGTTATGCTGTGTAGGGGTAATGCTGTGTAGGGGTAATGCTGTGTAGGGGTTATGCTGTGTAGGGGTTATGCTGTGTAGGGGTAATGCTGTGTAGGGGTAATGCTGTGTAGGGGTTATGCTGTGTAGGGGTAATGCTGTGTAGGGGTAATGCTGTGTAGGGGTTATGCTGTGTAGGGGTAATGCTGTGTAGGGGTAATGCTGTGTAGGGGTTATGAAATACTACCTGCACTGTTATAATGGTTGCTCAACTGGGTACTTAGATAATGAACTAGTTGCGAAGAATTACGGATTGTCTGTTGTGAATACGAACTTTAGAGAGGACAGATATTTCGCAAGTTCGAGTACCGAGCTGGTTATTATTTGCTTACCCAAGATAATTTGTATGATCATGGGAATTACAGTTTTTTTAAATATAACTTACTTTTTGATTGGTTGACTGAACTTCTGTAAGTTTGTTCATGAATTGCTTTATTATCCTATTCTCGCTAAATCACATTGATGAACATTTCGAGCATATTTATTTCAAGTCACACATCTGTAAAATGCATAAAATATAATATAATGTTCAATCGATGTATCCTAGACCGTATTTACACAATTAGAATTGCAAGTTGAAGCAGAATGCAAGAATCGCCTATAATCTTAAGCTCCTGAATTTAACGATGACGTCATTCAGTGACGTAATTGCATTCCTGAGTCATTGCTAGTTTCTATTTTACCAATTTTCTCTTATTCTGCGACACTATTTAGAATATGAACGAGTTGTTCATTATGTCACAATTTCTTTTTGGTATGAGCCCAAATTGTGAGATGAGATAAAATTATTTACATGCGCGCATCTTGAAGTTATAGCAGAGTTTATGAATGGCGTAGTTTACGGTTTAATTCGCGTTTTGTTTTTCGATTTTTACTCATTAAAATGATCCTGGGTGAACAAAATAAGAGCCAACTAGGTGCTCGGAATTGCGGAGTATCTGACCTTCATGAAGTAGTATGTCAAACTCCTCGCTAAAGCTCGTAGTATATCACATAAATTAAATCGGAAAAGATAATGCGTACGTAATTCCTCGCAAGTTGTTTATTCTTTTAATCATCCATTTCATAATTTCACTTGACTTCAACTACTTATAGGTTGTTTAATCTTCTAGTGTAATTGTCACCTACGTAGAAAGATATCTCCCGATGAATGAACAATCATGTGGAATCTCTCTAATTTGGACATATGCATGTACTAACATTGATAGGAAGATAAGCTTGTTAAGCCTGGGGTGATATTGTTTATTCAGTACATCAATTATCTTCGTGACATGCTCACATATAGACATCTAGTAGATGTTTCTACATTGTTTTGTATTCTCGTCCGTTAACTAGCAATACATCTGTATACACCGCTTATCATAAATAAAGCTTCAAGGAAAGAGACACCAATCTAATGTTGAAGTGATTCTTTATGCTTACCAGGGAAGATGCGGGTTCATGTTGACTCCATATTGTTACAATGGCAACTTTCCGGAACTGTAAATGTCCATACCACAGTGCCGATTTCCAAAGAGAAGTTACAATTATTGTTTTCACAGTCACAACGCCAGTCGATCCTCGCAGGTTTCACCGCAATGCATAGTCACATGGCGTTGTGGGCTTTCTCTTGAAAGCGGCGTTAACCCCAACTCACCTCACCTCACAGTCACACTGACACTGGACAGACGCTGTAGTGCTGATAGTGTCAGAGAGCGATCATCATCTAAGGCAAACCACATACTCGTTTCTGGTCGAATAAAATAAGCTGTTGCGGTGACTGGTGCCTGACACCTAGGGTGTAGGTTAGAAACCAATGTGGGTTAGAATGTGATTGTGTACTATTGAAGATTGTGTGATCCCAAATACGATTAGTTACATCTATTCACTGCATGTATTACTAATCGAAAGCTCACTAAGTAGTTGTTTTAAATGTACTTGTCAACTTCAGCTGTATCATACCTATATGTATCAAATTATGTAACATTTGTCAACAGCGTGACTGCTGCTAACCGGCGCTGTTACAGTTCAACGTTCAATAAGGATATACATCTATGAACTGAAGAGGTGCGTCTTCAGGAGTTTCTAAACGTTTAAGTAGCTAAGCCAGAATAAAAAGGAAAAGATTTTGAATGAAAACAAACATTGTGTTATTAAATTGAAAATTGCTTGTGCAATATAGTTTTGTTTGCTTAATTTGGATACAATAACGTTACAATTGCATTATATTGAAGGACATCAATTGTTTAAGCATTAAAACAAATATAGAAGTAATAAATACGTTAATCACATACTGAATCCGGACCAGTAGTACAAGCAAGTACAGTCTCACATCAGACACAAGAGCTGAACAATATTACATTACATTAAATTTTAATTGATAAAAGTAACACTTTAGTCAAGAAAGGAATGAAAAAGATTTAATTCGATTGAATTTGTTATATGAAAGTTATTTTGATAACAATTCTATACAAATTGCGGATCCATATTTCTGATTCAGCTTTATCTTGCTGCTTTCTCCATTAGAAACTCGACTGTGATGCACGTCTAACTCGCTTTCGCTCGTTAAATACCAAACCACTCACTCGTTACATAAATATGTTATTAATTATTAGTATTCCGTTATTCCAAAATTTACTTATTCAAGATGGAAAACATTTACAAAACAATTTGAAATACAAAAATAATTCTCATCATAATTTGTTTGGGCATTAGTTCTCAAAACAAAACAATACAGTCATAATTCATAGACCCAGCTCAACACTTCATTTCGCAACTCATTATTCTCTCCCATACAGTATTCAACTGTGTAATGCTGGGGTGAATATTGAAGCTGTTAAGAGCTCACCACTTGTGAATGACTGTAAACGTACTCTATCTGCTACACTTACATTCTGCTGCCCTGTATCTTAAGTTACTTTAAAAAGCTCTTGCAATTTGGGTTAAGATCGACGATCAAGTTTTTCCCTTAACTAAAGGCCCCTTTACACAGACATAAAGACCGTTGTGCGTCCTCTGTGCGACCAAAATACATAACAGATCGCCGTAGGACGGTCAAGGGAGGCAGAATGGTTGCTAAGGTCGTGAGGAGGTGGCACAAGGGATGTTGAGGCATCGCGATTGATCGCCAAGGACACCGACAATTTTTTAACATACTCAAAACTTCCGCAGAGGGGTCGCCGTCGATTCTAGTCGATCAACGGTTGCTCCCAGGAGGCAGAAAGGTCGTACAATGGACGTTTTAAGGTCGCAAAGGACGCTCAATAATCGCCATGTAAGAAATTCGCTAACGTTGGACGATGCCTCTGCCTCCATTGTGCGTCCTATGTGCAATCAGAGCCGTTCATTATCACGTGCGTTCTGCCTTCATGCAGCGACCGTGACAACCTTTGTACGACCATGCCGAGTTGTGCGGCTTCTTTCTGCATTCACTCAGCTATCTGTGAGCGTCCTCGTAAATTCTCCAAAAAAATAGATGATCGATTCTCACATGCTTCCTTGTTTCTGTTGACAAATCATTAATAAGACATGGCACCAAAGGGAGCAAGACAACAGAAAAATGTCAAGCAAATAAAGATGTATAAACTCACTTGTAAAGAAACGCCATCACATATTTAACAATAGCAACGGAATGATGTGTCGGATAAAGTCGATTTTAAATGTCTTTGATAATACAAAAAGTTTTGTAAAGAAGTAGCACAATCTCATTCATTCGGGTTTGATACTTTTATCATGACCTTTATTCAAACACATACGGGTGTTGGAATAGCTTTTTCAACATGGATTTTGGCCAGAATGTTGGGTAATTCTGTTTACAAAGTTTCGAAATAAATAAAATAATTAATAAAAGATGTTGGCGACCTATTTTATCTCGCTAACTTTAATTCGTTGAAACATCGTCACAGTAGGACATAGTAAAACAAGCCAAAAAGTCCCTTTTTACTCCCTATATCTCCCCGTTAAGAAGATTTTTAAAAGAGACTAGTTTTTTGAAGGCATGATTTTCATTAATATGACCAGTTAATGTTTCATTAACTTAAATTTCACCAATTTGACTTCTGGAGAATGATGAAGCCCTGTTTCGTTCGTATGTGTACCGTGGGTTAAATAATTTCGTGTATTTCTGAATATTTATTTCTGTAGTTTTAAAATGAACCCATCATATTCTTCTGCAAACAACAATGACCATGTTGTTAGGCAGCAGAGCTTTTTGTCTTTTATTGCAACTGCAAAACCTAATTGGTTGGTTATTTTTTACTGTTGGAATGGGACTGAAACAAATGGAGACTAATGCAGCTTATTATAGACCCAGTCTATCCAGGTTGCCGAACACTCATTCAGGTATCGCAGAGGAGGCAGAAGTGTTGCTGCATGGTCGGCCAACTATCGCCATAGTCGCCACGGTGGCACAGAGAAGGCACAGAGGAAGCACAGAGGAGGCTGACGGGTTGCACGAGGATCGCCCTTGATGTTGTTAGGTTGCACAGTGAACGCCCAGCGAAGGCAGCGTGGAGGCTCCGGAAACGTGCAGGTCGTTCAAAGATTGTCATGGAAATTACCGTTATTTGCATTTTAGGTCGTACAAAGGAGGCAGTAAGATCGCAGGAGCATTTACACAGAACCAGGATTTTGCTAAATCAGCCGACCATTGAGCGTCCTGTCCATTTTTGTGGTCGCCAAATGGTCGTACGCGGGACGTGGCTCTGTGTAAAAGGGCTTTTAGGTAAGAAGTAAGATCGAAAATTATTACTTCTGTTTGCTAGTCAGAATCTGGTGTTATAGTTTGTTTGGTCACTGACTTGTCAGGGTTCTCAAAATGATTGACTTTGAACGTTGTATAACTAATTCTAACTAATGTATCTTGGCTCTCTATGAACTCTCACGTCAACATCACAACAACTCTTTTATTTAGTTTTTCTTAAGGATTTCTTTTAGAATATGTCAATGAAAGTCTAACTTCGGTGTTTTGTATTAATATATTCCAAGTATAAAGGGAGATAACACAAATGATAAAGCATGATGCCAATATTGCAAACAATAAAGGCAAAGGCTGCTTTTGTATTCAGAATCATTAACTGTTTCTCATTGTAATTTTCTAAATTCACCAGTTATTCTGTGACGGTTGCCACAAAGCACTGAACAAACTCCTGTCCCAGCGACTCCACTAACACTGTATCCGCTACCAGTTCTTCAACAGCCTCGGACAAGCTGCTTGGAACTTTATCAAAAATGTTGTCTCTTCCTGCAGGCGGACACGTCAGTTTCCTCTGGAGTCCGTCTAACCCTGCAGCTACTGTTGCTGCCAGCACGAGGTAAGGGTTGCTCTGACCACTCGGCATCCTGTTCTCCAAGTAGCTTCCCTTTCCGGACGGACTTTCCTTCACTTTTATACATGCTCTCCTGTCCTGCCTGTCCCAAAACAACCCTTTTTGTAGAGACGGATTATGGAGCCGCTTGTAGCAGATATCTGTTGGACTGAACAGGGCTGTAAGGGCTCTGGCATGATGAATCAGACCTGCTAACCAATGTTGGCCAGTGTGTGATAGAGTTTTCGTTGACGTTTCAAATACATTCTGACCATCTGACCATAGCGAGTGGTTGAAGTGTTTACCAACGATAATCTCGTTAGTCCATGATTCGAAGGAAACCTCCAGGCCCCCTTCATGTTCTATCTCCTGGACTCCCGTCTTGAAGACAAAGGCAGCGTCTGCGGAGGCGAGACCGACCTGCGCCTTGAGGACCATCTCGAAGAGACTCGGGTCGTGTTCTGAGTGGAGACTCTCGATCTGAACTCCCGCCTTGTGCATCATACTCTCGATGTTGAAGAGCACGGGTCCATATTTTGAGTGAACTGCATGATTCATGTACCTTGACCTTTGACAACTACCTTTTGACCCTTTGATAACAAACTCCATCTCAAATCCAGAAAGGATGTCATAACCCTGATTGCTCAAACTCTCTATCTGTCGACTGGCCACGTATCTCGGACACGCCAACTGAGGTGTCATGTCTGAAATCCATCGGCTTTCACAGATGACGTCCATAACCTTGACCCTGGCACCACCACACCAGGGGGCGCTGTGAATGGTATCAAGGTCGGGGACTTCTACTGCCTGTTCTTGTTGCTCCACGTTAATTCTCGTTGATTCAACTGTGACGTCATTGTCCTGTGTGGTCATACAAACAAGACCTGGAAATAGTTGAAGCATGTTTCAGAATGGATATCTGATCATGTCATCTGTGACAACAGTGATGTATTTGGACTCAAATTATTTGTACTGTGTTCAGGTGGAGTCTTCACATTTGTTTGCTATTTAAATAACATCTATTTCTACTACTTCTGTCACATTTGTTTATTATTATAAATAACATTTATTTCTACTATTTCTATCACATTTGTTTGCTATTTAAATAACATATATTTCTACTATTTCTGTCACATTTGTTTGCGATTTAAATAACATCTATTTCTACTATTTCTATCACATTTGTTTGCTATTCAAATAACATATATTTCTACTATTTCTATCACATTTGTTTGCTATTTAAATAACATCTATTTCTACTATTTCTGTCACATTTATTTGTGATTTAAATAACATCTATTTCTACTATTTCTATCACATTTGTTTTCTATTTAAACAACATCTATTTCTACTTTTTCTATCACATTTGTTTGCTATTTAAATAACATCTATATCTACTATTTCTAACACATTTGTTTGTTATTTAAATAACATCTATTTCTACTATTTCTGTCATATTTGTTTGCTATTTAAATAACGTCTATTTCTGCTATTTCTATCTTATTTGTTTACCATTTAAATAGCATAACTCTCATCTATTAGCCTTTTGAATAGCATGTGTTTTCAGTTTTTCCAACAAATTTGATCACTTCCTAAACAAGTTTTATTTCTACTATTTCTATCACATATGTTCACATTATGAAACAGAATGTGTTTTGATATTTTTACCACATTTGTTCACTATCTAAATACCATTTCTATCTGCTATGTCCATCTGCTTTGTTCATGAAATTCTTATATTTCTATCATATTTGCTCACTTTGAAATAACATCAAGGCCTAGTATTTCTATCACATTTCTTTCATATATAAATAGCATGTACTTCTTATATTTCTCCCACATTTTTCACAAACTAAATAAAATGTATTTCTACTATTTCAATCCCCTTTGTGAATTATTTAAATAACATTTTCTTTTATTTCTATCGCATTTGTTAACTTCTAAATAGCATGAATTTCTAATGTAAGGATACTGTTGGCTAAACTATCGGTTATTGGATATCCTTTCTGTCGAAGTTGTTGATTGGTTAAGATGTTAGGACAGTATTTGTTAGCGATTGGTGCCCCTCTAAGTGGCTGGGTTATGGCCCAGTAACTAATTCCCAAATGACATCATATAACATAAGTTAACTTTCTAAATGGCATGTGACTCTAACAAAATGTAACGTTGACTCATATAGATAGTGTGATTCTAAAAATAACAACGTCACATGAGTCCATTATCTAAATAACATGCATTGTCAGTTGCTGTGGAAAGTTAAACATCCATAGACATATATACAAGTTATTCGTAATTTGGTCGCTGATAAGGCTCTTTCTTTTAAGTAACAAACTGTTACAAACTATTGTATTTGTATTAACTATATTGACAACGTTATTTTGCTCAACAGCGATAAGTTGATTTTAGAAAGTGCATAAACTCATGGATACAAGCATGAATAACGTTTGGTAGCTGCGATAGGTGTCTGACTCTAAGGGTGTGTGTTTGACTTGGGAAAGTTAAACATTTGTATTATTACCCATATGGTTGAAAATAACCGAGTTAATATTTCGTTTCAAGCACATGTGCACATATCACGTATGCGTAGCCTTAGTAACCATTGTTTCGTGGCGACTTCCCGTATATTGTTGTCTGTGACTTTATAAAACAATAATTATTCGTGATGTCACTATTGCTTGCCGTCGCAAGAGAAGTGGGTCGTCTCCTGACTATTTTTACGCAATTCAAATGGAACAGATTAGACAATAAATAAATTATTACACTCTTAAGTGTGCCATATGACTTGTGCTTAGCCCTCACTCTCGCTCGGGTAACACAAACATTCACTATCTTTTTGTAATAGGCATATGCCACGATTCTCTGGTTATAATCTCTATTTATCGCAGATATTGTAAATGCAAAAAATAATCTTTATTATCCATAGTGTTGAACATATTCAAGTTAATATTAATGATATGAGCACATGTGCACATATCACGTTTGCCTAGCAACGATTGTTTCACCGCGACTTCCCGTCTGTGACGTCATAAAACTATTGTTCGTGACGTCACTGAAGCTTGTCCTCGCAAGAGAGTTGGCTAATTTTACGCGAATCAAATGGAGTAGAATGGGCAATAAAGGAATTATTACTCTCGAAAGTGTGACATATGACTTTTACGAAACTCGTGCCAATTTGTTTATAACCCTCGCTCTCGCTCGGGCAATACAAAACTTCACACTCGTTTCGTAAAAGTCATGTGACACACTTCCTCGGGTAATACTCTCTTTACACCTAAATGTTATGTTATTGTAACTACTTCTCAATTGAATGGTTATTTGAATAACAATTCAATTTACTTGTTGCTAAAAAGTAAATGTTTCCCTCTACACTGCGTTATATGCGTATTGCGTAAAAGATAATGTCAATGGAATTTTAAATATTTATGAATATTGTGTTCATGAATTCAGCATAGTTCGTCAGTATATGTACTATAACTGCAAAGTGAGACATTACTTATTTAAATATATGCAATAAAAGTATGTCATTACTATGCAGCTGGTCCAAAATTTTCAATTACATTCCAATACAATTAATCTTTACAGATGTTGATCTGTATTCCCTGCAATTGTTTGATATTATATGACACTTTCGAATATTTTAACTATTCGTGGAAATAATATAATATAAGGTTTTAACCGGATCACTCTTCTTAATACGATGAGCTCATTTCAACCAGTGTATATATCTTTTCAAGTATGTTAAACAAGTGGAAAAATATATAGAGATTATTGCCCGAGGAAGTGTGTCATATGACTTTTACGAAACGAGTGTGAATTTTGTTATTGCCCGAGCGAGAGTGAGGGTTATACACAAACTTGCATGAGTTTCGTAAAAGTCATATGACACACTTGATTTCTTTATTACCCATTTTATTCCGTCTGATTCGCGTAAAAATAGCCAAGAAACGGCCCACTTCTCTTGCGACGGCAAGCAACAGTGATGCACGAACAATCGTTTTATGACGACGCAGACGACAAAATACGGGAAGTCGCGATGAAACAATGGCTGTGAGGCAAACGTGATATGTGCACATGTGCTCATATCAATAACATGAACGCGATTATTTTCAACCATATGGGTAATAAATATAAATATGTTTATAACAGTTTTAATCCGTTATAAGTAGTTTTCGTCAATAACATTGACTCTTAAAGAATGAAACAACATGATCATTTCGTCTTTCTTTACAAGAGAATCTAAAGGTCCATACGTACATTTTGTCCATTCAGGAGTCATCAGGACAACTGACAGTAATAAATACAATGCATAAAAAGAAGATTACCTCCAAAAACACAGACTCCATTCCTCGTGAACTCTCGTGCTGGGACCATTCGTCCCCGAGACCGACCGAGAGTATCACACAGAACGTAGCGGACATAGTCCCAGTCCTCAGTGTTACACAGCGAACTCTGCATCGTCAGGGGGAGGTATTATTCTTCTGATAATTCTGCAAACATGAAGTGGAATTACGTGGGGTTAAATGTCGATATCATTAATATGTCACTTACATTACTGTAGACTAAGAAGTCAATCTATCGGGACAGAGGAGGCAAACTGAAAGCTGGAAAACTTTCTGACTAAACACTCACCTATAAAGCATCCGACATATATCTAACAAGTTAACCAACAACACATCTGACTAATCATCTGTAAAATATGCATTGAATTATCCGGAACAGTTCACATGCACACCACTGATGCATATTCAAAGCATGTGGTAGGTGTCAGATCGCTTAGACACATATCTTTTGGGGAGTTGAACAGCTACGAGCAATCTGAAATTGGAAATCCCATCTCTAATGTAACAATGAACATACCCTGATGGCTACTAGTCTTTGGGACATACCGTGGTGTCCACAAGTCCATGTTACATACCGTGGTGGCTACTAGTCCATGTGACATACCGTGGTGGCTACTAGTCCATGTGACATACTGTGGTGGCCACTAGTCCATGTGACATACCGTGGGGGCCACTAGTCCATGTGACATACCGTGATTGCTACTAGTCCATGTGACATACTGTGGTGGCTACTAGTCAATGTGTCATACCGTGGCCTCTAGTCCATGTGACATACAGTGGTGGCCACTAGTCTTTGGGACATACCGTGGTGTCCACAAGTCCATGTTACATACCGTGGTGGCTACTAGTCCATGTGACATACCGTGGTGGCCACTAGTCCATGTGACATACCGTGATTGCTACTAGTCCATGTGACATACTGTGGTGGCTACTAGTCAATGTGTCATACCGTGGTGGCCACTAGTCCATGTGAAATACCGTGGTGGCCACTAGTCCATGTGACATACCGTGGTGGCTACTGGTCCATGTGACATACCATGGTGGCTACTGGTCCATGTGACATACTGTGGTGGCTACTAGTCAATGTGTCATACCGTGGTGGCTACTAGTCCATGTGACATACCGTGGTGGCCACTAGTCCATGTGACATACCGTGGTGGCTACTAGTCCATGTGACATACCATGGTGGCTACTAGTCCATGTGACATACTGTGGTGGCTACTAGTCAATGTGTCATACCGTGGTGGCTACTAGTCCATGTGACATACCGTGGTGGCCACTAGTCCATGTGACATACCGTGGTGGCTACTAGTCCATGTGACATACTGGTGTGGCTACTAGTCTATGTGACATACCGTGGTGGCTACTAGTCCATGTGACATACTGTGGTGGCTACTAGTCAATGTGTCATACCGTGGTGGCCACTAGTTCATGTGACAAACCGTGGTGGCTACTAGTCTATGTGTCATACCATGGTGGCTACTGGTCCATGTGACATACCGTGGTGGCTACTAGTCAATGTGTCATACCGTGGCCACTAGTCCATGTGACATACAGTGGTGGCTACTTGTCAATGTGACATACCGTGGTGGCCACTAGTCCATGTGAAATACCGTGGTGGCCACTGGTCCATGTGACATACCGTGGTTGCTACTAGTCCATGTGACATACTGTGGTGGCTACTAGTCAATGTGTCATACCGTGGTGGCCACTAGTTCATGTGACAAACCGTGGTGGCTACTAGTCTATGTGTCATACCATGGTGGCTACTGGTCCATGTGACATACCGTGGTGGCCATTAGTCCATGTGACATACCGTGGTGGCCACTAGTCCATGTGAAATACCGTGGTGGCCACTAGTCAATGTGTCATACCGTGGTGGCCACTAGTTCATGTGACAAACCGTGGTGGCAACTAGTCCATGTGACATACCGTGGTGGCTACTTGTCAATGTGACATACCGTGGTGGCTACTAGTCCATGTGACATACCGTGGTGGCCACTAGTTCATGTGACAAACCGTGGTGGCCACTAGTCCATGTGACATACAGTGGTGGCTACTTGTCAATGTGACATACCGTGGTGGCTACTAGTCCATGTGACATACCGTGGTGGCCACTAGTTCATGTGACAAACCGTGGTGGCCACTAGTCCATGTGACATACCGTGGTGGCTACTTGTCAATGTGACATACCGTGGTGGCCACTAGTTCATGTGACAAACCGTGGTGGCCACTAGTCCATGTGACATACCGTGGTGGCCACTAGTCCATGTGAAATACCGTGGTGGCCACTAGTCAATGTGTCATACCGTGGTGGCCACTAGTTCATGTGACAAACCGTGGTGGCTACTTGTCAATGTGTCATACCGTGGTGGCCACTAGTTCATGTGACAAACCGTGGTGGCCACTAGTCAATGTGTCATACCGTGGTGGCCACTAGTTCATGTGACAAACCGTGGTGGCCACTAGTCCATGTGACATACCGTGGTGGCTACTAGTCCATGTGACATACCGTGGTGGCTACTTGTCAATGTGTCATACCGTGGTGGCCACTAGTCCATGTGACAAACCGTGGTGGCCACTAGTCCATGTGACATACAGTGGTGGCTACTTGTCAATGTGACATACCGTGGTGGCCACTAGTCCATGTGACATACCGTGGTGGCTACTTGTCAATGTGTCATACAGTGGTGGCTACTAGTTCATGTGACAAACCGTGGTGGCTACTAGTCCATGTGACATACCGTGGTGGCTACTGGTCCATGTGACATACAGTGGTGGCTACTTGTCAATGTGACATACCGTGGTGGCCACTAGTCCATGTGAAATACCGTGGTGGCCACTAGTCCATGTGACATACCGTGGTGGCTACTAGTCCATGTGACATACCATGGTGGCTACTAGTCCATGTGACATACTGTGGTGGCTACTAGTCAATGTGTCATACCGTGGTGGCTACTAGTCCATGTGACATACCGTGGTGGCCACTAGTCCATGTGACAAACCGTGGTGGCCACTAGTCCATGTGAAATACAGTGGTGGCCACTAGTCCATGTGACATACCGTGGTGGCTACTAGTCCATGTGACATACCATGGTGGCCACTAGTCCATGTGACATACAGTGGTGGCTACTTGTCAATGTGACATACCGTGGTGGCCACTAGTCCATGTGACATACCGTGGTGGCTACTTGTCAATGTGTCATACAGTGGTGGCTACTAGTTCATGTGACAAACCGTGGTGGCTACTAGTCCATGTGACATACCGTGGTGGCTACTTGTCAATGTAACATACCGTGGTGGCCACTAGTCCATGTGAAATACCGTGGTGGCCACTAGTCCATGTGACATACCGTGGTGGCTACTAGTCCATGTGACATACCATGGTGGCTACTAGTCCATGTGACATACTGTGGTGGCTACTAGTCAATGTGTCATACCGTGGTGGCTACTAGTCCATGTGACATACCGTGGTGGCCACTAGTCCATGTGACATACCGTGGTGGCTACTAGTTCATGTGACATACAGTGGTGGCCACTAGTCTTTGGGACATACCGTGGTGTCCACAAGTCCATGTTACATACCGTGGTGGCTACTAGTCAATGTGACATACCATGGTGGCTACTGGTCCATGTGACATACAGTGGTGGCTACTTGTCAATGTGACATACCGTGGTGGCCACTAGTCCATGTGAAATACCGTGGTGGCCACTAGTCCATGTGACATACCGTGGTGGCTACTAGTCCATGTGACATACCATGGTGGCTACTAGTCCATGTGACATACTGTGGTGGCTACTAGTCAATGTGTCATACCGTGGTGGCTACTAGTCCATGTGACATACCGTGGTGGCCACTAGTCCATGTGACATACCGTGGTGGCTACTAGTCCATGTGACATACTGGTGTGGCTACTAGTCTATGTGACATACCGTGGTGGCTACTAGTCCATGTGACATACTGTGGTGGCTACTAGTCAATGTGTCATACCGTGGTGGCCACTAGTTCATGTGACAAACCGTGGTGGCTACTAGTCTATGTGTCATACCATGGTGGCTACTGGTCCATGTGACATACCGTGGTGGCTACTAGTCAATGTGTCATACCGTGGCCACTAGTCCATGTGACATACAGTGGTGGCTACTTGTCAATGTGACATACCGTGGTGGCCATTAGTCCATGTGACATACCGTGGTGGCTACTGGTCCATGTGACATACCGTAGTAGCTTCTAGTTCATGTGACATACTGTGGTGGCTACAAGTCAATGTGTCATACCGTGGTGGCCACTAGTCCATGTGACATACAGTGGTGGCAACTAGTCCATGTGACATACCGTGGTGGCTACTAGTCCATGTGACATACCGTGGTGGCCACTAGTCTATGTGTCATACCATGGTGGCTACTGGTCCATGTGTCATACCGTGGTGGCTACTAGTCCATGTGACATACCGTGGTGGCCACTAGTCTATGTGTAATACCATGGTGGCTACTGGTCCATGTGTCATACCGTGGTGGCTACTAGTCCATGTGACATAACGTGCTGGCCACTAGTCCATGTGACATACCGTAGTAGCTTCTAGTCCATGTGACATACTTTTGTGGCTACTAGTTAATGTGTCATACCGTGGTGGCCACTAGTCCATGTGACATACCGTGGTGGCCACTAGTCCATGTGACATACCGTGGTGGCTACTAGTCCATGTGACATACCGTGGTGGCTATTAGACTATGTGACATACAGTGGTGGCTTCTAGACTTTGGGACATACCGTGTTGTCCACAAGTCCATGTTACATACCGTGGTGGCTACTAGTCTCTGTGACATACCGTGGTGGCTACAAGTCTATGTGTCATACAGTGGTGGCCACTAGACTATGTGACATACTGTGGTGGCTACTAGTCCATGTGTCATACCGTGATGGCTACTAGTCCATGTGACATACCGTGGTGGCTACTAGTCAATGTTACATACCGTGGTGGCTACTAGTCAATGTGTCATACCGTGGTGGCTACTAGACTATGTGACATACCGTGGTGGCTACTAGACTATGTTACATACCGTGGTGGCCACTAGACTATGTGACATATCGTGATGGCTACTAGTCTATGTGTCATACAGTGGTGGCCACTAGTCCATGTGACACACCGTGGTGGCTACTAGTCCATGTGTCATACCGTGGTGGCTACTAGTCCATGTGACATACCGTGGTGGCTACTAGTCCATGTGACATACCGTGGTGGCTACTAGTCTATGTGACATACCGTGGTGGCTACTAGTCCATGTGACATACAGTGGTGGCTTCTAGTCCATGTGACATACCATGGTGGCTACTTGTCTATGTGTCATACAGTGGTGGCTACTAGTCAATGTGACATATCGTGGTGGCTAATAGTCCATGTGACATACTGTGGTGGCCACTAGTCCATGTGTCATACAGTGTTGGCTACTAGTCAATGTGACATACCGTGGTGGCGTCTAGTCTATGTGTCATATCTTGGTGGCTACTAGTCCTTGTGACATACCGTGGTGGCTACTAGACCATGTGACATACCGTGGTGGCTACTAGACCATGTGACATACCGTGGTGGCTGCTAGTCCATCTGACATACCGTGGTGGCTACTAGTCCATGTGACATACAGTGGTGGCCACTAGTCCATGTGATATACCGTGGTGGCTACTAGTCCATGTGACAAAGCTAGGTGGCAACTAGACCATGTGTCATACCATGGTGGCTACTAGTCCATGTGTCATACCGTGGTGGCCTCTAGTCAATGTGACATACCGTTTTGGGCACTAGTCAATGTGACATACTGTGGTGGCCACTAGTCAATGTGACATATCGTGGTGGCTAATAGTCCATTTGACAAACCGTGGTGGCCACTGGTCCATGTTGCATACCGTGGTGACCACTAGTCCATGTGACATACCGTTTGGGGCACTAGTCAATGTGACATATCGTCGTGGCTACTAGTCCATGTGACATACCGTTTTGGGCACTAGTCAATGTGACATACTGTGGTGGCCACTAGTCAATGTGACATATCGTGGTGGCTAATAGTTCATGTGACACACGTGGGGGCTACTAGTTCATGTGACATACCGTGGTGGCTACTTGTTCATCTGACAAACCGTCGTGGCTACTAGTCCATGTGACATACCGTGTTGGCTACTAGTTCATCTGACAAACCGTCGTGGCTAATAGTCCATGTGACATACCGTGGTGGCTACTAGTCCATTTGACATACCGAAGTGGCTACTAGTCCATTTGACATACCGTGGTGGCTACTAGTCCATGTTACATACCGTGGTGGCCACTAGTCAATGTGACATACCGTGGTGGCTACTAGTCTATGTGACATACCGTGGTGGCTACTAGTCAATGTGTCATACCGTGGTGGCTACTAGACTATGTGACATACAGTGGTGGCTACTAGTCCATGTGACATACCGTTGTGACTACTAGTCCATGTTACATACCGTGGTGGCTACTAGTCTCTGTGACATACCTTGGTGGCTACTAGTCTATGTGTCATACAGTGGTGGCCACTAGACTATGTGACATATCGTGGTAGCTAATAGACTATGTGTCATACCGTGGTGGCTGCTAGTCCATGTGTCATACCGTGGTGGCTACTAGTCCATGTGACATACCGTGGTGGCTACTAGTCCATGTGACATACCGTGGTGGCTACTAGTCCAAGTGACATACCGTGGTGGCTACTAGTCCATGTGACATACCGTGGTGGCTACTAGTCCATGTGACATACCGTGATGGCTACTAGTCAATGTAACATACCGTGGTGGCCACTAGTCTATGTGACGTATCGTGGTGGCTACTAGTCTAAGTGTCATACAGTGGTGGCCACTAGTCCATGTGACATACCGTAGTGGCTACTAGTCCATGTGACATACCGTGGTGGCTACTAGTCCATGTGACATACCGTGGTGGCTACTAGTTCATGTGTCATACCATGATGGCTACTAGTCCATGTGACATACCGTGGTGGCTACTAGT
This sequence comes from Gibbula magus, assembly GCA_936450465.1. Classification (NCBI taxonomy): domain Eukaryota; kingdom Metazoa; phylum Mollusca; class Gastropoda; order Trochida; family Trochidae; genus Gibbula; species Gibbula magus. The sequence goes on from OW388302.1 coordinate 68,647,239, forward strand.
CCATGTGTCATACCGTGGTGGCTACTAGTCCATGTGACATACCGTGGTGGCTACTAGTCCATGTGACATACCGTGGTGGCTACTAGTCCATGTGACATACCGTGGTGGCTACTAGTCCATGTGACATACCGTGGTGGCTACTAGTCCATGTGACATACCGTGATGGCTACTAGTCAATGTTACATACCGTGGTGGCCACTAGTCTATGTGACGTATCGTGGTGGCTACTAGTCTGTGTCATACAGTGGTGGCCACTAGTCCATTTGACATACCGTGGTGGCTACTAGTCCATGTGACATACCGTGGTGGCTACTAGTCAATGTGACATACCGTGGTGGCTACTAATCCATGTGACATACCGTGGTGGCTACTAGTTCATGTGTCATACCATGGTGGCTACTAGTCCATGTGACATACCGTGGTGGCTACTAGTCAATGTGACATACCGTGGTGGCTACTAGTCCATGTGTCATACCATGGTGGCTACTGGTCTATGTGTCATACCATGGTGGCTACTGGTCTATGTGTCATACCATGGTGGCTACTAGTCCATGTGTCATACCATGGTGGCTACTGGTCCATGTGACAGACCGTGGTGGCTACTAGTCCATGTGACATACCGTGGTGGTTCCAAGTCCATGTGACATACAGTGGTGGCTACTAGTCCATGTGACATACAGTGGTGGCTTCTAGTCTATGTGTCATACAGTGGTGGCTACTAGTCCATGTGACACATCGTGGTGGCTACTAGTCCATGTGACATACCGTGGTGGCTACTAGTGTATGTGTCATACCATGGTGACTACTAGTCAATGTGTCATACCGTGGTGGCTACTAGTCCATGTGACATACAGTGGTGGCTACTTGTCAATGTGTCATACCGTGGTGGCTACTAGTCCATGTGACATACCGTTTTGGCTACTAGTCCATGTGACATACCGTGGTGGCTACTAGTCATGTGACATACTGTGGTGGCTACTAGTTCATGTGACATACCGTGGTGGCTACTAGTCTATGTGACATACCGTGATGGCTACTAGTCCATGTTACATACTGTGGTGGCCACTAGTCCATGTGACATACCGTTTTGGGCACTTCTCAATGGGACATACCGTGGTTGCTACTAGTCGATGTGACATACAGTGATGGCTACTAGTCCATGTGACATACCGTGGCGGCTACTAGTCCATGTGACATACCGTGGTTGCTTCTAGTCCATGTGACATACCGTGGCGGCTACTAGTCCATGTTACATACTGTGGTGGCCACTAGTCAATGTATCATACCGTTTTGGGCACTAGTCAATGTGACATAATGTGGTGGCCACTAGTCAATGGGACATATCGTGGTGGCTACTAATCCAGGTGACATACAGTGTTGGCTACTAGTCTATGTGTCATATCATGGTGGCTACTGGTCCATATGACATACAGTGGTTGCTACTAGTCTATGTGTCATACAGTGGTGGCTACTAGTTCATGTGACATATCGTGGTGGCTAATAGTCGATGTGACATACCGTGGAGGCTACTAGTCCATATTGCATACCGTGGTGACCACTAGTCCATGTGACATACCGTTTTGGGCACTAGTCAATGTGACATACTGTGGTGGCCACTAGTCAATGTGACATATCGAGGTGGCTAATAGTTCATGTGACACATCGTGGTGGCTACTAGTTCATGTGACATACCGTGGTGGCTAATAGTTCATCTGACAAACCGTCGTGGCTACTAGTCCATGTGACATACCGTGGTGGCTACTAGTTCATGTGACATACCGTGTTGGCTACTAGTTCATCTGACAAACCGTCGTGGCTACTAGTCCATGTGACATACCGTGGTGGCTACTAGTTCATGTGACATACAGTGGTGCTACTAGTCTATGTGTCATACCATGGTGGCAACTGGTCCATGTGACATACAGTGGTGGCTACTAGTCAATGTGACATACCGTGGTGGCTACTTGTCCAAATGACATACCGTGGCGGCTACTAGTCAATGTGACATACCGTGGAGGCTTCTAGTCCATGTGACATACCGTGATGGCTACTAGTCCATGTGACATACTGTGGTGGCCTCTAGTCAATGTGACATACCGTTTTGGGCACTAGTCAATGTGACATACTGTGGTGGCCACTAGTCAATGTGACATATCGTGGTGGCTAATAGTCCATGTGACAAACCGTGGTGGCCACTGGTCCATGTTGCATAACGTGGTGACCACTAGTCCATGTGACATACCGTTTGGGGCACTAGTCAATGTGACATATCGTCGTGGCTACTAGTCCATGTGACATACCGTTTTGGGCACTAGTCAATGTGACATACTGTGGTGGCCACTAGTCAATGTGACATATCGTGGTGGCTAATAGTTCATGTGACACATCGTGGGGGCTACTAGTTCATGTGACATACCGTGGTGGCTACTTGTTCATTTGACAAACCGTCGTGGCTACTAGTCCATGTGACATACCGTAGTGGCCACTAGTCCATTTGACATACCGTGGTGGCTACTAGTCCATGTGACATACCGTGGTGGCTACTAGTCCATGTGACATACCGTGATGGCCACTAGTCCATGTGACATACCGTGGTGGCTACTAGTCTATGTGACATACCGTGGTGGCTACTAGTCAATGTGTCATACCGTGGTGGCTACTAGACTATGTGACATACAGTGGTGGCTACTAGTCCATGTGACATACCGTTGTGGCTACTAGTCCATGTGACATACAGTGGTGGCTTCTAGTCCATGTGACATACCATGGTGGCTACTGGTCTATGTGTCATACAGTGGTGGCTACTAGTCAATGTGACATATCGTGGTGGCTAATAGTCCATGTGACATACTGTGGTGGCCACTAGTCCATGTGTCATACAGTGTTGGCTACTAGTCAATGTGACATACCGTGGTGGCGTCTAGTCTATGTGTCATATCTTGGTGGCTACTAGTCCTTGTGACATACCGTGGTGGCTACTAGACCATGTGACATACCGTGGTGGCTGCTAGTCCATCTGACATACCGTGGTGGCTACTAGTCCATGTGACATACAGTGGTGGCCACTAGTCCATGTGATATACAGTGGTGGCTACTAGTCCATGTGACAAAGCTAGGTGGCAACTAGACCATGTGTCATGCCATGGTGGCTACTAGTCCATGTGTCATACCGTGGTGGCCTCTAGTCAATGTGACATACCGTTTTGGGCACTAGTCAATGTGACATACTGTGGTGGCCACTAGTCAATGTGACATATCGTGGTAGCTAATAGTCCATTTGACAAACCGTGGAGGCCACTGGTCCATGTTGCATACCGTGGTGACCACTAGTCCATGTGACATACCGTTTGGGGCACTAGTCAATGTGACATATCGTCGTGGCTACTAGTCCATGTGACATACCGTTTTGGGCACTAGTCAATGTGACATACTGTGGTGGCCACTAGTCAATGTGACATATCGTGGTGGCTAATAGTTCATGTGACACATCGTTGGGGCTACTAGTTCATGTGACATACCGTGGTGGCTACTTGTTCATCTGACAAACCGTCGTGGCTACTAGTCCATGTGACATACCGTGGTGGCTACTAGTTCATCTGACAAACCGTCGTGGCTACTAGTTCATGTGACACACCGTGTTGGCTACTAGTTCATCTGACAAACCGTGGTGGCTACTAGTCCATGTGACATACCGTGGTGGCTACTAGTCCATGTGACATATCGTGGTGGCTACTAGTCCATGGGACATACCGTAGTGGCTACTAGTCCATTTGACATACTGTAGTGGCTACTAGTCCATTTGACATACCGTGGTGGCTACTAGTCCATGTTACATTCCGTGGTGGCTACTAGTCCATGTGACATACCGTGATGGCCACTAGTCCATGTGACATACCGTGGTGGCTACTAGTCTATGTGACATACCGTGGTGGCTACTAGTCAATGTGTCATACCGTGGTGGCTACTAGACTATGTGACATACAGTGGTGGCTACTAGTCCATGTGACATACCGTTGTGACTACTAGTCCATGTGACATACAGTGGTGGCTTCTAGTCCATGTGACATACCTTGGTGGCTACTGGTCTATGTGTCATACAGTGGTGGCTACTAGTCAATATGACATATCGTGGTGGCTAATAGTCCATGTGACATACTGTGGTGGCCACTAGTCCATGTGTCATACAGTGTTGGCTACTAGTCCATGTGACATACCGTGGTGGCGTCTAGTCTATGTGTCATATCTTGGTGGCTACTAGTCCTTGTGACATACCGTGGTGGCTACTAGACCATGTGACATACCGTGGTGGCTACTAGACCACGTGACATACCGTGGTGGCTGCTAGTCCATCTGACATACCGTGGTGGCTACTAGTCCATGTGACATACAGTGGTGGCCATTAGTCCATGTGATATACCGTGGTGGCTACTAGTGCATGTGACAAAGCTAGGTGGCAACTAGACCATGTGTCATACCATGGTGGCTACTAGTCCATGTTTCATACCGTGGTGGCTACTAGTTCATGTGACATACCGTGGTGTCTAATAGTTCATCTGACAAACCGTCGTGGCTACTAGTCCATGTGACATACCGTGGTGGCTACTAGTTCATGTGACATACCGTGTTGTCTACTAGTTCATCTGACAAACCGTCGTGGCTACTAGTCCATGTGACATACCGTGGTGGCTACTAGTTCATGTGACATACCGTGTTGGCTACTAGTTCATCTGACAAACCGTCGTGGCTACTAGTCCATGTGACATACCGTGGTGGCTACTAGTCCATGTGACAAACCGTGGTGGCTACTAGTCCATGTGATATACCGTGTTGGCTTCTAGTCCATGTGACATACCGTGGTGGCTACTAGTCCATGTGTCATACCATGGTGGCTACTAGTCCATGTGACATACCGTGGTGGCTACTAGTCTATGTGTCATACCGTGGTGGCTACTAGTCCTTGTGACATACCGTGGTGGCTACTAGTCTATGTGTCATACCATGGTGGCTGCTAGTCCATGTGACATACCGTGGTGGCTACTAGTCCTGCTCTTAGAACTTCTGTGTACTGAAGATGAAGTTTGACTTGATATATTTTAATAATTGTGAGACGCAAGAGGACATTACGATCTTGGTACTAATCCTGTGCCGCTATAAGACTCGATCCCACCTACATATGCTGTTATAACTATTTTACTTACCGTTACACAGAATGCACAGCACTCAATGACTAAAACAGTTCGTGAGGGTTGCTTCTGTTGTGAACTGTGCTCATCTTAACAATGAAATATATTTATTATATCCGTTTATCCCAGCTTGATGTGCTATGAATAAGAAATGAGCTCCATTCTGTACCGAGTTTGGCGATGTCCTTTTAGCTCGACATTAGTCATGAACCAATGATAATGTACGAGTGGTGCTTTTGACTATCTTAGCGGTAAGAGAGCTTCGAATAGCTGGGCCTTGAATTGCCCGTCCTCAACGTAAAACTATTAGTGTAGCTGGTATAAGGACTGCAGAAATCTCGCCATTCATTCGTCATAACAGCTCGGGACTAACCTGCAGTCTTTATTATATACTGATGACTTAAGTTAGTAATACAGGCTTGCAATACGGTTTCCATGGGCGATTTCGATATTGCACGATGAATTCCATATTGCATGGTTGAGGCTTCTACTTTATCTAAACTTCGGCATTTCTCGGAATTTTCGGTACGTAACAATTCAATCTTCGTAATTTATGTTTTCATCTCACTGGAAATAACCTTTCAAATAAGTAAATTGTAAGCTTAGATAAAGACATAATATTGACAACACAAGTAGGCAAATATACACTCATTTATAGATAATCATTTGTAAGACAAAAGGCGCCATGCTAAGGAAATCAGAAAGCATTTCCGAAGGCTTCCCTAGCGATGCTGCGTCATTGCGATGTCACAACCGTTTATGACTGTTACGTCATTTCCATCGTTACGTTATTCGAAAGAAGCACGACTGACGGAATCCTAAACGTTTATTCTTATTTTCATTTCTACTCGAAGCTGTCATGGAAGCGGAGGAACAACTCGTTCTTCGCACTCGTTGTTCTTCCGCTTCCATGATGATCCAAATGCACAAGTACGATGTTCTATTTAAACTACCGGGCAAAAGAAAGGACTCACCTCAGTTGATTTTATCATATGTATGATTTTCAATTGCAAATATCTCAAGATTTTGATGTCATAATCCAAAACTGATCAGTACAGGTGTTTAGTTAGCAGTCAAAGAATACTCATACGTGTTTTTTAATTATTTTCTTAAAAATGAAATTTTAAGTTTAATTTTGTTTTTTAATTACTGTTGATGATACACAACTGTTCATCAACATATAAGACATATCCTATGTGAAAATAAATAAATGTGCCTGATTCTACACACATTTAAAACATTTTAAACAGGGCAGGGGTCATGTTGGTGAAACTTCATTCTTAACCCTGTCTTCATTACAAAAAGATATTTGAACTAAAATTTAACCTCAGTCACCAACAAAGTCATTCAAATTATTGCAGATAAGTATTATTGTATCGTGTCATAGTCAAATACATCTGATTTCTTTTAAATATTGAATTAATAGAAACAAACTTAGGTGAGTCCTTTCTTTTGCCCGGTAGTTTATGTTGGTCAATACGCAGTAGCCGTCCATACAATTGGTTAGATGACACTTCACTGTTGAACTTGAGCTCCTACCTCCAAGGAAGCGTTCTCCCAAACCAATACACACTAATATATATAGAATCTCACCCAAGTGTCTTCCGATATCAAATATATCAACACGAGTTGATACAAGTTAGAAATATCCGAGGCTTGATATATATGATATCAGAAAACACGAGGGTGAGATTTTATTTATCATCCAAAATCATTCTTCATTAGTTTTTAATGAAAAATTAACATATCTAAACACAAAACTGCCATTTGGCTTCCAGTGCTGTGATGTCATAGCATTGTGACGTCAAATACATCTGATTTCTTTTAAATATTGAATTAATCGAAATAAACTTTGGTGAGTCCTTTCTTTTTCCCGGTAGTTTATTTATTACCTGGTAGAAGATATCCTCTTGTTAGTTATGCAACATGCGCACTTCTATTCCTCAATGCTTCAACTACATAATGGGACAATTTCACGTCTTCAATTTTAGTATCGTCAGAGCAGATGCATGGGGTCGGCCAATTTTCAAAAAACGCTAAAAATCAATATGGTTTTTGTCATGATTTACCGATTTGGTTGCATTGTTATTGCGATTCTTTTATAAATTACAAGTCTGTAAGTGCATTTTGAACCTGTTGCCAATGTTAAAATTCGGAAGTTCAAAGGACTATAACTCACAAATAAGAACAACAATAAAAAAATCGGCCGACGTAGTGCACAAATTCAGGTCACAGGCTAATATCGCAGCATGTTTCATGCAAATCTCTCCAGTCGTTACTTCTGAATCGGAAAATGTTAATTGCGAAAACGCATGGGCCCAAACGACACCATACACTTACCTGAAATAATAAGTGACCCAAAAAAGATGACATTTTCATTTAAATTTTGATAATGTTTTAATTGCTGAATTTCACCATCCATGTACGCTGATCACAGCTAAAACACTTGCATCCTGTCATGCTGTTGTTGATTTCAGATGTAGACCCAGAGTCGTCAAGAGTCCACAAATTCATCGATTTGGTTCATGTCTGAACTATATTTATTCGTCATGACACAGGAAACTTAAAACTTATTGTACCCTTTAACTTTTATCTTTTAACCGATTACATTCAAATTTGAAGTATGTATAAATCAAAACAAACAAATCAAGAAACAAAGAAGTAAAGTATGATTCTCTTCTTTAATAACTGTTTCTGCCTACTTTTCCCTAATGTGATTTACTCAGAGGTTGCTGTAGATATTCGCATATTTTCATGAAACCTAATTTGTTATTTTTTATTTTTTTATATAAACATGTCGCTAAATCCATTTTCCGTCGCTTGCGACTATAATTCTTGTCAGCTCTCCAGTACATGCACTATATGCTCATTTATTTTGATAAATAGCTGTCTGTAAAATGCACTGAATACAGGAAGTAGAATATATCAACATGCTGTACACGACATGTGCATCGTCCCATTCACACATACACACGCAGTGGAATAGTAATGAAATGCATTGTCCCATTCACACATACACACGCAGTGGAATAGTAATTAAGTAGCTAAACCAGAATAAAAAGGAACATATTTTGAATGAAGGCAAACATTGTGTTATTTAATTGAAAAATATTTGTGCAATATAATATATATATATTTGCTTGATCTGGATACAATAACGTTACAAATGCATTCAATTCATAGACAAGTAATTGGTTTTGCATTAAAACATACATATAAGTAATAAAAACATTATTCACATACTGAACCTTGACTGGTAATACAATAACGTTGACTTATCGTGAGACTAATATTTATTAATGAATGATATCACTTCAATTTTCTATCAAAATAATTAATAAAAGTAACACTTTAGTCGAGAAAGGAATGAAGACGATTTAATTCGCATATACTTGAATTTGTTACAGCATATGTAAGTTATTTTGATAACAATTTTATAAAAATTGTGGATCCTTGTTTCTGATTCAGCTTCATCTATCTTATGATTTGTACATCTATCCTATGATTTGTACATCTATCCTATGATTTGTACATCTATCCTATGATTTGTATATATATCCTATGATTTGTACATCTATCCTATGATTTGTACATATATCCTATGATTTGTAAATATATCCTATGATTTGTACATATATCCTATGATTTGTCAGCGCTTTGAGCATCGCCCTCGTGTGGTGGAAATCTGCGCTATATAAGTACTCTTATTATTATTATTATCTTGCTGCTATCTCTATTAGAAACTGGACTATGATGCACGTATAATCACCACATGTTAACACACATCCCTTCTCTTCGGCTATCATAATTCATGGACCCAGCTCAACACTTCATTTCGCGACTCTCATTATTCTCTCCATATAGTATTCAATGGCACGTTCTAAAGGGACACCTGTTAATCTTGTAATGTTGGGGTGAGTAATGAAGCTGTAAAGAGCTTATCAGTAGTGGATAATTTTGAACTAATCTCTCTTAACTCTTTAAATATATAACATGGTTTCTTCCAATAGATAACATGATAGGTGTTGGGGATACGATGTCAATTTTATTAATATTGACACATTATAAAACATTTGATAAAATACATGAAATACATAAAATCTCCCTTCTAAATAACAATCTAAATGTATATGTGTGAGTCCTATTGTAACCCAGGGAGGTTGGTGGGTGTCTGTTCGCTCCGGCTGCACCCGCCGGACTGACATCAGGGAGTCCCGTGGGTAGGTATGACGCGCTCATGCTCGTCCCGCACGTGCACGCTTGCGCGGTAGAGCACTCGTCTGCTGGCTCAGCACTCGAGTCTGTCCGTGGCCTGTGACGAGTTAAACTTTAATAATTTAACATTTTTGAGTAAATGTCATTTTTTATACTTACCTGGTTAAAAAACCAACTTTGCCCAACGCTTCCCCCTGAAGCGTTCCTCAACATATATCACACAGAATTAAAAAGGGACGCTACCCGGTAAGGGTGGCGCTAGTGCCACGTGACATCGGTGACGTCATCATTCCCTAGTACAAGCGAGCACAAAACCCAAACCCAGGAGGGGAGGAAGGGCGGGAACTAACGAGCGTTGGTTTTTCAACCAGGTAAGTATAAAAAATGACATTTACTCAAAAATGTAATTTTTTTTACATACTTATCAGGTTTGAAAAACCAACATTGCCCAGATTACCACAGCAAGGAGGTGGGCTGAACCGAGTCACGTGCGCCACCGAGACGCGTCGCTTTACCCTTAGGCTGGCACGCTGGAGCACTGGATGGTGTGAAACCATGAAAGGTGGACAACCATCCATGCTTCGTGCGGCCCAAGAGAACTCACGCGGATTCTTAAATTGAGTGTACAGAGGTCGACGCCGTCCTAAAAAAGACAAACCTACACTCAACCTCTATGTGTCCGCCCCTCACTCGTTAAGTAGGGGGGGTAGAGTAAGAATCCTGGTACTGCTGTCATGCAAATACCCCCGTTGGGTTAACAACTGCACTCATAGGCAAAAAAACAACCAACCACAAGTATAATAACAACAAGTTTTATTGTACACAACCAAGTGAATACCAAAACAAATACATAACAGCGTGGATGCGCCCACCCCCGCTAGGGGTAAGGTGCGTTCCGTCGTACGACTGAAAGAGGTGCCGCGGTCCGCTGCTGGGCGAACACCTGAGGACCCAACCTTGACACACCTTCCAAGTCCTCTGTGGACACTTCCTGTAAGTAGTGGTCAGCAAAGACCAACCCCGACTTCCAAAAACATCCAGCCAGAATGTCTGACCCGGCGATGTTGCAATGAAAAGCCATCGTAGCAGATACTGCTCTGATCTCGTGGGGATTAGCGCGAGACGGGGGAGGGAGGTCAGCCGCCTTGTAGGTGTGATTACTGCTGACCGCAGATGCACCCCCAAAGCCCGTCTGTCAAGCTCCTTGACAGTCCGTGGTGAGTGAGGCAGAAAAAACCGACGCCTCCCTTGTCTGATGCCCCTTGTCCGTTCTGCATAAATGCGGAGCGCGCGGACAGGGCAAAGGGAAAGGTCCGTGACCTCTGACGAGTCGGTTTCAGGACCTAATGACGGTATAAGAAAGGTCCTTCCCCTCTCATCCGCGGCCTGGTTTTTACAGACAAAGTCTTGGGCCAGGCCCAACGTTGCAGACCCTCCTTCTCGGCGCTCGAACCTTAAAAGGTCAGCGTGAAGAGCGTGGAGCTCTGATATCCTCGCAGCTGAGGCCATTGCGACCAGGAAGGCCGTCTTGACAGTGAGACGAAGGAGGGTGGTATCCGACAGGGGTTCATAAAAATCTGAACGTAAGTGCCCAAGCACTATCGCCAGATCCCACTCAGGTGGTCTAGGCTTGCGTCGACCGTCGACCTGACGAAAGGTCTTAACCAGGCCCTTCAGAACCGAGATGTCAAGTCCCGGGGAGCGTTTGCGAACTACCGACATGATCGCCGCCAGATTGGTATTGATCGAGGAGGCTTTGATCCCTCTCTCGTTCCTCATGTACACCAAGTACTCGGCAATCTGGGGCAGTGAGGCCGCCTCCGCTTCAAAGCCCTGCTCCTCGCAGAACGATGCGAAGGCACGCCACTGGAAGTCATAGAGCTTCCTTGTGGTCGGCCGTTGAGCTGCTATGGCCTTGGCCAACCGTTAAGAGTACCCGCTCCGCCTTAACCCCTTTTTGATAAAGCCAGGCGTGAAGATTGAGGACCTGCAGGTTCTCGTGTACACGTCCACTTGGGTTGCTCCGGAGCAGGTCCCCCCGGAGGGGTATCGGAACTGGCTCCTGCAGAGCTAGTCTGCACAGAGGAACGAACCAGGCACGAGGCCACCAAGGATCTTAGAGCGGTGCATACCTTACCCATCTGTCCACGACAGCAAGAGGCAGCAAAGGCGAGGGTATAAGCCCCGAACACCCTATGAGGACCTATCCGCAAAGAGGAGCACGGGAGTCCCCGCAAACGAGTGCAACTAGAAGAGAAGCTAGCATCCGAGACGTAGGGCGCAACACAACCTTGCAACCCATCTAGCCCCTGAGACGGACCCTCACAAGTGGAAGAGCATACACTCCCACACTAACCGGGACACTAACCTTCATGGTAAGTTGGTCACAAGGCCTAGGAGCGGAGGTTCGCAAGGCAAACCCTCAAACGCTAACAGGGCTCACGATCAACCCACGAGGCAACACGCGTAACTAGACGCTGACCCTTATGGTAAGGAAGTCGCAAGACGAAGGCTAGTGAGAGTAACTGTCACTCTCAAGGCAACCCGCCCCAGAGGCAGCCGCTCCCAAGGCGTACCCTCTCATTCTAACACAACTTACAAGGTGACATGCGTAGCGAGACGCTGACACTCAAGTTGAAAACTGGCGCGAGTGAAGCTCACTCGCAAGTCAACCCGCACCAGAGGCGTACGCCCGCAAGGCGTACCCTACACGCTAACACAACTCCCGAGGCAGGCCGTATAGCGAGACGGTAATCCTCCAGTTGAAAGCTAACGAAAATAACACTCACAAGACAACCCGCCCACTACAGGCGGACACTCGCCAGGCGTACCCTCACACTCTAATGCAACTCATTAGACAGGCTGCGTAGCAACACGATGACCCACAAGTTGAAAGCTAGAGTGAGTAACACACACTCGCAATGCAACCCGCCCCAAGGCGGACGCTCGCAAGGCGTACCCTCACATACTAACACAACTCACAAGGCAGGAAGCGTCGTGAGACACTGACCCTCAAATAGGAAGCTCGCGAGAGTAACCCTCACTTGCAAGACAACCCACCAAGGTGTAAGCTCGCAAGGCGTACCCTCACATGGTGACACAACTCATGAGGCAGACAGCGAGATGCTGATCCTCAAGTTGAAAGCTAGCGAGAGTGAGACTCATTCGCAAAGAAAACTCACTTGCAAGGGACAAACTAACACAAGGCAGCGTACTGAGACGCTGAACCTTAATTAAAAGGCTCGCCTGAGAAACACTTACTCGCAAGGCGTGCCTTCATATGCTAACACAACTCATGAGGCAGACAGCGAGATGCTGACCCTCAAGTTGAAAGCTAGCGAGAGTAACACTCGATTGTAAGGCTCATACCAACACAAGGCAGCGTAGTGAGAGGCTTAACCTCAAACAGAAAGTTCGCCTGAGTAACACTTACTCGCAAGGCGTACACTCACAAGCTAACACAACTCATGAGGCAGACAGCGGGATGCTGACCCTCAAGTTGAAAGCTAGCGAGAGCAAAACTCGCTTGTAAGGCGCAAACTAACACAAGGCAGCGTACTGAGACGCTGAACCTCAAATAGAAAGCTCGCCTGAGTGCCACTTACTCGCAAGGCGTGCACTCACATGCTTACACAACTAATGAGGCAGACAGAGATGCTGACCCTCATGTTGAAAGCTAGCTAGAGTAACACTCGCTTGTAAGGCACTAACTAACACAAGGCAGCGTGCTGAGACGCTGAATCCCAAATAGAAAGCTCGCCCGAGTACCACTTACTCACAAGGCGTGCACTCACAAGCTAACACAACTCATGAGGCAGACAGCGAGATGCTGACCCTCCAGTTGAAAGCTAGCGAGAGTAACACTCGCTTGTAAGGCACAACCTAACACAAGACAGTGTAGTGAGACGCTGAACCTCAAATAGAAAGCTCGCCTGAGTAACACTTACTCCATAGGGATGAACCCACATGCTACTCAACTCACGAGGCAGGCAGCGTAACGATACGCTTATCCTTATATAGAAGGCTAACGAGCGTATCACTCACTCGCCAGGAACCTCGCAAGACGTACACACACTCGCAAGGAAAACTCGCAAGTCGTACTCTCACCTACTACCACAACTCACGAGGCAGGCAGCGTAGCGAGACGCTGACCCTCAAGGTAGAAGGCTAGCGAGAGTAACACTCACTCGCAAGGCGTACCCTCACATGTTAACACCACTCACGAGGCAGACAGCGTAGCGAGACGCTGACCCTCATGTTGAAAGCTAGTGAGAGTGACCCTCGCAGGACAACCCGCCCTATAGCAACCTGTGACCCACCCACAACGGGCCAGCGTAACAAGACGCTAAGCCATAAGGATAGGGCTGGCGAACGCATCACTCACCCGCAGACGAGCCCGATCCTGGGAGCCAACACTTGCGTGTCGGAGGACGGACCCCAACCTTCTGACACAACCTGCAATCAACTCCGCGAATCGGAGAATCATAGTCGCAAGGTTAGGTGACAGGAGAAGGCTCGCTCACACGCGAGCATAACCCGCCAAGCGGGTTAAGGCATGACTAACGAGAGTCAGCACTCATAGGCAATCAAGCTCGTCCCTGAGGTCGAAGCTCGCAAGGCGGAGAGCGAACACTCACACGCAAGCATAACCCGCCAAGCGGGTCAAGGCATGACTAACGAAAGTTAACGCTCACACGCAAGCAAGCCCGATACTGAGATCGACGCTCGCAAGGCGGAGAGCGAACACTCCCACGCAAGCATAACCCGGCAAGGGGATCAAGTCATGACTAACGAGAGACAACACTCACTCACAAGCAAGCCCGACACTGAGGTCGACGCTCGCGATGCGGAGAGCGAACGCTCACACGCTCACACGCAAACATAACATGCCAAGCGGCATGGCATGTTACGCTGACATGACTAACGGGTCGTTAAGTACCGACTAGCGGAACCCGTATCGGCAACAAAAACCCGCGAAAGGCCCAGGCGGAGCCATCACTCACTGATGAAACCGTCAACTAATGCTAGTGAGTGAGACAGAAAGTGAACCCCCAAGCGTAACTCAATTCGTTAACCCGAGACGGCAATGAATGAAACCTATTCACAGACGAGTTCACGCTTGACAAGTGTACGACTGTACACTTAATCACTCAACACTTAACCACCTGCCACACACTCTCGTCACCTGACAGGCGAGAGCAGGTGAGTTGACACTCACTCGCTAAGGAACTCCGATTAGCGAATGTACGTCCGTACAAACACACTCGTCACCTGACAGGCAAAACAGGTGAGTTGACACTCACTCGCTAAGGAGCTCACGCTTGGCGAATGTACGTCCGTACAAACACACTATCACCTGACCCGCGAGAAACGGTGAGTAAACACCCACTCGCTAACGAGTTCATGCTTAGCGAATGTACGCCTGTACAAACACACTCGTCACCTGACAGGCAAAACAGGTGAGTTGACACTCACTCGCTAAGGAGCTCACGCTTGGCGAATGTACGTCCGTACAAACACACTATCACCTGACACGCGAGAACCGGTGAGTAACCACCCACTCGCTAACGAGTTCACGCTTAGCGAATGTACGCCTGTACAAACACACTCGTCACCTGACAGGCGAGAGCAGGTGAGTTGACACTCACTCGCTAAGGAGCTCACGCTTGGCGAATGTACTTCCGTACAAACACACTATCACCTGACACGCAAGAACCGGTGAGTAAACACTCACTCACTAACGTGAACACACTTAGCGAATGTACGCCTGTACAAACACCCTCGTCACCTGACAGGCACTAACACCTGACACGCGCGGGCCGGTGTGTAAACACTCACTCGCTAATGAGTTCACGCTTAGCGAACGTACGCCTGTATAACCACAGGTGAGGAGACACTCACTCGCTAGCGAACACACGCTAGGCGAATGTACGCCTCGCTAGCGAGCTCGCACTAGGTGAATGCTCGTTCACCAGCTTGGCGAGTGCTCGTTCACACGCGTATGCACGCACAGCGGAGGGCGTACCCCCACCCCGTTCACTAACCCACCAGGTGAGCGAACCAAGGTGAAAGCGAAGGCTAGCGAGAGCCTACGCCAACCGAGACGAGAGGCGAGAGACCAACCGACAGTCAGTCAAGCAATATACACGTGCACGACTAGCACGTGCAGCCCGAGCAAGACAGGCAGCCTGGCAAGGCGAGAAATGCACCAAACTGACAACTCCAAACCCGACCCAAAAGTCAACTAATTGGCGAAAATAAGTTCAGCAGTTGGTCAGGAAAGGACAGAAAGGTACTTATAACAATAACTCTGAAGATATGAGGAACTAGGAAGACTTCAAAAGCCTATAAAATAGCGAAATTAGTCGAGAACAGAACACACGCGTGACCGTATGCTCGCTCAACAAATAAGGGAATGATGACGTCACCGATGTCACGTGGCAGGAGCGCCACCCTTACCGGGCAGCGTCTCTTTTTAATTCTGTGTGATATATGTTGAGGAACGCTTCACTGAGGGGGAAGCGTTGGGCAATGTTGGTTTATCAAACCTGATAAGTATGTAAAAAATAAGAATAATTACCCCTTAACTCTTAATATATAACATGGTTTCTTCCAATAGATAACATGATAGGTGTTGGGGGATACGATGTCAATTTTATTATTATTGACACATGATAAAACATTTGATAAAATACATAAAATCTCCAAACCCCCTACACCTATTTACTAAGTATATGTTGCTGCTATTATCATTGCTTTTGAAAATTTATCATGAATTTGAGTATCTATAGAGACGTTTCTTTCGTAGGCATTCGATTTCCAGTCTCCGTGAAGCTTGATGAGAAGTGGTGACACGCCCATCTTGTAAGCGAAGGTACAACCCCCTCACCTGAATGAGTGGCCACTGTAGCTACCCGCCGGGTACCCACAAGCCGCCAGCACCGTCTTCAGTGCCGAGATGAAGAAGCTGTAGGTTAGACTGCATAATTTACTGTTACACATGAAAGTAAAAAGATGATTAGTGGGTAGTATGTCGCCCTGGATATGACGCAGTGCTCGGAGAGCTGCAACTGGACACAGTGGAGAGTCCTGAAGACTGGCTAATGGTAACTGTAACACCCTCTGGCCGAACTGGATGGTCGGATTGTAACATAGGCTGTAACATCAGTCATTATAACATCACGAATGCACAGCTGACGATCGGGCGATTTACTGTGTTTACTGTTTACTATGTTTACCAGGTAGCAATGTAGATTTCCTCATAAAGGTAAAGAACGCTATTGGACATGCACACCAAGAGGCGGTGTTGAACGGTACTGATAAGTCAAGTTTGGATTTTATCTGTCTCAGAATGCTTGGCGTAATGGGTAACTTCTGAGCCGGTGGCTTACATTTCACACCCCTTTTAATTAAACTCAGCGTCCATGCTGTGAGAGGGTTGTCGAAGCCAGAGTTCAGGTGTAGAAGTCGGATGACGTTGAGGTAGCCGGGTATGCTATTAGCGATGAGGGACCGTGCTAGGAAGGCTATGTAGCGAGCTATGGTCAAGGTAGATGCTGGAATCGGCGTGAGACTGAAGTATAGGCAGAACCTGAAGTTACATCTGAGCATAGGTAACATAAATTTAGTACGTTTTCTTGGTCGTGCATGCATAAGCCGCCTGCTTGTATGACGTCACATCGGTGTCTAACTGACGCAGGTCTGCTCCCACTGGGTCTGTAAAAACATCATAGAATTGAGAGACATATGATTTAACAAATTCATGTCATAGCCAACACTTTGCAACCATAACTTATTGTCTTTTGAGTGAAGTCGCGAGATTTTGTCACTAATTGTGTTATTCACTCCTTGAGTGTGTCTTGAAGTTAGATGAAAACCGAAAGATGCAGATAGCCAAAATAATTCTCTTAGAATATTCATTGCCACTGGATTGGTTGATGTGCCCTTATTGATAGCGTACATAGTTGCTGAATTATCAGTATAAATAATAACATGTTTGCCGCCCCACGCTGCCGAACATCGCTTCGCCGCCACGCCAACGATCGCTAGTTCCTTGATATTGATATGTTCATTGCACACACCTACCATGTCAGAGGGCCACGCAGTGTAAACCCATCCTCGATAATCCAGCGCTATTGTTCCGATAAATCTACACACAATAAAGCAAGCGTTTCGCTGAGTCATTGCGAAGGGAGGTAACTAGGTTAATGATAAATACCCTTACTGTTTTCCAGCGCTTGTGTGTAGATTTATCGGAACAATAGCGCTGGATTATCGAGGATGGTGTAAACCCAGTCACCATTGAAGTTACCGCCGCCGCCGATGTTGCACGCATCTGTAGAAAACTCCTCATAAGATACAGGTTCACCTTGAATTGCAAAGGTAGAACCATTAAATGATGACATGAAGTCGAACCAAAACGTGATGTCTGCTCTAACCGAAGCATTCAATGAAATGAAGTGATGTTTATATCTGACACTGTTACACGCGTCAATCAAACGCCTGAGAAATGTACGCCCTCCACGAACTGCACGTGCTGCCCAGCTTAGCTTGCCGATCAGTTTCTGCAATTGATGTTTTGTTGATCTTTTAAGGTCAATGAATTTACATAACACTGTTTTCTATTCCTGTAGTTTCTGATCGGGGAGTGTTAAGGTTCCTGTACGGCTATCTACTACGGAACCGTAGAGGGGACATTTCCCGAGAATTATTTTTTCAATATTAAGTCGTGGCCACGAGATAAGATGTCGTGGCCACGAGATAATAAGTCGTGGCCACGAGTTAATATGTCGTGGCCACGAGATAATAAATCGTGGCCACCAGATAATAAGTCGTGGCCACGAGTTAATATGTCGTGGCCACGAGATAATATGTCGTGGCCACGAGATGATATGTCGTGGCCACGAGATAAGATGTCGTGGCCACGAGATAAGATTTCGTGGCCACGAGATAAGATGTCACCACTTCATATCTCGTGGCCACGAAATATTATCTCGTGGCCACGAAGTTAAAGAAAAAACCAACAGACACGAGAGTTAGCAATGTAAACCCGGTTATTTTACAATAAGTCTCAAAAGCGTCTAAGAAGGATGACCCCTTCTTGGTCTGGTTGGGGGGACCACCTTCGTCTGCGCGAAGACCTGTGGACCCAGCCTAGAGATGCCTTCAAGATCAGCTGTGGAGACATCTCGTAGGTAATGGTTGGCGAAAACCTCTGATGAACGCCAAAAACACCCTGCCATGACATCCGAAACCGCGATGTTGCAGTGATACGCCATCGTGGCTGAAACTGCGCGGATCTCATGAGGATTGGAACGCGACGGCGGAGGCAAATCAGCGGCCTTGTACGCATCAATTACCGCCGATCTTAGATACACCCCCAACGCTCGCTTGTCTAGTTCCTTGGTGCTCCTGGGTGAGTGAGGCAAGAACAGACGGCGCCTGCCATCCCTCAGCCTGTGGGTACGCTGCGTGTACACCCTCAAGGCTCTCACTGGACACAGAGAGAGATCCACCTCACCTGAGTCCGAACCCAGAGCTGGGATAGAGAACGTACGTCCCGCTTCATCCGCTGCCTGGTTCTTACAGACAAAATCAGGAGCATGGATCTCTGAAATCCGCGCTGCAGAGGCCATGGCCACCAGAAAAATGACCTTGATGGTGAGAGGGAGGAGAGGCACGTCGGAGAGCGGTTCATACCTATCGGAGCGCAGGTGGTTGAGCACAATGGCTAAGTCCCATTCAGGTGGGCGAAGCCTGGACCTGCCGTCCACCGAACGGAAGGTTTTAATGAGGCCCTTGAGGACCGACACATCCAAACCTGGCGATCTCTTCCTGAGAACCGACAGGATAGCCGACATGTTGGTGTTAATTGACGACGCCTTAAGATGTCTAGTGTTGCGAAGGTACACCAAGTACTCCGCAACCTGAGGCACTGAAGCCTCTGCCGGAATGAAATCCCTCTGAGCACAGAAAGAGGCGAAGGCCTGCCACTGGAAATCATAGAGCATCCTAGTGGTTTTCCTATGCGAGGTAGCTATTGCGTTGGCGACGCACTTAGAGTATCCACTACTCCTTAACCCTCTTTTAATACAAGCCAAGCGTGAAGGGAGAACACCTGAGGGTTCTCGTGTAACCTTCCGCTTGGCCTGCTGATGAGCAGATCCCTCCGTATCTGAATCGGAAACGGTTCCTGCTGACAGAGCCGACGGAGAGGAACGAACCACGGCCGGGCTGGCCACCAAGGGGCGACCAGCAGGAGACGAAGAATCCGAGTTTCCCCTATCTTGGCTACAACTTGGGAGAGGATGGCCGGCGGTGGAAAAGCATAGGCGTCCATCCCCTCCCACCCTAACGAGAGCGCATCTAAGCCCATCGCTAGCGGGTCTGGCACTGGGGAGATGTAGGTTGGCAATTGGTGGTTGAGACACGTCCCGAACAGATCTATCAGCGGGGTGCCGAACTGGAGACACAAGCCCCTGAAAACCACCGGATTCAGTTGCCACTCCGTTGGGGGAGGGGCATCTGGACGTGACAACGCGTCCGCCAAGACGTTCTTGGCACCCGGAATGTGGACTGCTCGAATGTCCAGGTCCACCTCGTCCACCAACTCGAAGAGCTGGAGCGACACGCGTAGCAGAGACTGCGCCTTGGTGGACCCCTGCTTGTTTATCGACCAAGCAGCCGCTGAACTGTCCGTGTGTACTAGCAGGCACTGGCCCCTCAAGGGGACCTGCCAGTGCTGAATGGCAAGACGTACTGCGTCCATCTCGAG
The DNA here is from genome assembly GCA_936450465.1 of Gibbula magus. NCBI lineage: Eukaryota > Metazoa > Mollusca > Gastropoda > Trochida > Trochidae > Gibbula > Gibbula magus. The sequence continues at coordinate 68,667,411 of OW388302.1, forward strand.
GACGTTGATGTGTAGGTTCCGCTCTGATGGGGACCAAACTCCCGCCACCTGCTCGTGACTCATGTGCGCCCCCCACCCTTGGGTGGAGGCGTCTACAAACAGGTGAGCTGAGGGGGGCGAGGACGAAGTGGAATGCCTGCGAACACACTCTCGTCTACCCGCCACCAAGCTAGGAACCGATGTAGGTCTGAGGTTAAGACTATGTCGTGACGACAACGCGTCTCCCTGATGTGGGGATTCAGGAACACCTGTAACGGGCGAAGGAACAACCTCCCCCTGCGGGTCAGGTCCTGAGCTGATGTTAATAACCCCAACACTCTTTGCCACTGACGTAGGGAGAGCGATGCGTCGAGCGCGCGATCCATAAGGCGATCGTAACGAGCCATTCGCTCCCTCGTGACGAACCCGCGGAACAGCGGGTGTCTAGGATAGCCGCTAGGAACTTCAGACGAGTTGCCGGAACCAAGTCCGACTTCTCTAAGTTCACTAGCCACCCCAGACGACGGAACAGGTCCATCGTGAACCTGAGCTGCGCCTCGAGAACGACAGGGGAGCGGTCGTGAGCGATCCCATTGTCCAAGTACATTAGGAACTGAATGTCGCATTGGAGAAGGAATTGGACGATGGGCTGAGTCACCCGTGTGAATAACCAGGGGGCGGACGAGATCCCGAACGGGAGCACGCACCACTGAAAATATCTGCCGTCCAGGATGAAGCGGAGGTACCTGCGGTCCCGATAGTGAATCGGAACGTGCAGGTACGGATCCTGTAGATCGAGAGACACCATGCAGTCTGAGCGCTCCAAGGACCGCATCACTGAGGGAAGCGTCAAGAGTCGAAAATATGGCGGCCGAACGAGGAAGGAGCGGTTGAACACCTTCAAATCGTGAATTAGCCGCCATTTTTTCGAGTTCCTTTTGGGTATTACGAACACTGGGGAAAACCCCGGCGTTAGATGCGGGGTCAGGACCTCCTGCACCGCCCGTTTGGAGCTTAATATCTCCACCTGTAACAATGTCAATTTGAGCCGGTCCCCTGCTAAGGGACGCTCCATTGGAGTACAGGTGAGGGGCGGCGGAGATGAGACGGGAATGCGGAACCCCTGACCCAGAATCCGACAGACGTAAGGGTCTAACCCTAACTGTACCCAGTTGCTGACAAAATCTTGTAGCCGACCCCCCACCAAACCCTCCGATACCGGGACGAGTGGAGGAGGGAGCAGAGGGGGTGACCACGAGTCACTTCCTCTGTTCTTTTGCGGGGTACGACCTCCGGTGCCAGGCCGGGGGGACTTGGGGGACTGACCCGTGGATCCACGGCCACGACCTCCCCGCCGAAAGTCAGTTTTCGCTTTCTTGGGGGAAGGTTGGCCACTGCCCTGGCCTTGCCCCTGACAAAAACTGGTCTGCGGACGCTTCGGTGTCGTTTGCCTCTGCGTGACGAGCCGATTGGTGAGGTCTTGCTGTTGGGCCTCCTGTCGTGCTCTCAAAACCTCGGGAATACGACCCCCAAACAGAGTTTCAGCGTGAGCAGGGGCATGTCGAAGGAACGTCTTATGATCGGGGTTGAGACCTGACCGGTAGAGGAAGTTGTCTCTGCGAAGTACTGTTATACTCGATGAAATTCGCGACGCTGACAACATGATCTGCGCAAGGTCCGCAGCCACATCACTAAACGCTTTGAACAACACCGGGTCCCCCGCCTCCATGCCCGCCTGCTTAGCACAAGCCAGCATCGCCTGACATGTGAAAGCCACGTTGTTTCCCAAGCCTAACACCGAACGCGCCCCCCTGTCAAGATGAGAGAACTGTGCCTCAGACACGCGGTGAAGCAGGTTGGTGGTAAACAACCGAGACGCACCCTGATCAAGGGGAGAGGGAACAAGTTGAAAAGGCACCAGATACAAGGGCAGTTGCCGTCTGCGCTTGTCCGGCACCACCAAAGGCGGAAGCAGACGATTGGGCATCGCAGATGATACGACTTGCTCCATATCCTCGGTGGCCTCCAACAGGAGCCTATGAGGTGGAAGGGCAAGACGCGTGGGAGGTACCTCGCCATCAGGGCAAAAGGAAGCCCTCCTGGCCGCCGACGTGCGCGGACCAGTCACGCTGACTTGGCTAAGTGGAACGTCCGCGAACGAAGCCACTTCGGATAGCATAGCTATTGCGTCAACAACTGATGGATCCTCCGACAACCCCGTACCCTCCGCCTCCGTTTCTATACTGATGAACGGAGGGTTCGACACGTCCACGTAGCGGGTGTCACGCTCCTGTGAGTCCGGCGAGGACTCACGTAAGGGTGACAGCACCGTGACACACCGCGTAGGGGTGCGAGGGGTACGCGAAGGAGTCGCGGATGCGGAGGCCCTAGCGGACGAGGAACGCGCACCCTGAGGTACGTCATCCGCATAGGGCTCACACGGTTGCGTAGTCGTAGTGTGAGTGGGTAAGGTCCGCGGACCCAAACGCGCATCGAGCAAGGAAGAGACCATATCCTTGACGGATGCCAGACGGATCGACCTTGTCAAACCTAGCCTTCTTGGACTTCTTCTTTTTGCTCTTGGGCGTAGTGGGTCCGCCAACCTTAAGTCTAAGCGGAGACAACCGCTTGTCTGGCGAAGGAGCGGACAACGGGTGAGTCCGCGAACGAGAACCGGAACACGACAGCGGAGGGGGGAGCGTAAATCCTTCGATCCCCCAGCAGGTTCGGACAGGTCCGATTCCCTGTCGAATTCATCCACCCGTTCCGTGAGGACAATGTTTACATCCTCCTCCGGAGACGGATGACGAACGGGAGACCTCTCCCTACGTTGAGTTGACGACGCACGCTTCTGAAACGCAGCCCTATCGGCCACCGACTTGCGTATGGCGGAAACGTACGCGTGGAACTCCGATTCGGAGAGAGGAGCGCACTCGTCGCAACGGTAATCCTCTTCGCAAAGGTCCTTGCACTTTCTACACAACAAGTGCGGATCCTTAGAGGCGGACTACCTGCCTCCGCAGTTCGTGCAGAAGGCGGAGTACATGGCGAACGATAAACGATAAAACGCGTAACGTAAGCGAAGGTAGTAGCACAAACACGAGACACTCGCTCGCGTAGCGTAGACGAGGTGAACCCCTACAGAAAGACACCTAAGTAGCGTAGCGTAGACGAGGTGAGTCACACACGTGAAACACCAAAGCGGCGGAGCAAAAGCACAACAACTCTGACAATATGCAATCAAGAGAGTTGAAACAAAAACTCTGAACTCGAAGAGCACAAAGTCAAAATCAAGTAACAACCCACCAAGGTAAACAAAGACGAACAAGCCAGACAAAAACTAGGCTAAACACTTACAAGATAATTCAATCTTTATTCACATAACACTCGTGCGTGACCCAAACCTTAAGTGACTGGCGTAGCGAGTCACTTGAACCAAAGCGAATCACCCTAAGGATGAGTCGCGTAGAATCGACCTAAGGCGAAGCCAAAGGCGAATGGTAGGCGAAAGCTAGCAACGGGCAACGCGTGTCACTGACGAGGAGTGTATCCACTGCTCCTTAACCAAGCTAGTCACCCACCTTAGGCGAACAACTAGCGAAGCCAGTGACAGGCGAGGCGAGAAGCCAAGCGAAACGCGAAGCACTTGAGTACGGACCGCAGGCGTATGACAAGCGAAAAGCGAATGACAAGCGAAGCAAGCCAAACGCGTAGGAGAGATTCCACTGCTCCTTTACCCTACGCAAGTCAACAACCCACAGTTCCCTAAAGTACAGACCGAAAAGCGTATGACAAGCGAAAGCGAATGACAAACGAAGCAAGCCAAACGATTAGGAGAGATGCCACTACTCCTCTACCATACGCAAGACAAACACCTAACAGTTAGCACTAGAAAACGGACCGAAAGGCGTATGACAAGCGAAAGCGGATGACAAGCGAAGCAAGTCACACGCGTAGGAGAGATACCACTGCTCCTTTACCCTATGCAAGTCAAACACCCAACAGTCAGGTGAGAGAAAACAAAGAATCACGAGCTGCACGTGCGGCGCATGCAATCCACCTACTCCGGGTGGTCGCTAGCTAGCACATGTCAACAAGGCCCCTTGAAAACTAACACCTACTTGAAACAGATTGCAACCACAACCTGCACTACCGAAGAATAAAGTTGAGGGTATCTCTTGACCAAACAAGAGAAAAATAGCAAGTTAGCAACACAAGCCGCTAAATACCCAGTCACAGAACAAAACAAAACACGTCTGCCTTGCTCTGCAACTTTTAGGAGAGTGATATGAACAGGTAGTGACGTCACGAGACCACCTAGACTTACCGGCCCTTGGATAAGGGATTTTACGCACCCCTTCTCCACTCTTCAAGTTCGTCTGTGTTAAGGTTGAAATAGCATTACCCTTAGGAGGTAAGGCAAAGTAGGTCTAGTCAACAGATAGGTATTTAAATAATATGTTAAATCTACCACAAAGCAATGATCTAAATCAGGTAACTTCATATACTTGTTTTTAAAAAATGCATTGCACTTTAATTATAATTGGAAACTGTTCTGAGTGTCAATACGTCTTATTCTTACAGACAAATAATCAAGGGGAAATGTTCGTTAGCTGAGTTGAATTTATCTCTTTTAATTATTTTACAAACTTTTCTTAACTAGTTTAAATTATTTATTGGTTTTGAATATGTTAATTTATCTATTTTCATTTACTTATCAAGCAAACTATATATTTAGTATTTGAAGCAGTGAAAAGTGTATTGTTGTGGGACAGAAATATATTTGTCCATGATTCATATGTCCCTTAATTCTATATAAAGAATCACATTAGTGAATTCAAGTATTAAATGTAAATCATAAGCCTAGATCAGTTGTTTCACACTTTAAACAATAAACATTCAACTTCTACATGCAATATTTTCAATATGAAAATAATTATGAATATAGAATGCAAAATGAAAATAGAATTGTATCACTGGTAATTTCAAAAATATAATTGCACTGTTGAATTTAAAAATTAATCGACTGTAACATATATGTTATTAAAACATATAAATAAAACGTACAATTTCACTAAAATGGTCATTCATGAATACATTGACATGCGTATTGTTTTTAATAAATTAAATATGTGTTTTATTAACTCATATGAAACGATGATAATTTTGATTTAGATAATAGTTCCTATAATTTATGTTTTACAACAATATGTCTCCCCTAAACATACGTCTTTGCCGTGTCTATTAACACTTTTGTTTGTTAGTCTTTAATGTAACAAACTCATTGTAGTAGAAATATATATCAAATTATTAATTTAAAAGTTCAAAGAAAAGAAATGATCATTCAATTGATGTGTTGTCAAGGAAAAACACAACACAATCCGACTAGAAGTTGCAGAATGGGCTTCTTTATACACATATTTCAAGGATTAGTGTGTTTGAAAAGTTCAGAAACTGTACTAAGAGTGTGACATTTTAGATGTTCAGTATATATTTATAAATAGAGCAATCTACACAAGAGAGCTGCTGAAAATGAAAATAAGTCATTCAAATAAATTTATTTGTTCTTTCTGTAAATCTGAACCAGAAAGTTTGCAATATGTTTTCATAAATGTAATCACGTAAATGAATTTTGGGGAATCGAAAGTTCCATGAACAATCGTCTTTTATCAGCCAAAACTGGCTCTCTGCTTGTGTGAGATCATGCGATATCGACAAGCGATATCAACATTGTAGATAACGCTAAATCGCTCAGATATTAAAAACAACGCCTTTTTTCCATGCGAAATGGATTTTTTTAAACAATATTTCCAGGTTTAAAAATTGTTGCGTTTCCATGGAAACGGGGAAAAAAATACCGAACTGTGACCAGTGTTGCGACGATCCCAAAGCTGAGACAGGAAAATGACAATAATTTTGTAGACCCAAATCAAAGCAGTCCGTGACACTGACAGTAATTTTCGAACCCACTTGAACTTACGTAAGGTTTATTTTGAAAAGTTACAAATATTTACCATCATGTATTTATTTTAAAAATGTCGATAAATTATCTAACAAAAATCGAATGTGAACAAATTTCCCGACCAACTGTTTTTTTTGTGTTATTAATTTTTGTTTACAAAAGACTCAATGTTTTCTTTATACTCATTTGATACAGAGTGTTTTATTTATGAAGGCATTAGACATGTAGTTTTATATTATGCCAACTCTTTATACACGTATAGATATCATTATACCCGAGTGTAAACTGTGCAATCCTGTATGCCCTTTTACAATCAAATGCAAAACAAAAAATTCAAAACCCTTCTGGGTCACAAGAAAGTGTACGATTTATTTCTTGACTCACACAAGACTTAGTAATATATCATAAATCATAAATGGGAATACGTCACTGATTCAAAATATACTGATCTGGATTGGGAGTGTTTTAGCTTATACATATACAACTGCATGTAGCAAGAAAGGATTTACTCCAACTATCTTGTATATTTAAAAAAAAAATCATACATACATACAATACTATAATATCACACAATACATATATATATTAATCTTGACCAGGAAGCATATTTCTTAAAAGTGTGGTCTAGCTATTCCTATGTTATTTAGAACAAATGAATAGACAATTTACAACTTTTCTGTAAATGTGTTCAATTATTTATGTTGATTCTGCTTGCATTTTGAACTGTAAACTTATTTGTATACAGGTCATCCTGGAAAGAATGTAGATAAACAAATGTTTTATTTTCCTTTGTAGTGTTTGACCAGTACCTTCCTCCACGTGAAAATGTAGATTGGCCCTCCACATATAACAAATACATTTGCTGAAACTCCGATGTCGTATATTTGGATTACTTTGATCAATCTGATGCAAAAATGTATTGATTATATCATAAACATATTTTATGAACATAAAGTGGCGGATCCCGGGGGGGGGGGGGGGGGGGGTAGGGTGACATATTGACATGTGACATTTAATATGTGCCCGACCATCGGGCTCGCAACAGAAATAACCGCGTCTCGAGCGTTCGGGCGGGCAGTTACTTCCTCCACAGTAACATGCGATGGTCTCCTATAATGTTTTAGTCAATATGCTTTTGTCAATAGTATGCTAATAGTGGGAAAACTAGTATGCAACTTTCAAATATGTGTTAGTAGTTGCTGAGAGATGCTTGCCAAGGGAGAAGTCATTGTTGAACATTGTGTTTATCGGATCGGGATTATTCGTTCCTTTCCGCTAATTTCCGTAATATTCCAAATATGGTCAATGCGAAACCGTGTAGAGATGTGAATTGAAACATTGCAATCGTAACTATGTAAGTCGTGTCAGTCTGGAAATGCTAAAGTCCGTTTTACAAAGCTGACTTTACAACTCCTCATTTTCATTTTACATTTGTCAAACGTAACTTGTAACATTACACAATGTGTATATTATTTAGATTTAATAATTAGAAATGACAAGTTGACTTTTCGACTTTGATGATTTCTAGCATTACATTTCAACTTTGTAAAGTTGAGAATAGAAAGTTAAGATTGACAGGATTAAAATGTTAGTTTTGCATGGTTGGACTTGTCTTTTCGAGACTTGTATGGTTGTGAACGACATGTTACACTTTACAAGTTACAAGTCAACATGTCTTCATTTGTGGCACAAATCCCCTTCCATACTCTAAACAATGTAATCTTAGGTGTAGTTTAAGTTCAGCATTACTAACTTGCACTGCATGCTTCGCACACTGCAATCTCTCCCCAAGTTTGTCCCATGCTTAGGCTATCATGTATTCTATTGTTCTAAATTCAACCATGCGTAGCATAGGCTTCAGGTTAATTTGATAGTGTCTCTCTGGTCACTCTCATCAGTTGTGTTGGTCACTACGTTCCACCATGTAAATTGTCAGGATCTTGGAGCATAGTTTCATTAGGATCGAGATCATGGTGATCTGGATGTGTCATTATTCATATGGAATCTGAGATGACGTAGGCTACGGCGGTACTGACTTCGTATCTGTGTGCAGCAGCTCAGGTCAAACCTACCTGGCTTGTTTTACGTATTACATACAATGTAATAAAAGTCCATCAACTCACACCCCAGTGGCTTAGTGGTTCTTTGCTAAGATCTCACACCTAACGCTGCTACATTTACATTTAGTAATTATCAAAAAGTCGTCAAGATACACCAGTGTACACTCAAAACCTCTGCGTTTCATCATGCGGGTGATACTGGAGGATAGACGCGGGAAGATTTCAGGGCTTTTAGCGGAGCCAAACGGTAGTCTCGTGTCAATCATGTAGGTCATCGCACTATCACCGGTGAATTTCCATTGCAAGCCTAGAACATCGTATAGCAATCGGGATGGACCGTGACTTTATATGCATTTTTTAGGTCGAGTGAGTGAGTGAGTTATTGTTTAACGCCGCTTCGGCAGTATTGCAGCCATTAGCGGCGAGGATTTAGGTCGATGTTTGCCATATATCCGTTACGTGGTAGAAGCTGCACTGCTTTGTCTATAGTATCGTAGGCAACGTGATTAGTTGTGACATAATCATTAACACTGGAGCCTACAGGCCTGCTACAATCATGAATGAGTCGAACTCCCGATTCACTTTTAGGAATAGCGGCAATACTGAAGAAGAAGAAGAATTTTATTCGTATATAAGGCCTCATGGCCAAAAGTACAGATTTGTATATACAAAATGTTAGTGCATATATACATCGAAGTGGTTTTTATACAGGTAAATTACGTTTCAAGAAATTTGAAAGATTGTTTTAAATATTCAGCATTTTTGGTAGACATTAAAAGATTGAACTTTTCACGTGTTGGATAGGTATAAAAATATACTGGTAACAACATTTTTCTACTTTCATCATAGTATGGACAAATCAATAAAAAGTGAAATTCATCTTCGATAACGTCATATTTACATTTTGTACAGTTCAATAAATCAGGATTTACACTTTTATCATATCTATATTGCTGAATATTGAGTTTATGGCTCATACATCTGAATTTACACAGAATACGTAGTAAATCTCTGTTCGAGTTAAGTTTTAAAATGTAAAGCTCTGGCTCCAACATTCTCTTGTATGCACAATAATCATGGAGATATGATGATGAATTTCATTTACTTTGCCATAATTGAAAATTAATGTCTTTACATCTCTGTTTAAAACATTGTATAAAATATGATACCTCACCACAGTCTTGAGAGATCCATACATATGAAAACCCCGTCTCCATTAACAAAGTACGAACATGTGACACCCAGCTGACACGGCCATGGTCGTCATATGACTTAAGCATTAAGTAACAAGCCTTTGGATGGCGACCTGAATCCATGCTTATTAGCCTTGCCCAATATTTGATACATCTTTGAAAATAGTTTATACAAAGTTTATATCTTCCAACTTCACCAAGTATAGCTGTATTCGCTACAGATTTACCAACACCAACATACCTTTTAAAGAACGAACTTTGTACCTTTTCAATGTCATCTCTTATATTATATCCCCAAATGTCAGACCCATACAGAAATATTGGAGCTATTTTCGTGTAAAAAATTTGGGTAATGATATTTAGTGGGATATGAGGGTATTTGTTCAAGAGTTGAAATATTGGAAAGCAAGCTTTTTTAGCTTGAATCGCTAGCGTCTCACATGCCTAAGACCATATTAGTCTTGATGAAAACAGTATACCCAGGTATTTATAGTATGACGAAACGTTAACGTTTTGTCCATCATACGTCCATTTCTCGGTCTTTTTAAGGCAACCTCCATTTCTGAATATAACAATACATGATTTATCCAGGTTTACCTGTAGACCCCATTTATCACAATATGTTTTTAACAAATCAAGCTTTCTCTGCAGACCAATTACAGTATCATCTGATAAAGTTACATCGTCGGCAAACAAAATTAATTGGATATCTTCAGTTCCATCCCTCACAAATACACCTCGTAGTCCAAAGGTCTTACATTCTTCAATAAGCTCATTAATACAAAATATAAACAGAACGGGACTAAGAATGCAACCCTGCCGAACTCCACATGAAGTTTTAAATACTTCAGTTTTAATGTTGCCAACTCGAACACAAGCAGAGACTTGTTCATACATATTCTTCAGTATACAAAACATCTTTCCGTGAATACCTTTTGTAAAAAGAACATAAAGTAATTAGTTTCTATTTACAAGGTCGAACGCCTTTTTAAAATCTATGAATGCAGCATAGAATCTATGTTTAGGCTTTCTCAGATATTTCTGGCAAAACGATTGAAGAATGAACATATTGTCGACAGTAGAATAGTCATTACGGAAACCTGCTTGAGACTCATGTAGGAGTTCATGAAGATCGAGCCATATTCTAATTCTATGTTCCAGAATAGATGTAAAAAAATTGCCCATTGTGTTTAATAAAGAGATGCCACGATAGTTGTTCGGGTCTAGCGTATCACCTTTCTTATAAAGAGGAATTATCATTCCTACATTCCAATTGTCTGGAAATATGCCAGTGTCCAGTACAGAATTAAAGAGAAGTTCTAGAAAAGGAATGAGAAATGGTGCATGTTTGTAAATTGGGACGGAATCCCATCGACACCATATTGGTTCTGATAAAATATCGCCATTAAGACATTCTTCACACGCACTGTATTCATGATTAGTTAGAACATTTTCCACTACCTCATCGAAAGGATGCTCATTTGCAGAAGTTGGATTTAACAGTTCTTTAAAATAGTCATACCATGAAGCTGCAGTAATATCACTAGTCTTTGTATCACCTCTAAGTAGCTTCTTTATCCGAAACCAGAACCCCTTACAGTCCCCATCTCTTGCCGCTGTGCATATTTCCTCTACAGCTTTAATATTTGATTCATTCTTCTTTTCAGTACAGATGTCCCTGAATTCTTTCTTTGACTCTAGATACTTAGCAAGATTTTCATCTGTGCGACATCTCCGTAAAACATTCAAATTGTGATACTTAGTGTTCTTAGCAGTTGTGCGATCGTGATCAAACCAGTTAGGTTGGTTGTGAAGTTGCCGATAGTTTACTTTCTGTTTTACTTTACTCCTAAATACTGAAGTACCTCAACAAGTTTGTCAGCAGCTGTATTTACATTGACACAAACTTGATCTAAGAAATCGTTTACGATTTCCTGGTATGTTTGGGAAAACAGAGATTCATTAAACGTTTGTGTATCCCCTTGCCATTTGTATCTATCAACATAGATAGCGTTAGTACAATTAGAATTATCTATCTCTTGAGATTCACAAGATCTAATATTTAAAGTGCATGATAATGGAAGATGGTCAGATTCAGTTCTACTGCTCACTATAGTGGGCTTATGTGCCACTTTAACATAGTTTCCAGTCTCAATTTCCTGACGTAACTTTTCCTCAACTTTTTGAAAATTATCTTCGCTTAGAGCCGACTTGGAATTATCACATTCAACTGGCTTGACACTTGATTGGGCATCAATTATTCGAAAACCATAAGTTAAGCCAGATAAAATCAAATCTTTGTCACTATCGCCCTCTAGTTCTGTTTTCCATGTATCTACCGCTTGAGTCAAGGGGTTTGACTGTAGTTGCTACCGGCGACTATGAGATTGAGGGGCAGACCAAGCTTTATGGGCAGGGGGCTGAGCTGGGGGCTGAGATTGGATGTGGTTCTGAGACTCGTGAGCATACTCAGGGTGTGGCCCGTAGCAGATTACACAAAAAAGTTAAAAAAAAGTTTATGCATACTTCTCTACTGCTGTTAGTTGCTCGACGTGACTGTTTCCTGCCTGAATATGGTTCATTTTTCTCCAAATAGTAGAACATGCTATGATAGTCTATATCGGTCCACGTTTTGGACTCTTCTGCCTGTGATCTCCTATGCATTTAGTCAAATAACATTACAGATGAGGAAGTATGCTGTTGAAGATAGTCTCCGATATGTATATTCTAGATATTCAAGGATTTGTTGTGAGTCAAGGTGATTAGATTATATAAGATGTAACATTATTCTTACATTAGCCGATATCCACTGTGCTGGACTTACTTGCTCTAGTCTAACCTTTGCCTGAGAGTTACGTTTAAGCAGTACTGAACCGTCAGCAGTGTTGAAGACGTCCTGTGATTCATGAACTACCGCCCTAGGTCTGGTTACGAAGTCGGTGATGTAGAGTGGACGCTCACCTTGTACAAGCTTGTTCCGTGCGGCGGGGTCAGCGTGCTCTATCTGTAGCGCGTCTCGCAGTGTTGACGAGCCCAGGGTCTCCAGCAGTTGGTTGAGCTCTTCGTTGTTAGACAGGTCCTTCCTTGTAACCGGTGAATTGACGTTGTTCGACTCGGAGGGTTGAGACGCGGTTTGCAGGGACGTGATAACTTTCTGCAGCAGTTTTCTTTGAACTAATTTTAAATTAAGACTTTCAATGTCAGTTTTGTCAAGGGCCAAAAGTTCGCTTGAGTTTGTAAATTCTTCTTTAATAAGTTTAGCAACGGAATTATCAGTAAACCCTTGCTTTTTGAGCCAGCCCTCAAACGTTTCCTGCTCCATGTCTGTTCGCTCCGGCTGCAGCCGCGGGACTGACATCAGGGAGTCCCGTGGGTAGGTATGACGCGCTCATGCTCGTCCCGCACGTGCACGCTTGCGCGGTAGAGCACTCGTCTGCTGGCTCAGCACTCGAGTCTGTCCGTGGCCTGTGACGAGTTAAACTTTAATAATAGGAATTATTACCCCTGTATTCCTACATTCTGTTGCCCAGGGCCTCCTTCCCCAAAGCACTAAGGTGATCGTAAGTCACTAAGGTAACCTCATTGATTGGGGGTTGAGGTTAGAAAACGTTGTTTTTTGTGAAAGGAGGCCCTGCAATTCTTACATAAGAAAGAAGGCGAATTCCCCCAAATGGTTTAACCATGCCGTTGTGCATTTCCTGGGAATATTTGCAACCTCTTGGTCAATGAATTTAAGTAATTGTTCGAAATGTTATCATCTATGATTTTTGTCCTTAACTACGGTAGGAGTAAAATAAAAAAAAATTTAGTTTAATTTTAATTTGTGTTAGTATTTTTGTCACGGAATTGTAAGGCTGATCAAAATGATTGAGTGTGGACTTTAGCTGTAAAATTCTATTCAATTTCATTGAATTTAACTCAAATACAATGACAAATGTGTATCTTGACCCTTTACTAACTCTTGAGTAAACATCAAATCAACTCTTTTATTTATTCTTAAGGATTTCTCTTAAAATGTCAATGGAAGTCAATCTTCGGTTCTTGGTCTTATTATATTAATAATAATAATAATAATAATAATAAAGTACATTTGTTGTGCGCACAATCCAGACAGTTAGGCTGCTCAAGGGGCTACAAGAGAGTCATTTACAGGGGAAAAGTTATATACAAGATAGGAGAAAGTTAGATGCATTTGGAGAACAGGTAGGTTTTGAGTCTGGATTTGAATAATTCGAAGGTTGGAGATAGCTTCAGGTCAGGTGGGAGAGCATTCCACAGCACTGGGACATTGTGTGAGAAGGTTCTGGAGCCGAAGGATTTGAGTCTGTAACTTGGAACTACTAGCAGGTTGCTGTCACTGGAGCGGAGTTGTCGAGCTGGTACATATGGTGTGAGTAATTCCTTGAGGTAGTCAGGGAGGAAAGTCAAGTATGGAAGGAGATAACACAACTGATTATGCATGCTGCCAATATTGCAGAAGAACAAATGCAAAGTGTGTCTCTGTAGTGCGGTCCATTTACCGTTTCTTATTACGATGTTCCAAATTTAAAAGTTACTCTGTGACGGTTGCCACAAAGCACTGAACAAACTCCTGTCCCAGGGCCTCCACTAAGACTGTATCAGCTACCAGCTCTTCAACAGCCTCGGACACGCTGCTTGGAAGTTTATCAACAATGTTGTCTCTGCCTGCAGGCGGACACGTCAGTTTCCTCTGGAGTCCGTCTAACCCTGCAGCTACTGTTGCTGCCAGCACGAGGTACGGGTTGCTCTGACCACTCGGCATCCTGTTCTCCAAGTAACTTCCCTTTCCGGACGGACTTTCCTTCACTTTTATACATGCTCTCCTGTCCAGCCTGTCCCAAAATAACCCTTCTTGTAGAGACGGACTATGGAGACGCTTGTAGCAGATGTCTGTTGGACTGAACAGGGCTGTAAGGGCTCTGGCATGATGAATCAGACCTGCTAACCAATGTTGGCCAGTGTGTGATAGAGTTTTCGTTGACGTTTCAAATACATTCTGACCATCTGACCATAGCGAGTGGTTGAAGTGTTTACCAACGATAATCTCGTTATTCCATGATTCGAAGGAAACCTCCAGGCCCCCTTCATGTTCTATCTCCTGGACTCCGGTCTTGAAGACAAAGGCAGCGTCTGCGGAGGCGAGACCGACCTGCGCCTTGAGGGCCATCTCGAAGAGACTCGGGTCTTGCTCAGAATGGAGACTCTCGATCTGAACTCCCGCCTTGTGCATCATACTTTCTATGTTAAAGAGCACGGGTCCATTCCTTGAGTGAACTGCATGATTCATGTACCTTGACCTTTGACAACTACCTGTTGACCCTTTGATAACAAACTCCATCTCAAATCCAGAAAGGATGTCATAACCCTGATTGCTCAAACTCTCTATCTGTCGACTGGCCACGTATCTCGGACACGCCAACTGAGGTGTCATGTCTGAAATCCATCGGCTTTCACAGATGACGTCCATGACCTTGATCCTGGCACCATCACACCAGGGGGCACTGTGAATGATGTGAAACAAACAAAGTGATGACATCACAGGTTGAAAATACAATTTGCAACTAAAAATAGCACAGTGTGCACGGGCCTTAATCGGTGTTAAGGAACACAACATGCATCAATATATTTACTATTGCAATATGTAACATTAAATGTGCCCTTTATCAACACAAAATATGAATAGTGACTATTTGGTTTTCACTTTCAGTTTTTCTTTAAACAGTAGTGTGCTGATACTATATGTCATTAATCTAGTGAAGAATACCATCCGACGTTATTCTACTCATCTGACTAATACATGGGCTTTGAAGCTTTAGAGAGCAGTAACATCTTGTTTGTTTGTATTTCATCATATATATGTTGACCAAATATCAAATCGTCAGAATTGTTTGATGATCTTGCCAATGTATGGACAAAATACCTGATATCAAAGACGAGAGCTGATTGATCTCTTGGGAATATTTAGTACTCCTGATACTAAACAATATATACTCACGTGCAAATGCTCTTACCAACGTTTTAATGGTAGTATAACATGAACTGCTGGTGTCAGTGAAATCCTAATTTGAACGTATATATAGACACATAGATAAACACATAGATAGACACATAGATAGACGCATGGATAGACACATATATAGACACGTGGATAGACACATAGATAGACATATGGATAGACACATGGATAGACACATGGATAGACACATGGATAGACACATGGATAGACACATGGATAGACACATAGATAGACACATGGATAGACACATGAATAGACACATGGATATACACATGGATAGACACACGCTTTGTACAGAAGTACCAAATATGACATACAGAGTATGATGGTTTTGTTATGTCTGTTCAAATACACTTGGTTTAAACATATTTTATTCATCATGAAAAGGATTAGGAACTAGTTCTCCAACTTAGAATACCCTCTCCTCAAATACACTTGCGGTTATGGCATTGGTTGTTCACACTAGGTTTTGACCTGAATGTTTGGCATTCAAGTTAAAAATTTATAAATGTAGAAAGGTTTTAGTAAGAATAAAGCCAAAAACAACATTTAGGTAGTTAAGGGGAAACAAATATAAACAGATAATGTTTAGTTTGTTCCTGAAAACACTATTTTACTCTGTTTCAGCCTTATATCGTTCGTGGATTGACATCTTTTATTCTGTTACATTTAAACAAAGTAGACTAATAGTGCATGTAAGTCCAAAAATACACGTGCGGAAATAAGTCACCAGTCCGGAAGAAAACCTACCTGTTCAGTCCACATATTTAACTGCGAGAACCATAATGTACATAATCTGGCTGTGCTTGTTCCTCGTAGTTCATTAACCAACAGCTGGCCAATTTACCAAATGTCAGTAAAAGTTGTAAATATTCACATATGTTCGTTTAATCATTGTTCTAAAGAAAATGGCAAGGCAAGGTGTGAAAACGATGATTTGGAACGCCACACAGCAGTCAGGTGACTGTGTAATAGCAGACGACAAAACTCGAGCAGACGAACTGAACAGATTTGACCTGGTGCATATGGGGGTAGGAATCTTTTCCGGGCTCTTTCTCAAAATCTATGCATTATTTTTTCACGAAACTTGGTGTGTGGTTTGACCTAGTGTTGGATTGGCGCCTTTTGCTACTTATTCTGATCACAGTCCATCACATCCTAAGTGTTTTATCTTGTTCAATACAGGTGTGGTTTGAAAACCTCAGTTAAAACAGGACTTGTCTCCAAACCATTGTGAACATAGCTTCCAAAATCGCACCACCTCAATTTGACAATTTAGACTCAGTATATACCAGATGTGTTCATACACTTGCCACAAAGATATTTCAGATAGCAGCCACTTCCTCCACAACGAGTACTCTCGACCGTCGTTATAGACTCCCCCTGTACAGAACTGCCCGTGCCCAGAAGTCCTTCCTACCTAGTAGCATCAAACTGATGAACTCCCAACACAAGGACTGTGATGGATAACTGTGTTAGCGGTGAATAACTCTGTTAGTCTTATATATCTGTGATAGCAATGAACTTGTCTTAATCGTGTATTTTGTCATACCTTTGTTCTGTTGTCTCCTGCTCTTAATTGATGTATTTGTCACTTTTTGAGATGTACTTTCAAATGTAAGACAAATTCCTCCAAAGAGCAATAAAGTATTATCTATCTTATCTATCTTATCTTATCTCTTTATTTAGGTTAACATAACTGGACTTCTGGTCGAAAATTAGTTGAATTCTGACTGCATTCAACACCAAATTATTGAAGAGTCATTTTTACGATAGCGTAATATGCATGTAGATTAAAATTGATAACGTGATGATATTTAAAAATGTAACTAAGAGCTCTTAGCTGAATGATATAAATTCTAAAATAGCCAATCAGTTGAGAACAGCTAATTTTACAGATATATATGTAAGTTATATGTCGATGAACAGTTGTGTTTCATCAACAAATTTCCAAAATTAAAAAAATTATAAAAAAACATGCTGAAGTATTCTTAGACTGCCGACGTAACACTTGTACTTTTCAGTTGTTGATGACATATAAAACCTGAGATATTTGCAATTGAAAATCATACATTATGATAAAATCAACTTATTATATAAGATGACTACGGTGTTGTGTCTGTCAAGGAAGTATTTAACAAGGATTTGCAACAGAGTGAATGGGAAAATACCAACTTGGTGGCTTGTAGATGTATGCAAAATGTACTTAAAATGGTTCCAGTATTCAGAATACATGTATTTTTACAATCGACATGTTCTTTATATCGATTCGTCATTGTGTTCTTTCTGTAAGCAAGCGTTTTAGTGCATAGAACACTTACTACTTGATGGAATTTATACTAGAGAAGTGTGTAAGGAGTCGCTAAATGGTTAGAAAGCTAGCTGAAGGATATATATTGATTTCAAAACAGAACATGAGCTTACCTTAAAACATCAGAAGAAGCATTAGCAACATCGAGTCTTTTAATATGGTGAGTTGATAAGTGGGATTCTATTTATACCCGATACTGTGTGAAACAATTGTCCTTACTCATCTAAACTGACGCTTTCTTGTCAACAGACCGATCCATTAAACCCCGCCCATAAGGCTCTCAACCAATCAGCGTACCGCGTGCCTTTTTTTTGACCTGCTGCGGTACGATTACTTCCTCGGACATCAACAAGCAACATGGCGGGTTGTCTGCGTGACGGAAGGGAATGTCGCTGATACGTTTTCCGAATGAAATCAGCCTTGTCATGCGTAAAATATCGATGACACTGTGTTTGGAGATTGAAAGATTGACCCACCTTATCGAAAATGCACATGAAGAAACTTTCTCATTCAGATTGGAGATACAAACACAACATGAGGATCGAGGTGAGTGCATGTCAAACTTTGTTTGTTTACATCAAAACGGGAAAATGTATGTTTGCAATACGTAAACAATGGTTGGTATTTTAGGTTCATGCTGAATTGATTACAGGCTAATTAATTGATAAGAATTTGTTTACATGCTACAAACATCTATGAACAAAGTAAATCCATTAAAGATCTGGTGAAACGCATTTTTCTCAAGGATGACAAATAATTACCTCTACGTATATTGTATATCGGACTCAATTAAGCATAAAATCGAGACAGTATACACTTGCAATTGATTATTAAGACGATTTTAATTTACCCATTTAAACAATCCCGCAATTACCGCCGCGAAACGTTTTGAAAAGAATCATTGAGGCGTGATTGATTAACAACAGACGAGGGGTCGCCTGTGACCCGCTCCGTGGATTTTCATTAATTAATTAATGATGATTATCACTGCCCCTAGATGAATTTATGAGGTGTGTTAAGTCGCCAAAAACACATGTTTATACAATAATTATGTAATTGTCATCTGCGGAATTACCTAGTTGGATATTTAAACATTCGATATATGGATAGATTAAGTTGTTTGATTGAAGATTTGTTAGTGAAATTAACAATCAAAATGTTGCGAAATTACGTTGAATTATCGCCGATAATGGCATTACTCCAGTGACGTCACAGGAGTCATCCTTCAGGGACTTTCACATTTTCATTCTGGTCGCGGGGGCTAAATTATTTTTTAAAAAGCCGTATATAAGTAATTTATGGACCGATTTCAGAAATTTAAAATCGAGCAGTTGTCAAATTAACATCCGATTTTAATGAATCCGATTTTGACCATATGTCATTACATCTATCCTTTAATGCACGCTTAATTAAGGTACTATTCTTGGTTATTCTCATTAACGCACGCTTAAGGTACTATTCTTGGTTATTCTTTTTAACTCATACTTAAGGTACTAATCTTGGGTATCTCATTAACTCACGCTTAGGCTGAAGTTAGCAAGTTATTAGTTATTCGTTATTCGAATAACGAATAACGAATAACTAACTGGCACGTTATTCGTTTTTCGAATATGCTGCTGGCTGCTTATTCATTCTTCAGAGTTGAACAAAGAAGTAAATATAGCTATATATTAAGGGTGGAAACTGACAATATGGGGTGGAGAACCTCGTTCATCGATTACATTCAGTAAGCACTGGCTAGTTATCCAATATTTGAATAACGAATAACTAACTTGCACATTATTCGTTTTTCGAATAATGAATAACTAACTGGCACGTTATTCGTTTTTTCGAATATGTTGTTGGCTGCTTATTCATTCTTCAGAGTTGAACAAAGAAGTAAATATGGATATATATTAAGGGTGGAAACTGACAATATGGGGTGGAGAACCTCGTTCATCGATTACATTCAGTAAGCACTGGCTAGCTATTCGATATTCGAATAACGAATAAGTAACTGGCACGTTATTCGTTTTTCGAATAATGAATAACTAACTGGCACGTTATTGGTTTTTCGAATATGCTGCTGGCTGCTTATTCATTCTTCAGAGTGGAACTAAGAAGTAAATATAGATATTTATCATATAATGGAGGGTGTTATCGATGCAATAAAGCAATCTGATAAACTTGGTATCCAAATCTGATAAATATGCAAAACAGGTCAAAGGTCAAATACACGAACTACTTTTGCAGAATATTCCACTCTTTTCGTGCGAATCCTAAAACTGTTTACGTATCATTGAAAAGCGTAACCGGGAGTTTACCAGAGTATTTCCGCTTGAAAGAATGGATATTCGAAAATACGAAATCATCTGATATGGTACACTGTGCATTTAAAGTGTTAACAAAGTCAAGATAATTGTAGATTTGTTTTAAAAATCATTCAAAACTTCAATGCGCATTTGCGTCCTCTGTAAACTCAATCAGAAACTCGCTTCTACTCTGCTACAGTTGAACTGTTTGAATGCAACTGATATAACTTGAATTGTATATATGTTTATTTCTATTGTTACCTTAGCTTGTCTGTAAATGAATGATAATGTGAATCTTCGGAATAATAGCTGGAGGAAATAAAGAATCTCGCTCTCTCTCTCTCTCTCTCTCTCTCTCTCTCTCTCTCTCTCTCTCTCTCTCTCTCTCTCTCTCTCTCTCTCTCTCTCTCTCTCTCTCTCTCTCTCTCTCTCTCTCTCTCTCTCTCTCTCTCTCTCTCTCTCTCTCTCTCTCTCTCTCTCTCTCTCTCTCTCTCTCTCTCTCTCTCTCTCTCTCTCTCTCTCTCTCTAGCATTTTGGCAGTTCTTGAGGGCTGAGCATACGGTATTAGGTACATTAATAGGTACTTATTGTCATAAACAATGGAAACAACCCCACCTCACAAATAATTACCGTTTAAGTGCGAAAGATTCTGTTATGCAGCAATCCGAATCAACCCGGCAACGCAGCTTCCAAAACGTTGAAACTAGAGTTACTTCCCTTGTTCTAGGAACGTGACCAAATTATTTATGAGTGCTTTAGATAGATGCTTATGAACTGATTGAAAATATCTCCATGAACAGACAACCAGGGACCAACTGTTGAATTTTTAAAGAATCGCGCACATGTGTTTTTAAATTGTTTTAATTAAGAACTATTTTAGGCACTTCACAGCCGATGTCAATATCTTTATTTCAGTACTTAAAAGGCCTCAGGCCTATAGTACAAGATATACAGTGCACTGACATTTCATGAAATAATGAGATTTCTATGTACAAACACATAAAAGATAAACATGGACAGGTTTTCAATTTCTTCTTTGTTTACACTGTTTAAAAGTAGAGACACTTTTATCTTATTTGGATTTACATAGTATTTTATATAGTATATTATAATATATATTTCTTTCGGATGATGCTGTACAAAGGACAAATCAGTAAAAAATGGTATTCATCTTCTATAATATTAGACTTACATATTTGACAAAATCTTTGTTCTCTACTTATATTCTTATATCTACCCGTTTCAATATAAAGTTCATGAGACGAGCATCGGAATCGTGCTAGACTAGTTCTGTATTTCTTTACATTTAAACAAGATAAGTAATATTCGGTATGGATATTGCTTTTAAAGGTTAGGTACGTGTCACATTTACTTGAAAGTGATAATTTTTCCATCCAATTTTGAAAATATATATCTTTTAGTCTTTGTGTAAATTCACTCATGAATTCGGGATCTACACCTATTTCTTGATTTTGCCAAATATTCCCAAATCCCACAGAAAATAGTGTTGCTTTAACGTCGGTAACCCATTTCTTGTGACCATTCTTGTCGTATAAAAGCATCATTTCATAACATTTTTTAGGTAGGCGGTATGAGGGCATGTTTAGAAGCTTTATCCAATACCGAATAGCTTTACAATTGGATACATAAAGGGAATCTGCCACATTCTCCATAAATCATTAAGTTTGGAGTATTTTGTTTAACACCTAAGAACTTTTTACATGCATAAAGATGAATTTAACCCCCAGATTTCTGCCCCGTATAAGAGAATGGGGTATATTTTGGCATCGAATATTTTGAAAAATGTGTTAATGCTTAGGTCACCTACTATACTCATCTGTCTTATAATACCAACACGTACTTTTTCCCCCTGTATTGATGCATAGTTTGTATGCGTAGACCATGATAATTGATTAGTGAAAAATACTCCAAGATATTTGTAGGAATTTGTTATATCTAATTCACAATCTTTATAAAACCATTTTTCCTTCTTCGAAAGTTTTCCACCCTTTTTAAATACCAGCACCTTTGTTTTATCCAAGTTAACTGATAATTTTGAATTGTCACAAAAACTTTCAAGTTCATTAATTTGTTTTTGAAGACCTGAAATAGTACTTGAAATGAGCACAATATCGTCTGCAAAGAGTAAAAGGAATATTTGGAAAACATCAGGATGTAGTTGTACACCATGTGAACAGTTATTCTCGATCTGCATAGCCAATTCATTTATGAAAAATGAGAATAAAAATGGCCTCAGTACACAACCTTGCCTCACTCCAATCTGTATATCAAGGGTTTCTGATAATATATTATTATTTCTGACACAAGCTTTGACATTTTCATATATACTACGCAGAAGGTTATTCATCTTTGGGCTTACACCACTCATTTGAAGGAGGTTCCACAATTTATCCCTTTTTACAGAATCGAAAGATTTTGTAAAATCAACAAATAAAGCATAAAATTTCCCCCCTTTCGAATGTAGATATCTTTGTATTAAACTCTGTAGAACAAACATATTGTCAATAGTTGTATAATTCCTTCTGAAGCCTGCCTGACATTCCGTTAATTTATTCATAGTCTCACCCCAAAATACCAATCTCTTGTTGATGATAGAAGTGAAATTTTTACTAAAAATACTTAATAGCGTTATTCCTCTGTAATTATTTACATTCTTCACATCACCATTTTTGTGTAATGGTATAATTATTCCCATTGACCAGTCTGTGGGGAATTGACCTGTTTCTAGTATTTGATTAAACACTAAGTCGAGATACGGTATCAAAAGATCAGCCGAGTATCTGAACAATTCAGGTATAATATTGTCTGCACCTGGTGACTTTCCAAGTTTAAGATTTTGGATACTATTTGTTATTTCTTCTCTGGATATAGGTGAATCAAGTATTTGATCTGAAAGTTCTCGGTTTGGATCATACGGTGAATATTCAAGGACATCAAATTGGTCAGTTTCGTTATTTACTGTATTTTCTGAAGCAAAAAGATTTTTGAAGTGTTGGAACCACTCGTTGGTAGAGATTACATTTGTTTTAGGCTTCGGATTAAGATGTTTTAGCTCACGCCAAAACGATTTGGAATTATTTATATTACTTTCTATCAGGTTTTGTTTATTTTTGTAGTATTCTGTACGTTTACGTTTACAAACAGAATGGTATTTATTCCTTATGTTATTATAAGATGTAAGTGAGTCTTTGTCTTTATATTTTCTGAATTTGTTTAGAGATCTACAGCGTTCAGTCTTTAGTTTCCTGCATTCTTTATCGAACCAAAAGTTATTGTTATTTGTTCTGGGTTTCTTGAGTGTTTTCTTCATATCAGATGCAGCTAAACAAAGCGCCTCGACAATGTAGTCTATGCTTTTGTCAATACATGAAAATGCGTTGTCTACGGATTTATCAAGAAGTTGCTGCACTTTATCTGATAAAATATTTTCTCTAAACAACTCGAGTTTGTCGCTATCCCAGACGAATTTAAACCCACTATTACTCACACTATCAGTGTCTAAGTCCGGTTGTCGCGCATGAAGCGCTCGTAAACTCATCGTGACTGGGAGATGGGATGACTCAGCTCTGGATGCTATTGTAAAGTCGTTAACAGAATCAAAAAGCGGCACAGAGGCTATTACATAATCAATCACACTGGCTCTATTTTGGCCGATATATGTAAAGTCACCAGTTCCAGAGTCAGATCCACATCTCCCATTCATGATATGGATATTCAATACAGAGCATAGATCAATCAAGTGTTTACCAAAATTGTTTACTATCTTGTCGGCGGAAAAGCGCTGGAGATTGAAAAAGTCACATATAAAATCAGTATAAGATTGGTTTTCACACTCGGTGTATTCTAAAATATCGTCTTCAATAAAATCTGCCTTTGTTCCGGTTCGTGCTTTAAAGTCGCCGCCGCACAAGATACAAACATCTGGTAAATCAGAAATTATCTCTAACAGAATATTTTGAAACATAGTTATTCCATTCTTACACTCCGGAGACAATTTGTCATACCATGTAGACTTTTCTGGGTGAATGTAGATACATGAATACAAAAGGTCACAATCTAGATCAAACAGGGACTTGTCAAATAGGATAAATATTCCATTTTCAGTTATTTTCTTCCATTTTATAAAGGACACGAAATCTCTCTTTATCAAAACAGTGATTCCACCAGAAAGTCTCCCACAGTGTGATATTTTGTCAGCATGTTTAGTTACATGTAAATACTCTGAGAAATAGTTTGAAAGATCAATATCATCACACCACGTTTCAATTAAACCAACAATATCAAATTGTTTTACGTAGTCAACGAAATTATTATCATTTAACTTTTGTTTTAGACCTGATATGTTCCAAAACAAGAAACTAAAGTTATCTCTTTCAATAATGTTGTGTTTAGTTACACCAGTCCCATGTATCCTTCTTGGATGAGGAGTAAAATCATCATCGCCCTGGCCTCTATGTTACCTGTTGAGAGTTCTGTTAGAGCGACGTGTTCCTGGTCTGGGATCACGTCTGTTACCCCTGATACCCTGTGAGCTCGAACTAGAGCTAGAAGCTTGCTGTGAGTCCGGCTGTGTGTTGGTACCACCAGCTGTTTCACCACGATCTTCTCTTGGTTCACTCACAAGTTTGCTTCCCTTGAAGTAAAAACGTCTGTCCGGGTTGTCAGAACGCTTCTTGTATAGCTTCTGTCTCTGTGCTGATGTAAGGTCGTTAGCGATCCCGATTCCTTGGTCTTTGAGAGTGCTCCTCATCTTCACACAGTGCCACTTGTCTTCCCAGTGACACATCTTCACTATCACAGGCCTGGGGGAGTCAGACTTCCTGGTCGAAATCCTGTGGGCTCTCTCGATATCCCGGGGGACGAGGGGGGGAGATCCTTCTCTAGTCTGGCAGTGTTCAATATCTCTAGTACTTTGGTCTTACTCTCTGTATAAGTCTCTTTAGTTCCTGTCTCGGGTATGCCATAAAGTACCATGTTATTCCTTCTGCTCCTTTGCTCCTGATCTTCTAACCTCTCCCCCATATCAGCTAGTGCCGCCTCCAGATCAAGTGTCGTCTCATCCAGTGAGTCTATGTCAGCCCTCAATACTTCCTGTTCCCTTTTGCTGTTCTCAAATTCAGATCTTAAACTGTTCATCTCTGCTCTGATAGATTTTACGTCCTCTTTAATCGTGCCCATTTCCTTACACACTCTATCTTCCGAATCCTGGATTTTCTGAAGAATACACTGTTTCACCTCCTCCAGCTCGCGAGAACCAGGTCCTGGGTTGAGCTCTATATCCCCGGAGAGTAGCAGAGTAGATGGAAGGAAGCCGATGTCGTGACCATCACTTTGATGTACCGTCTGTGATATTACTCCGCTAAAACTAGGTCATTTCTCTTTCCACTTTTACTACAAAAACACGCTTATTTTGATAATGACATATATGATAAAGAGATTATTAACCGCGTGTGTTTCCGTATCATTAATATCATATATTTGGAATATAAAATAATGTATTATGCTCGCCAAAGGCTCGCATAATAAATTTTTTATTCCAAATATATGATATGAATGATACTGAAACACACTTGGTTAATAATCTCTATATATTAAGGGTGGAAAATAGCCAATATGGGGTGGGAACCTCGTTCATCGATTACATTCAGTAAGCACTTGGTCTGTGAAGTTAACGAATTATTTACACTTCCTTATTCATTTTTGAAAATGTGAACCTAGCGAATTATCAGTTTTTAGCAATTTATAATTATTCTTAGTTTATTAATCAACATTAAATAATGTGAACGATATCAACGTTCCTATATTGTGTATTGTTATTCTTATAGCAGCTCTTCACGAGCTATAAATAGCATCTACAGCAGCCGTTTAACATTTATTTGCTTAAATCTGATTGAATACAATAAATAAATGTAACACTTACTAAAACGTCCATGTGAACTATAATGATGCTGTATAAAGGATGAAGAACGTGCTCCGCGAACATAATTATAGGTCAGTCTGACTCCGTCTGTTAGAGTGTGAAGTTGGTTACTTTTACGATAATGTTGATTTATGCATAGAATACGTCGCTGGCACCCGTTCAGAATACATAGTTTTATATTAAATCAGCACATGTTAGCTCTGTCTCTAGGGTTCATCTTAGCTATAATAAAGTTTTAGTTATTGCCTCGAACGTGCATTGTGGGCTCGTCATAGGTCAATCTGAATAATATGCTGACAGTGTGAAGTTAACTACTTATTCGAAATTGGCGATTTATGCATAGGATACGTTGCTTGAGTCCGTTTAAAAAAAAATAAAGGTTCATATTTGAATTAGCACATGTTAGGTCTTTCTTTGGGGTGTATCCAAGCTATGATACTACTTTATATACGGCCGTATACGTGCATTGTTGGCTCATTTTGGTCAATCTGTATATGTTCCTGAGAGTGTGAAGTTAATTACTTATTCAATATATGATGTATGTATAGAAAACGTTACTGGCACCCGTTTCAGAATACATAGGTATATAAGCACATGTTAGGTCTGTCTCTGGGGTATAACACAGCTACTACAATGCTACGGAAACTTACTTTCCTACGCACTTCGAAAGTAAGTGAGTGTCTACGTGCATAGTACATACATGGCAATGCGTATCTTCATTGCAAACCGGCGTGAATATTTCGTTAACTGTTCGTGAGTGCGTACCAATGCGTAAAGAAATAACCAAATGTTTTGTTATTCCTTCACGCACTCCAGTGCGTGCCAATTGCGCAATCTACTCGTGAACTTGTCTCAACTTGTTCGTATCTTATTTCCGTGGTGTCGTGTAATGCGTGCACAGTTTTCTTGTGTCACGATAAAGACAAGACTAGGTTGAGCATTTCAAGCAATTGGCTTGCTATTCAGGGAATTGACAACATTCTTGAAAATTCTTCCGTGCTAATGACACGAATATCATCTCACCAGTAAAAGCACTTCAATGATGTTTCACGCATTTTCAGTACCCAGTCTCGCACTTGGCGCATTGCAAAAGTCTTTTTCAATTAATGGCCGAACCAATCAGAAATGAGCACGCATCGTGCACCCCCGTATAAATAGGTGTCCCAGGAATGGACAACAAGATCATCCCCAACACCCTACATATAAGAATGTGTAGACATAATCTTCAAGGGCCATAGGCTTAGTACAATGCTGTGGAACCCCTTGTATTTGTAGTAGAAGGTCCCAGCACTGGGTGGCTTCTTCATGGCAACATTTTTCCATTCAAAGCTCCCAAGCATTTGTGGTAGTTCCACCTCTAACTGTAACCATGAAACACTTTATATCTTCCTGTGGGGTTCTGGGGCACCTTAGTACCTCCAACTTGAACACATCAATGAAGACTCTGCAAACCCGGGTAGAAACTTGCAGATTCTACAAACAATACTTCTGAAGTTGTATTGTAGACTTGTGTGGCTATCACTAGTGGCAAAGAAGCGGAATGTGTCTGCTAGTTTTAGCCCGACCTCAAGTGGTTCTCTCACGAAAGTCTTTTTCTTCTCCAGGTGAGGAGTTAACTTATCAACAATTCCTGGGTTAAAGGTCCTACGGAGAAACATTTTGTCCCAAAACCAATTTGTTCTAGCTTTCCTCTTCCGAGGTGGGGTTGCAACGTCTTCTTGCTTCCTGTATTATTTCTTCTTCTCGAAGAGGTTGAAATGCAGCCGATGTCAGACACATGAGCCCCTTTCCTCTCTTCAATAATGGCGATATCTTGTATTGGTGTTCACTTTGTGAAAGTAGAGGATGAACTGATTTAAGATGGGGTACTGCCTTTATACACCTCCAATGCGGGCAGTACCGTACACCAAGCTTTACTAAAAAAGGTCACGATCTTGACAAGCATGCGTGATTTAGTCGTGCCTGTGCGTGCATTTGCGCATACTGCGTACCAAAACGCAACTTCATCGGATCAAAGACGCAATATATGCATGCACAGAACGCAACATAGTCGTGGCACTTTGTGTGCAATTTTGCGCGTGAAATGCGCAACATATACGTGAGGTGTGCGCGAATAATGCACAAACGGAGGTGTACGCATTGTTATGTAAACAAATTATATAATCAATGCTTCACGCATTGGCACGCACTGAGGTCTTGAAATGCGGATGGAAAATTCGTGAAAGTGTAAACGCACCTTTATACACGTATGCACATATATATGCTTACGCACGCATGAAAGCCTACGGATGTATGTGTACGTGAGTAGCTGTATGCTTATATTTGCATACACATATGTGTAAGGACCTACAATTTGTATACACGCATGCACATATGCGCATGTACACATGCTAATACGCAGGCAAGTAAACAAGTCAAAACGAACGCACGTGTATGCACGCACACACACAAATATGAACAAACGCACTCAAGGACGCACATAAACATGTACACATGTGTGTTATGTATCTACTACGCACGCTCACCCTAAAAAGCGTATGCACTTACTTATTAAGTTATCGTACACAGGTACGTCTGCTTACGCATGCAAGCCCGTAAGCATACGCATATACGAATGAGAAGGCATGTACGGATGAGTATGCATGTGCGTATGCATGCCCATGTATGAATGTGTACGCATATACGTATGCTTATACATGAACACACGCACATATGCCAATGCACGCATGCATGTAAGTATATTCATGTACGTCTGTTTATACACCGTTGCACGTATGCGTATGCACGCACGCAAGCTTGTACGCATGTACCCACGTAAATACGCATACACACTCGCAAATTTCAAATGAATGTATGTATATATGTATGTTTATATATATGAATGTATGGATTGATGTTTGTACCTACGGTAGGACCTAAAGTAATTCGAATTTCATTATGAACCAATATAATCTGAAACGTTGTCAGCGACGTGATCCATACACAAGAATACAATATTGAATAACTAAAGAACTTGAAAATAATAGGAACGGATTCAGTTTGACGATTCCACGTTGCACATGGGCAGCCGTTTATAAACAATTGTTGAAGCTGAGATTTACCCTTGAGACAGAACTTTTGATTATGTGCTGATTCTAGGATAAACCTATGTATTCTGAAACAGCCAATAGCGAATAAGTCACTAACTTCACACTCTCAGCAAAGGATTCTCATTGACCTATAACGAGCCCGGCCCATAATGCACGTTCGCAGCCATACATAGAACATTGTTACAGCTGAGATATAACCCAGATAAAGGCCTAACAATTACTAATTAAATATAAACCTATGTATTCTGAAACGATGCCAGCGACAGATTCTATGCATAAATCACCAATATCGAACAAGTAACTAACTTCGCGGCCTTACATAAAGCACTGTTACAGCTGAGATGTGACCTACAGACGGACCTAACATGTTTTCTCAAACGGGTGCAAGTGACGTATTTTAGTTGAAGTTCAACTCTGAACAGGGAATAAGCAGTCAGCAGCCAGTAAGTTATTGTTTATTAAAATAATAAATAAATAACCAGGGTCACTGAATGTAAGATACGTGCGATCCATGCACGAGGTTCCCCACCCTATATTGTCAGTTTCCACCCTTAATATATATCTATATTTCCTTCTGAGTTCAACTCTGAAGAATGAAAAAGCAGCCAGCAGCATATTCGAAAAACGAATAAAGTGCCAGTTAGTTATTCATCATTCGAAAAATGAATAGCTAGCCAGTGCTTACTGAATGTATTCGATGAACGAGGTTCCCCACCCCATATTGTTAGTTTCCACCCTTAATATATAACTATATTTCCTTCTGAGTTCAACTCTGAAGAATGAATAAGCAGTCAGCAGCATATTCGAAAAACGAAAATGTGCCAGTTAGTTATTCATTATTCGAATACAGAACAACTAACTAGTTAGTTATTCGTTATTCGAACATTGAATAGCTAGCCAGTGCTTACTGAATGTAATCGATGAAGGAAGTTCCCCACCTCATATTTTCAGTTTCCACCCTTAATATATATCTATATTTATTCCTTAGTTCAACTCTGAAGAATGAATAAGCAGCCAGCAGCATATTCGAAAAACGAATAACGTGCCAGTTAGTTATTCAGTATTCGAAAAATGAATAGCTAGCCAGTGCTTACTGAATGTAATCGATGAACGAGGTTCCCCACCTAATATTTTCAGTTTACACCCTTAATATATATCTATATTTACTTCTGAGTTCAAGTCTTAAGAATGAATAAGCAGCCAGCAGCATATTCGGAAAACGAATAACGTGCCAGTTAGTTATTCATTATTCGAATAATGAATAACTAACCAGTTAGTTATTCATTATTTGCATAATGAATAGCTAGCCAGTGCTTACTGAATGTAATCGATGAACGAGGTTCCCCACCCCATATTGTCAGTTTCCACCCTTAATATATATCTATATTTACTTCTTTGTTCAACTCTGAAGAATAATTAAGCAGCCAGCAGCATATTCGAAAAACGAATAACGTGCCAGTTAGTTATTCATTATTCGAAAAACGAATAACGTGCCAGTTAGTTATTCGTTATTCGAATAACGAATAACTAACCAGTTAGTTATTCATTATTCGAATAACGAATAACTAATAACTAATAACTAATAACTTGCTAACTTCAGCCTGCCACGCTTAAGGTACTATTCTTGGTTATTCTCATTAACGCACACTTAAGGTACTATTCTTGGTTATTATCATTAACACATGTTAAGGTATTATTCTTGGTTACTCTCATTAACCCACGCTTAAGGTACTATTCTTGGTTATTCTCATTAATGCACGCTTAAGGTACTATTCTTGGTTATTCTCATTAACACACGCTTAAGGTACTATTCGTGGTTATTCTCATTAATGCATGCTTAAGGTACTATTCTTGGTTATTCTCATTAACGGACGTTTAAGGTACTATTCGTGGTTATTCTCATTAACACACGCTGAAGGTACTATTCTTGGTTATTGTTATTAACGCACGCTTTAGGTACTATTCTTGGTTATACTCATTAACTCACACTTAATGTACTATTCTTGGTTATTGTTATTAACGCATGCTTAAGGTACTATTCTTGGTTATTCTCATTAACGCACGTTTAAGGTACTATTCGTGGTTATTCTCATTAACGCACGCTGAAGGTACTATTCTTGGTTATTGTTATTATCACACGCTTTAGGTACTATTCTTGGTTATTCTCATTAACTCACACTTAATGTACTATTCTTGGTTATTGTTATTAACACATGCTTAAGATACTATTCCTATTTATTCTCATTTACGCACACTTAAGGTACTATTCTTTGTTATTCTCATTAACGCAGGTTTAATGTACTATTCTTGGCTATTATAATTATCGCACGTTTAAGGTACTATTCTTGGTTATTCTCATTAACGCACGCTTAAGGTACTATTCTTGGTTATTCTCATTAACGCACGCTTAAGGTATTATTCTTGGTTATTCTCATTAAGGCAAGCTGAAGGTAATATTCTTTGTTATTCTTATCAACGCACGCTTAACAAACTTTTCTTGGTTAATCTCATTAACGCACGCTTAAGGTACTATTCTTGGATATTCTCATAAACGCACGCTTAAGGTACTATTCTTGGTTATTCTCATAAACTCACGCTTAAGTTAGTATTCTTCGATATTCTCATTAACGAACGCTTAAGGTACTATTCTTGGTTTTTCTCATTAAAGCACGCTTAAGGTACGATTTTTGGTTATTCTCATTAACGCACGCTTAAGGTACTATTCTTGGTTATTCTCATTAACGCAAGCTTAATTATAAGGTACTATTCTTAGCTATTCTCATTATCGCACATTTAAGGTACTATTCTTGGTTATTCTCATTGACTCTCGCTTAAGGTACTATTCTTGGTTATTCTCATTAATGCCCGCTCAAGGTATTATCCTTTGTTATTGTTATTAACACACGCTTAAGGTACTATTCTTGGATATTCTCATTAACACACGCATAAGATACTATTCTTGGTTATTCTCATTAATGCACGCTTAAGGTACTATTCTTGGTTATTCTCATTAACACACGACTAAGGTACTATTCTTGGTTATTCTCATTAACGCACGCTTAAGGTAGTATTCTTGGTTATTCTCATTAAGACATGCCTTATGTACTATTCTTGGTTACCGTTTTCGCCGTTATAAGCGCCCAGGGCGCTAAAAAATTGACTTGGGTGGGCGCTTATTAAAATGATGTGACGAATAAAAAATAAAGACTATTCACGTTGAACTGTGTTTAGGTTGTCTTTGATAATTGAAACAGGCGTTCAAAACATACTTACACATTATCGAATTGAAAACACATATTGCTGCTAAATGTATCCTTTAATTCCTCAAAGTGAAACAGAAACCACAATTTGATTTTAATTTTATGCTGATAATTTCTCAATTGCAATCGTAGTATCCTATCAACACAGTGCTATTTTTAGCCGTCACACGTTGGCAGGAATCGTACATAACATACAATAACTACTAAACTAAAAACTTGGCTGCATGGTTGTCTAAAACTACGACATTTAAAACGAAAATCTGCATGTTGACAACAGTGCAGACCTCCCGGATAATCCATTTTCAACACAGGGGTGTCAATTGAAAAAGCTTCAAACAAATTTGATTATTGTTTCTTGGTTTGACAAATCTATTATCTTATTATTTTATTTAAGTTTAGACTAAAATCAATCTTTATTTTCTATCAGTAATAATCGTTTAATAAGTTATTGTGCTCTATCCTATTTGCAACTATGCAACTCCTGTCACCCCCATACAAAAATAAACCAGTCCCTCTTCTTGGGGTATTGCATGGAATTAGGTCAACACCTTGATTGACGTTTCCTGTCTGAAGTTGCCATGCAGCATTGATAAGCATTTGTATTGATGTTTATGATTTGTTTTGGGTGTAATTATAAGATTGACAAATGCTTATTTAGCATAAATACCAAATTGAGGACTTATTATTTATATATCCTTATTGAGGATCATTTCTGCACAAATACACAATTTTGAAATTGGGACCGACAGTAATGAGAATAACGGTCCAGCTTCGAAACTTTCGGTAAAATACCGGTTTTTACCAGTAAACGGGAACACTGCGGGTTGGAAATTCCCTGTAAACTAAAGTTCAAGGGCTCTCAGCGACTAGTTTCTCGTCTGAAGGGGTTGTTGGATTGAATTTAGGTTAGTTGAATTTGTTATTTAGTACCGCTGGTACATGGGCGGTTATTAAAGTTAATTGCAAAACCCTTTGGGGGGCGCTTATTGGAGCAGGGCGCTTATTACGGCGAATATGGTATTCTCATTAACGCCTGCTTAAGGTACTATTCTTTGTTCTTCTCATTAACGCACGTTTAAGGTACTATTCTTGGCTATTCTCATTATCGCACGCTTAAGGTATTATTCTTGGTTATTGTTATTAACACAAGCTTAAAGGTACATCCATTTTTGTTGGTGGGGGTCAAATATTCAAAACGATATTAATAGTGTAACTTTATCGAGAAGTACCGACTGTTACCGAAAACTATCATTTTGGTCATAGTCGACGTAGTATATTGACGATATGAAGGTAAAAGTTGTGATTTCTGATCGAAAACCGGACAATGCACCGCTGGTGGCGCGCGTCAATCAGTCAAACGTAATTTTCGAAACTTATTTACAAAAGGCAACAAGATAAATTTGTGTTGATAATGTTTAATAGGTCATTTAACTACTGTACATGTAAATGGGTCGTGCACTTTCGGTTTCTACACATGCATAATGATGTTTACTCGATTTTAATTGGAAACTAATAATTATGATATAATTTGCGATTGGGAATGAATATGCAAGCTGAGTGAATTTATTTGTACTGTAAACAACACGTATGATGTGTTGGGGCGTATCAAAGCCAAATGAAATTTTATGAAACACAATGGATGTACCTTTAAGGTACTATTCTTGGTTATTCTCATGAACTCACGCTTAAGGTAGTATTCTTGGTTATTCTCATTAACGCACGTTTAAGGTACTATTCTTGGTTATTCTCATTAACGCACGCTTAAGGTACTATTCTTGGTTATTCTCATTAACGCACGTTTAAGGTACTATTCTTGGTTATTCTCATTGACTCTCGCTTAAGGTACTATTCTTGGTTATTCTCATTAATGCACGCTCAAGGTATTATTCTTTGTTATTGTTATTAACACACGCTTAAGGTTCTATTCTTGGATATTCTCATTAACACATGCATACTGTACTATTCTTGGTTATTCTCATTAACTCACGCTTAAGGTAGTATTCTTCGTTATTCTCATTAATGCAGGCTTAAGGTACTATTCTTGGTTAATCTCATTAACGCACGCTTAAGGTAGTATTCTTGGTTATTCTCATTAACACTTGTCTAATGTACTATTTTTTGTTATTCTCATTACCGCACGCTTAAGGTACTATTCGTTGTTCTTCTCATTAACGCACGTTTAAGGTACTATTCTTGGCTATTCTCATTATCGCACATTTAAGGTACTATTCTTGGTTATTCTCATTGACTCTTGCTTATGGTACTATTCTTGGTTATTCTCATTAATGCACGCTTAAGGTATTATTCTTTGTTATTCTTATTAACACACGCCTAATGTACTATTCTTGGTTATCCTCAATAACGCACACTTAAGGTACTATTCTTTGTTTTTGTCATTAACTCATGTTTAAGGTACTATTCTTGGTTATTCTCATTAACGCACGCTTAAGGTACTATTCTTGGTTATTCTCTTGAACGCAAGCTTATGGTACTATTCGTGGTTATTCTCATTTACGCATTCTTAACCTTTAGCCTGCTGGATTGTTTTCAGGTTTTTGCAGAGAGCGTCAGATTTGTAAATTTGTAACAATTACGTCACATGGGTATCCTTCATTTAAAGTTTTTCTCGCCTTAGTAATTAACATAATTTTAAAATAATTAAAATAAATATCTGAGTCACATTTTTTTCTAACTTATTATTGTCATGAAAAATTATTAATTAATGTAATATTTTTCAAATATCAATTATTTTTACACTTGTCTATGGAAAAAATGAAATAATACAGTAGTTCTAAAATTGTACTACATTTTAAAACTCGAATTATTTTGTCAATAATTATTTATGCAGCCCAATTTTTACACCATTTTGTTCAGAATTAAATGTTATACCAGAAAAAAATTATGTTGATGATATGTGTTTTCCTTTCAGAAAACAAGAGCCCGTCATAAACGATCTCCGTTGTATTTATAAAATTACGACGTAATTTGTAACAATGGATATTCCTCAATGAACAATGCATTTACTTCCGTGAGAAATATTTGCAAAATAATGCATCCATCGTAATAAAATTTACACAAAAAGTTAACACATCTATTCACTTTTCTGTGTTCCAAATATAAGCATATGACATTACAGTTTTTATATTTTCCAACGTCAATCAGTCATCGATATCTCGAAACATGACAGTCAACAAACACTCGCCGCTCGCCATTGTTATGCATTTCCTTCGCCGATTACAGATTTGTTCAAATCAAAAAATCTAATGATCTAAATCATTTTGAAAATATTCCGTTTAAAACCAAAGTTAGAAGAAATTTTTCCAAATGTCTGTTGAATATTTAATGTAAACATGGTCTTGAAAAGTTTAAAAATACAATCAAAATTTCGTTCGGGTAGCGTTGTCGTATTGTAAACAATGTCACGTGATTAGCTTGGTTGTACAAAATTGATCATGTGACCATCAATGTTTCGTTTGTCATTTCACTGTAAATTCGCCGATTCAAACACTAGTTATTCACATTTATTCTTTGAAATGTAATTGTTTGTCATTCTTGTTAATTTCATGGATGTTATAACATGTGCATTCATTTAATTCGTATCAGAACAAAATATTGTATGAAAAAGCCGAGACGACACAATGGCCTCCATTTGCAATGAATTCGAACTGACAGGTCTATCTATGATTTCGTTTGAAAACGGGTATAATTTCTATCAAATTCCAAATGAAAACTTTAAAATAATCAACATGAATCATTTAGCAATTGTATTCATACAATTATTTCACATAGACGAGACTTGTTAATTCGTAATTTACTTTTTAGCGAGATAGGGTTACTGCTACTGTTTCACGGCTCCATTTCAACTTGTGAAATCGCAGATCGGAAAGTCGGTCCATGTCATGTCAAACACATTTCGTAGTTCGAATGTAAACTCAAACATGATAATATTTTGTGATAATGGTAGGATATGACACTTATTTTTCATATATGTATAAATTATAATCAAAATGCAAATTTACTCACAGTGATTTTAATCGTAAAAACAATGTTACATCCGGGGGCTTGGTGAACTTATGCAAATTTATCGGGTCGTCAACAGAGACTCTACGAACTAGTGAAATAATTATTACAACCACATTATTTAATATTTGATCGATTTTTATAAAACTACATCGTTTTTAGTGTTAATTTGATTAATTTTAACAATTAATAACACTCTATGGTTAGATCGACGACCATTTCTAAAAATAGATACAGCTTCCGCTAGCTTGACGTTCACTTTGAGTCGCGTAACATTGGAAAATAGCGGGAACATGTCATGGGGGTGAATTGAAGAAATGGCCGATTTGGCACTGCTATTGATGACACGTTGGATATGTTACTATATTTGGAAACAAGAATTGACAAACAATGCACTGATACATTTTTATTTATTTGTGGAAGATTTTGAGATTCTAAAATATGTAAGTGAAATGCTTTGTTTATTTTCACGTTTTTTTTCAAAAAGTAATCGGTTGATCTTTTCATTTGCCGACATTTTCGCAAATCTCCGATTGTTTTCTAACAGAAATAAATTCAATGTCCAAATTTGTAAATCAGCTAGATTAGGATATTCTGAACATAGTGATGTGAAAGTTATGCATTTTGCATGCACTTACTATAGAATTTCAACCAATTGAATCGAGTAGGTAACATTTTTATTATGACGTCAAACACGCACCTGCAGGCAGTTTTGTGATTGAAAATACGTTCAATATTTTTAATTCATCATTTCTCAATAAAATAAAATTGTATATGGATACTAATTACATCATGTGAAAGCCCATTGATTTCTCATTCGGAAAATGTTAACTTTTTCATAAATCAGGGAACTTTGTCACAGACTTTTGTCGTATGCATGTCAAGGGGTCAAACGTCATTGACGTATCAATACGTCAACCCCCCTTGGGCTTGATATCAAGCCTGCAGCAGGGAGCATCTTAATGTACTATTCTTGGTTATTGTTATTAACGCATGCTTAAGGTACTATTTTTGGTTATTCTCATTAACGCACGCTTAAGGTACTATTCTTGGTTATTCTCTTGAACGCAAGCTTATGGTACTATTCGTGGTTATTCTCATTAACGCATTCTTAATGTACTATTCTTGGTTATTCTCACTAACGCACTCTTAATGTACTATTCTTGGTTATTCTCATTAATAACGCACGCTTAAGGTACTATTTTTGTTTATTCTCATTCACGCACGCTGAAGGTACTCTTCTTGGTTATTCTCATTAACAGACGCTTAAGGTACTATTCTTGGTTATTCTCATTAATGCACGCTTAAGGTACTATTCTTGGTTATTCTCATAAACGGACGTTTAAGGTACTATTCGTGGTTATTCTCATTAACGCACGCTTAAGGTACTGTTCTTGGTTATTCTCACTAACGCATTCTTAATGTACTATTCTTGGTTATTCTCACTAACGCACTCTTAATGTACTATTCTTTGTTATTGTTATTAACGCATGCTGAGGGTACTATTCTTGGTTATTCTCATTTACGCATTATTAAGGTACTGTTCTTGGTTATTCTCTTGAACGCATGCTTATGGTACTATTCTTGGTTATTCTCTTGAACGCACGCTTATGGTACTATTCTTGGTTATTCTCATTATCGCACGCTTAAGGTATTATTCTTGGTTATTGTTATTAACACAAGCTTAAAGGTACATCCATTTTTGTTGGTGGGGGTCAAATATTCAAAACGATATTAATAGTGTAACTTTATCGAGAAGTACCGACTGTTACCGAAAACTATCATTTTGGTCATAGTCGACGTAGTATATTGACGATATGAAGGTAAAAGTTGTGATTTCTGATTGAAAACCGGACAATGCACCGCTGGTGGCGCGCGTCAATCAGTCAAACGTAATTTTCGAAACTTATTTACAAAAGGCAACAAGATAAATTTGTGTTGATAATGTTTAATAGGTCATTTAACTACTGTACATGTAAATGGGTCGTGCACTTTCGGTTTCTACACATGCATAATGATGTTTACTCGATTTTAATTGGAAACTAATAATTATGATATATTTTGCGATTGGGAATGAATATGCAAGCTGAGTGAATTTATTTGTACTGTAAACAACACGTATGGTGTGTTGGGGCGTATCAAAGCCAAATGAAATTTTATGAAACACAATGGATGTACCTTTAAGGTACTATTCTTGGTTATTCTCATGAACTCACGCTTAAGGTAGTATTCTTGGTTATTCTCATTAACGCACGCCTAATGTACTATTCTTGGTTATCCTCAATAACGCACGCTTAAGGTACTGTTCTTGGTTATTCTCATTAACGCACGCTTAAGGTACTATTCTTGGTTTTTGTCATTAACGCACATTTAAGGTACTATTCTTGGTTATTCTCATTAACGCACGCTTAAGGTACTATTCTTGGTTATTCTCATTAACGCACGCTTAAGGTACTATTCTTGGTTATTCTCATTAACGCACGTTTAAGGTACTATTCTTGGTTATTCTCATTGACTCTCGCTTAAGGTACTATTCTTGGTTATTCTCATTAATGCACGCTCAAGGTATTATTCTTTGTTATTGTTATTAACACACGCTTAAGGTTCTATTCTTGGATATTCTCATTAACACATGCATACTGTATTATTCTTGGTTATTCTCATTAACTCACGCTTAAGGTAGTTTTTTTCGTTATTCTCATTAATGCAGGCTTAAGGTACTATTCTTGGTTATTCTCATTAATGCACGCTTAAGGTAGTATTCTTGGTTATTCTCATTAACACTTGCCTAATGTACTATTTTTTGTTATTCTCATTACCGCACGCTTAAGGTACTATTCGTGGTTCTTCTCATTAACGCACGTTTAAGGTACTATTCTTGGCTATTCTCATTATCGCACATTTAAGGTACTATTCTTGGTTATTCTCATTGACTCTTGCTTATGGTACTATTCTTGGTTATTCTCATTAATTCACGCTTAAGGTATTATTCTTTGTTATTCTTATTAACACACGCCTAATGTACTATGTATAGGTTAATCACCCAAACAAGGTAGTTATTTAGATTAACTATGCGAGGGCGTTAGCCCGAGCAGAGTTAATCTAAATAACTATCGCAGTTTTGGGTGATTAAACAGCTTATACCACGTGGGAATATTGTTTTTACGTACGTTTAATGAATGAGATGTAAAGAAATTTATCATTACAAGTGAACAAAAATTGTTTTTTTAATTCAAATAATTGCCCTAGGGCGGTTATCAAGGTTATGTGAAATAACCCCTCTGAGAACAATAGACATAACTGACCCTAGTGGTATAATCTTGGTTATCCTCAATAACGCACGCTTAAGGTACTATTCTTTGTTTTTGTCATTAACTCATGTTTAAGGTACTATACTTGGTTATTCTCATTAATGCACGCTTAAGGTACTATTCTTGGTTATTCTCTTGAACGCAAGCTTATGGTACTATTCGTGGTTATTCTCATTTACGCATTCTTAATGTACTATTCTTGGTTATTGTTATTAACGCATGCTTAAGGTACTATTCTTGGTTATTCTCATTAACGCACGCTTAAGGTACTATTCTTGGTTATTCTCTTGAACGCAAGCTTATGGTACTATTCGTGGTTATTCTCATTAACGCATTCTTAATGTACTATTCTTGGTTATTCTCACTAACGCACTCTTAATGTACTATTCTTGGTTATTCTCATTAATAACGCACGCTTAAGGTACTATTTTTGTTTATTCTCATTCACGCACGCTGAAGGTAGTATTCTTCGTTATTCTCATTAACGCACGCTTAAGGTACTGTTCTTGGTTATTCTCACTAACGCATTCTTAATGTACTATTCTTGGTTATTCTCACTAACGCACTCTTAATGTACTATTCTTTGTTATTGTTATTAACGCATGCTGAAGGTACTATTCTTGGTTATTCTCATTTACACATTATTAAGGTACTGTTCTTGGTTATTCTCTTGAACGCACGCTTATGGTACTATTCTTGGTTATTCTCTTGAACGCACGCTTATGGTACTATTCTTGGTTATTCTCTTGAACGCACGCTTATGGTACTATTCTTGGTTATTCTCTTGAACGCATTCTTAATGTACTATTCTTGGTTATTCTCACTAACGCACTCTTAATGTACTATTCTTGGTTATTGTTATTAATGCATGCTTAAGGTACTATTCTTGGTTATTCTCATTATTGCACGTTTAAGGTACTATTCTTGGTTATTCTCTTGAACGCACGCTTATGATACTTTTCTTGGTTATTCTCTTGAACGCACGCTTATGGTACTATTCTTGGTTATTCTCTTGAACGCATTCTTAATGTACTATTCTTGGTTATTCTCACTAACGCACTCTTAATGTACTATTCTTGGTTATTGTTATTAACGCATGCTTAAGGTACTATTCTTGGTTATTCTCATTAACGCACGTTTAAGGTACTATTCTTGGTTATTCTCTTGAACGCACGCTTATGGTACTATTCTTGGTTATTCTCTTGAACGCACGCTTATGGTACTATTCTTGGTTATTCTCTTGACGCACGCTTATGGTACTATTCTTGGTTATTCTCTTGAACGCACGCTTATGGTACTATTCTTGGTTATTCTCATTAACGCATTCTAAATGTACTATTCTTGGTTATTCTCACTAACGCACTCTTAATGTACTATTCTTGGTTATTGTTATTAACGCATGCTTAAGGTACTATTCTTGGTTATTCTCATTAACGCACGTTTAAGGTACTATTCTTTATTATTCTCTTGAACGCACGCTTAAGGTACTATTCTTGGTTATTCTCTTGAACGCACGCTTATGGTACTATTCTTGGTTATTCTCTTGACGCACGCTTATGGTACTATTCTTGGTTATTCTCTTGAACGCACGCTTATGGTACTATTCTTGGTTGTTTTCCTCCTGCATATTCCTGCATCCACTTGTCCTGCATATATGCCAATGTTGCTAATTACTTTTGCATTCAGTTTAGATTGAAATGTGTCTCCTGCATTATTGCTGTTTTATGCTCAACATTCTCCAGAATGACTCATACATGATAACCACAGCTTGCACTTGTTAGTACCGTCTCTTATGCTAAGGTATTAATCTGTAAGTTATTGATTTAGATTAATAAACGCTTAAAACTAGCAATATTTAAATTATTATAAAGAGCCTGGAGTTAAAGGTAAGCCATGTGTTGCCATGCTTGACAAATTAATCAGTTTGAAGCCATAACCCATTTATAATAGGGGAAAATGACCTTATCCATAAACGAAAATAATGATTGTTGTTTTGTATAATGATCCTGACCTCATTTTACATCAGAATAAAACAAACTGTTAACAAGAAACATTATTTTCCGAGAAAACCACATGTATACGAAATATTGTTATCATGTTAAAGCGCAACTCCCGGATAAAATTGACCAAAATTCGTTTGACTAAACCAAGCTAAATTGTACATCTGTATGCATAGTATCATGCTCAATATGATTTTCCGTTAGGTCATAAAATTTTTAAAAAAATAGATTATATTGTTATTTGCGATTATAAAAAATAGCGTCATTTACTTGCCGCGATCGTTTTGTTCCGGTGATGTAACCGGATGTTACGTCAACTTGGGCAAACAAACGTGACGTAACAGCCACGTGACAATGTAAACAACACTGCGCTTCACTTCGGTGATCGCTTTTTGACGATTTGGGTCACAAATAAAGTTAAACTGAGAGTGAAATTCGAATATCTGCTGTATGAAAGTATAATGGCAACTAGGAAATAGCTAAATATTTGTTTTGGTACATAATTATGAGATGAATTCATGATCCGAAAGGACATGTCAAATTCTGCAGCCTACAGTATAGGAGTCGTTGTCCTCTGTCGACACGGAATGATTTCGGTAAGTGGGTCTTTGATTTCTTTCTTCTAACGATGCATAATGTGTTATGTGTATGGACATGTTCTTTCGAAAATATAAATATTACTTGAAATTTTCAATCTGAGTCGAGGAAAACAACATTATCAGTCTCTCAAATCGTGTCTCTCGTCGAGTGTGTTTTGCAGATCCATTTTTCGATACGCGCTCAATATCTTCCAAGGTGATTTTTTAAAGAAATGTGTCTGGCCCACAGGGATGGCAGTATCCAAATTTTGATAACCATAGTAATTTATTTGAATGACTGGTGTTAATTTTAGCCCAGAGATTCATTAACATGTCAATTATGAGAACTTCTAATTAATTTGCACTATTTCGTTGGTAAAATGTGAATGTGTGCATGACTCGTCTTTTTAAAAAAACGTTTATTATTGATTTGTCTTCAACTTCAGGAAATTATTTTTTAAATAACGACATTTGCTTTCAATGAAAAATATTAGAGAGATATCCAAATTCAAATCCATATATCAATTAATGTAGTAGAAA
Source organism: Gibbula magus (assembly GCA_936450465.1). Classification (NCBI taxonomy): domain Eukaryota; kingdom Metazoa; phylum Mollusca; class Gastropoda; order Trochida; family Trochidae; genus Gibbula; species Gibbula magus. The sequence continues at coordinate 68,709,983 of OW388302.1, forward strand.
TTACTACTGGTATTTTAAAAAATACAAATTAGAAGCCATGAGTTAGTGATCATGAATGCATATGCATATTTAAATTTTCAAAGAAATGGCTTTCCATAAAAGATTTCAATATTTTGTTTGATAACTATTTATTTGTTTGTGATGAAATTAGACTGAGGCTGTAGATGTTTAGAATTATTTCACTTGCCTGACATACAAATATCAAAGGTCCTATACCAAATACAAAAAAAACGTGTTATGTGTAAACATATGCAGCATCAAGAAATATTTATTATTGTTGTTACAGGTGATGGGAGTCCCTAATACAAGAGAACACAACATCAACAAAAAACCCATTAGGAATGGATTGTATGTGCAGTAAAATATTTGTGCTGAAGGTGTGATCCTTTGATAACAGCAAATGATATATATAAACATTGTCATAAGAAGTGATATATGCTGATTGTGTGAACTGATATCCAAATCATTATCTTCTCTTGGATATGAGAATGTGCCAATGTTTTAAAAATATTGTATTCAACTTTGCAGCAAACTGGAGCAAGACTACACAAAACAGTGTTATATTAAATCAAATTTATTATTCAATTTAATTATGAGAGTAAATAAAATCAAATAGTTCCCAAATTATTTAAAAATAAATTTAATGATAAAAATTAATTTCATGTGCACTGTTCCTTTGTAATTCCTAAAATGCAAACACTTACACAAAATAATGTTCAATACATGTATACTAAGTTGAATAAATTTGGCTCTTATATTTGTTGTTTGTTTTATTCATGATTAAAAAGTGGACATTTTATTGCAATATTGCATTTTAAGTGACTTTAATGTTACAATAAAAATAGAAAACTTGAACATAATTTTTTTCAGAATTCTTAGGTCTGTTTCAAGGTAAGTTTATTTGATATGCAGGAAGGTGTAGGCAAATGTAAAAAAACACAAGTCATGCTTACATAGGTATTTACACACTGTTACAAATCTATTTTATAGAAATAAATATCTTTGTCCCTTTGGATTATGCTATTTACAAAATTAATCATATGCATTGTGATGAAGTATATTTTTTATTTTATATATATATCTGTAACTGAAAATACAGGTTAGTTAAAATTGCAGATTATATCAATAATTGTCTGAATTTTCCATATATATTTTCAGATATATATAAATATTTACTTGACAAAATATACTCAGAAAATATTATGTAAACTTTGAAATGAATAATGATTATCTTATCATTTAAATAAGATATCAATCACCAAAAATTCCATTATTCTTATTTTATCTACTAAAAAACAGATCAGTTTGATACAATATTTTCATTCTTTCTTTCAATGTCTTTCAAAAGTTATGAATCAATATCACTACAATTAAATTATTTCTATTGCAATACACTATTCATCCTAAAACAAAATTGGATACGAGTTCAGCGAAACGTGTGGATATGCATTGGAGTTCACTGCATCCCGAGAAGACATCACGTGACCATGCAGGAACGGTAAAGTTATTTCGCCAAAAATGAAATAACCTATATATTATAGTCACCACATTACAACATATTTAACTACATGTATACACTATTAATGATGTATCTAAAATACGTAAGTTTGCCAGATATATCAGCACTGAAACATGTATGATATAAGCTGTTCGGTTAATTATTTGGGAATTTACTTCCGGGTTTAGTAAGAACCATTTTTAAAACTTTATCGCTAATCAGGTCTTTGAAGGGCATTTAGAAGTGCTATACATAAGAACAGGAAGATTGTCTGGATAACAACTTCTTTTATGTGAAAATACACGACGTTTCGGAGTACATACTCACTCCTTCATCAGGTGGAATGTAAGGAGTGAGTATGTACTCCGAAACGTCGTGTATTTTCACATAAAAGAAGTTGTTATCCAGAAAATCTTCCTGTTTTTATCGCTAATATTGAGTATATTCCTTTTCTGATTCTCTTCAAGTTGTCATATGCAAATATATGTAAAAAAATTTCATTAAATGGTCGACTGGTATGATTCCTATTGCCCGCGCAGTTTACTAGTCTGATAGTGTTAATGATACGGCGGCCGCCATTTGCATTGGTTTGTTTTCTCCAGTTGACGTCATACATTCCTTCGGGGAAAATCGAGATTTTCCCGGTGTTCTCCGTAAAACAAGATGGCCGACACGTCAAAAAGCGACGTTAACAGACAGTTTTCTGACTTCTTTTACGATTTGCTGAAGTCACACATAATTCCAATGGTAATGGGATGCGAGATTTTGTTGTTTATAAACCGATTCACATAATTTCAATGTCTTTGCAATGTGTATGTAAACCATAGGCAGTTACTTGAAAGAAATTGGAGCAAAATCATCCGGGAGTTGCTCTTTAAACAATAACAATAACATAAAGAAAATATACTGAACCTTTCTTTTATTGAACATTTTAAAGGTTTTGATAGTTTTTAACAATTCCAAACAATATGAAATACAAATCACTCACAGCATAAGCAAACGAAGCATTGTTATATTTGGGTTCAGATCATCTGCAAAAACCATATGCACTACTGCAGAATGTGAGATTACAAATATATAATACTTCAATTTGTTCATTATCAAAATGACGTTTTTCTGATGTATTCAAGCTTGGTATCGATTTTTGGACCTCAATTTTGTCGAGGTCTCTGTGACCAGATGCATTAGCTTTTGAGACAATCAGTGAATAGATTTGTGTTTGACGTTGAGGGTTTGGGTTTTGATTCTCTTGTCAACCCCTTATTACACTTTACCGCACTATTCTGTATTATATTTTACTTCGTTCTTATTACAATTTACCTCATTATTAAATCTTACCCCCTTTTTATTACAATTTACAACAGTTTTTGAATTTGACCGCGTTTATTACACATTACGTCGTAACACGCTCCAGTCCAATGTCTTCATCTTCAGTGGTTGCAATGTTTCTCTTAGTAAAATTTGACTGAACAACAGAGATCAAATTAAACATTAAATAAAGTTATAAAGGTAACATTCAAGTCTTACAATCAAGCAACATAGAGGTTATCATGAGAGTGTGTTTTGGGATGGTCAATATCCTGCATTAGGAATAAACATTGTATTTTGCGAGCCTTGGCAGGATATTTACCATCCCAAAACAAACGAGCATGATAACTTCTTTATCATACAATGTCATTCTTCATTTTTTTCGGTAAATGAATATGTGCCTCATACTGCCCTTGTTACCTGTGAGTATTTATAAAGTGTTTGCTCTGTAGATTTCAACTCGCGATGCACATGTTTCACTGCATGATCATAATAAATTTTGCCGCATTGCACAATGTTTGTTTTGTCATTTCTCAAATTAATGTATATGAAATCAAGCATGTATATTAACATGGAGCTGTTACGCTGTTACAACTGTTACGGGCGTTTGAAATGTTGATGTGACGTCATTTCGAAAGAAGTTCCGTCACATGACCTGTAATTTGCAACTGTATCCGTATATGACCCCAACGGATATCGAAAATATCCGTTGCCTTTATCCTGCCGAGAACACCATCCCTTTCATGATAAATACACATACCTGTTGTCAGGATGTTTGGTACTGTATCTTCGACAGTGGAGACAATCGAGAAGCAGTCCCCAACATCAACAGATTTGCCGCTTGGAGTTACGGGGCTGACTCTCCTGAAGCCTGAAGCGGGTCAATTAAACACAAAAAGTCTAAATGAACTGAACTACCAAGATGTCAATTAGCTAGTGTCTACTAACGCCTACAGAGAGCACCGCCTACAGTCTTAAACAACAACGTTATGCACAAGGGGTTTTAATATTGTTTTATTATGCCATATGTGAAATGTATGTAAGCACGTGACGCCGAAATAAACTTCTTCATCTCCTTCTTCTTCTTCTTCTTCTTCTTCTTTGTCCTCTTCCTCTTCCTCCTCCTCCTCCTCCTCCCCCTCCCTCTCTCTCTCTCTCTCTCTCTCTCTCTCTCTCTCTCTCTCTCTCTCTCTCTCTCTCTCTCTCTCTCTCTCTCTCTCTCTCTCTCTCTCTCTCTCTCTCTCTCTCTCTCTCTCTCTCTCTCTCTCTCTCTCTCTACTTATGAACTTGATGTAAACTTTCTCCATTTTATTGGTCTTATTCTTGCTCTCAAAAGTTATCAGGCAAATAAGAGATAAGCAAAACTATTTCCTTTTAGCAATTAGATGTCAATACTGTCATTCGTAACTGATGTCTGTTAAAAAGGGAAGAGTGTATGTTTACTGAATTAGATTGGGAAATATATCTGTGAAACCTCTCCACAATGGATACTAAATTGAGATGGTTCCAGTTTAGGATTACTCATAATATTTTATCAACTATTCCTCTTTAACGTCAAATTATCTCAAAGCATCGTCTACAAACTATTTGGCAGTGCTATCTGAAATAACTTGATAAAAAATTGCCCCATATTCACAAATTGAATTTTTCATGGAGCTTATTTTTTGACATGCAGCTTATGTTTGGTTTGCGAAAGAATGTATATACTGATGTTTTTAACCTGTTGCTATTGTTAGCAAAATTCGTTATATATAAATATAAGTTTTTAAAAACTGCTTACAATTTAAATCACTTTCGACATTATATACATAACAGATATGTAATATAATATATTGCTTTCAGCAAAAGTCAAGAAATTAAGTTCTAAAAAATGGATGTTCTACCATCATATCGTAAAATTAAAGTGATAATTATGTTAAGGTTTAAGAACCTCGGAGACAAGGGAAGATGAATCTGACGAAATGATGACTTGAGACAGTTGTTGTTGGTCGACCATATCTTTTATTTGGCGTTGTACAATGAACCCCAAGCCGGTGGTACAATCACAACTTGGAGTACACGACAGAGTCATCCCGAAGACTCTGCCGTGGAGACTCACTCCAAGTTGTGTCCAGGCTGAGGTGTCGAATGACAAGGTTACATATTGTCTGATGTGTACTGCTCTTGCCAGAGTCACAGATGGACTCTGACACAAACGGTGAGGACAGGCGTCTACCTCGAGTCTATGCGAGTCTGTTTGAGTCTGCCGAGAGAACACCTCTCTGCGTATTTAAGCACATACATGTTACATCATAACATTCATAAAATCCGATAAAACTAGTTTGGCCGGCCACATGCTGGACGCAGGACAAAGGTAACCAGGATTGCATGGTCAGGGTAATATTAGTTACAGGATATTATGAAGGGCCGAATATGCAATGTGACATAATCACTGACCATTGGTATGGATGCCTGTGGCGATAGTAACAGCGGTCGAGTGAACACGTGTTTTCAATTGATAAAGATAGAGAAAGTTTACAAATATATTTGCTTAGTTTGAACAATTTCTCAATGATATAAAATATAGAATTTGGAAGAGATTTGGATCGTAACTTCCACTATGATAAATATATGATTATTTCTTTTTGCCTTCTAAATGAATTTAATCTGACGATGTATAGTGGGTGAATGTGCTGTCGAAGTCTTGTCCAAAACAACTCCGAAAACTTGCTATATTTTCGTTATTGCAATGGGACTCTTGGTACCCTGGGTAAGAGTCCCTATATGTACCAGGGATTTCTCAAATAATAAGTTGATTAAAAACAAATCACAGCAAAAATGACTGAGTATCCTGCAATCTTGAAACCAACTGGAAACTGGGTAATAGGAGTATCCACTTGGTATCCATCTGCTGAAACTAGGTAACCTGGTTTCCAACTAGAATCCATTTTGGATTCTATAACATTAAGTATTTCCGTGATGGAAACCAACTGGAAACATTGATTATGTGTTTCATGTTGGTTTCCATTCCTGGAAATTGCAATCAATGTTTCCATGAAATGGAAATCAACATGAAACCACAATATGAAGTTTCATGTTAGTTTCCATTCCTGTAAATTGCAATTATTGATTCCAGAAAATGGAAACCAACATGAAACTATCAAGTGAGGTTTCATGTTGGTTTCCATTCCTGGAAATCTGCATTGAAAGATTCCATTAAATGGAAACCAACATGAAACTACCACAGCACACATGACTGAGTATCCTGAAATCTGGAAACCAACTGTTAACTTGGTAATAGGGGTATCCACTTGGTATCCTATCACTGAAACTTGGCAATCTGGTTTCCAACTAGAATCCATTTTGGACTCTATGATATGTAATATTTCCGTAAGGGAAACCAACATGAAACTCTAATGTGAAGTTTCATGCTGGTTTCCATAAGTGTAAATTACAATTATTGTTTCCCGAAAATGGAAACCAACATGAAACTATCAAGTGTTATGTAGTGTAATGTAGTGTAATGGAAACAGATAATGAAATAATAAAGAACTCGTGTATCCATTTGTTAACCATTTGTTCAAATCAAAAGACCCATAGAAACCAAATTAGTTATCCATTATTTAAAATTGCACGTGTATTCAAAGCAAAGAACTAGAAATTCAATATTAATTATTATGATAAACATGTTCAAATAATTTTTTCAGATGAAGCTTTAACAAAGGATGGTTAACTATACTTTTGAGAAAAATATTGTCTTGCAAATGTTATATTTATATAAACAAGTAAATAACTGAAACCCTTGATTGATATCATATGATATGTACCGTATTCCATTTCATTTCGACAATGCCATTAACTTATATAAACCATGATATGTTTTTTTTTTGTATTATTCATTGTATTGCGTGTGTAATGTTGGACTTACTTTTTAACATCTACACAATAATATCAAGTACACTCTTAGATTCAGTACGTACGTGAGCCTTAATTTAGTAATTAGATGTAGGTCAAATGTATGCTCCGTATCGCCGGGCGCTCGCTGTCCACCATATGGTGTTATATAATAGCCAGACCATGTGCTCTCCCAGACAAAGAGCTTTGTTCATCATCCACATTTTGGCGCGATTATTTGCCAGTATAACCCGTGACTGAATGAAGAAACAGAATCTTTTCTGCCGGGTGTACGTGAACTTCAGTGGCAACAACTGTTGTCATTCACGAAGGGCAAAACAACATGATATTTCTACAACTGCATGCAGGTACAGTTCATGTTTTTCTTATTGTGTGTCCATTATGCTAATGATTGAAATAACAATTTAAATAAAGTTGATCAAATACCTTCGAAATATTGTATCGAAACGATGTCAATGTTTATTGTATCAAGACAGTCTCTACTTTCTTGATTCATACGAATACATAAAAATTACATTCTAAAAAAAAACGACCAAGTAAGAGTTGTTGTACTGATGTATATTTTTGAATATCATATTATGACCTTTATATTTAGTTAGAATATGAAATACCCTTTTGAATATTCATGTTTCTTTGATTGATTTGATACTTTTATAACATTTCAGCATTCCTGCACTGATGGGAAACTTGAAGAAGGCGATAGATGACCTCTCACCTTAGCCTACAACAGGTACATGTGTTTCAAAACTTAACCTAAGAACTAATGTAATAATTGCAGTATACAAAATAATAATATCTGGCAAATCAGAACTTATGATTGTGTGTCTTACTAAAACACTTCAAATAAGTAAAACAGAGGTTGTACCACTTTCAATTTATGTTGGTCATTAATATCATTTTTATGTTCGTTTTACTTTTACAGCCTAGAAGAACATGAAGGAAGCATGTGGTCGGTCAAAGACTTCTGCGCTTGAAGATGAGCATACCATGTGGTCGAAAGATCATTCCCATTGAGGACACAGAACGTATTAAGCTGAAGCTGAAGAGTTTGAAATCACCCCGGAGGATTAGTGATGTAATTTTCCCCGGGCTGTTTATCCGAGGAAAATAAAACCACCTTTTCATAACATACATTGAATAGTGATTGGCCGGCAGCACAGTATAAATCGAGAATATAACCACAGAATTATCAATGATACTCTTTCTTAATCAGCAGCAATGCCCTGTTATTTTACCTCGTCATCCAGTTATGGCATTTTGCTGGATGATTTATGAAGTAATTTTAAATAATACAATTTTTAAATGTATATCTAGGATCTTCATAAATAAGATCACTATATGGTATTGTGTACTTGATATCATTTGAATACATTCCTTAGATTTGATTGTCAGATCGATGTATTCTCCTTTTTGCAGCATTAGTCAAGTATTTGCTCTGCAATTGACACTTACGTAATAAACTTCATAATACAACCTACTTGTTTTGTATTACTAGTACAACAGGCAAAATGTCTTTTCTTTTTTGCAATTAGATATGATTAGATTGACTTTGCTATTGGCACTTTATGTAATAAACTTTATAACAAAGTACAATTATTTTTATCATTACTAGAATTATTTTCTCCGAAGCATTATTGCTCTTGATGAAGATAGCAGTTGCTGTAGGTGTTGACACTGCATTCGTTTAAATCATAACATGCAAATGCCAACCATGGACACCAGGTTGAAACCTACAGTAAACCATTACACTGAAACCTACAGTAAACCTTAACATGGAAACCAGACTGAAACCTACAGTAAACCATTAAACTGAAATCACACTGAAACCACACTGAAACCTACAGTAAACCATTATACTAAAACCACACTGAAACCTACAGTAAACCTCAACATGGAAACTAGGTTGAAACCAACAGTAAACCTGAACATGGAAACCAAGTTGAAACCAAGTGTAAACTAAGAAATATGGAAACCAAGTGGAAACCAAGTGGAAACTATCACATGGAAACTGAGTTGAAACCAAAAAGAAAGTTATTCATGGAAACCAGATGGATACCACTTGGAGGAGTGGGTAATTATTCGCACTGGATACCATCCGGATACTGGTGCAAAATTCAGTTTCAGTGTTGCTGGAAACCACATGGAAACTTATAAAAACTGTCTGGATACCAACTGGAAATACTGGTTTCCATTTGGTATCCTGTTAGTTTCAGTGTTCTGGAAACCAGCTCATTTTTGCTGTGAATCTATAGCAGTTTCATAACAAATTTTCTTTAGTGTTTTGCTTTTCGATCCCTTAATCCCCCAGCTTGTGTTATTACTTCTAATGTAGATGTCAGTGCACACTGATGGGAACAGTTCACTTGTGTGCATGATAGAGATAGATAGATAGATCGCCGTCACAACACAAACTGTAGCTATTATTCCCCGAAGGCTGTATTTCCCTGTAGGTGTTATTACACCTTACCGTCAATTAAGGTAATCACAAAAGAACATATGTATGGGCTAATTGCCAAGAAAGCGTCAGTTTAGATGAATATTGTTTTGTTGATCGCCGTCACAACACAAACTGTAGCTATTATTCCCCGAAGGCGTTATTTCCCTGTAGGCATTATTACACCTTACCGTCAATTAAGGTAATCACAAAAGAACATATGTATGTTTTGTCTTCTACAGTATCGGGTGTATATATATACATATAACCCAACTTGTCAACTCACCATATTAAAAGACTCGATGCAGCTATAGCTAATGCTTCCTCTGATGTGTTAAGGTAAGCTTATTTTGTTCTCCCTATATTGTTTCTTAGGTACTGTTACAGTATTTAAAGGTTACATTGTGAATGCATTTGCTTTTGGTGATATTTAACGTGACTATGGCCAATGCAAGTGACGTATTTGTATTGAATATCATTTCATTTCCTAATATTCATTATAAATTTTCCGAACCTTTAACTTATTACCTTCACTTTTCACTTGTAAATATATACACAGACGGGCAAAAGAAAGTATATCACTCAGTTGTATTTATCATATATATACAATTTTCAGAGACAAATATCTCGAGTTTTCGACGTCGTATTCAAAAACTGACTCCAAAACATTAAATCAGTCAAAGAATACCTCGACGCGGTTTTGAAAAAAAAATATATTAAAAAAGAAATATTGAAATTCACCACAATTAATGTTAATAAAACACAACTGTTCATCGATATATAACACATACTCTGTATGAAAATCCATATGTTTCGAAACACACTTGAGATTATCTAAAATCCCTGGTACGTCAATTACAGTGCACCCCGTGTTATAATTCTTGCGCGATCTGATGCACCAAATACTGGGCTTTGCAACTGGGTCACTATTAGCTGACAGGATATTATAAAGTATTTTATAATAATTTTTTCAAGCGAATATGTTATCATTTTGGTGGGCTAGGCAAATGGCTCACATGAGCAATGTGCTAATATTTTTGGCTTTGAAAAATCATATCCTTGTTATTATCCGTTCGACTTTTACGTTTGATGGCTTGTTTTAAAGACAAATGTATTGGCTTTGCCGTGGTATATAACATTGAATGATAATATGATGACAACATTCTGAAATATAATTTCAAACGGACATGGGGTGTTGACCCCGTTACATCCCTTTACTTTTTTATAGTATATGGGGCTGGATCGTCGACTTCATATTCGTTGTAATCGCTAGTTTCGACAATACAAGCCTCTGTGATCAAAACCCCATATTTCAGCCCAATATGATAAAATAGGCTTTATTTGGGCATCGAATATCTTAAAATATGAACTTATATTTAAATCTCCCAGTACATTAAGTTGCTTAAAGATACCAATCATTACCTTTTGTGCTTGTATGGAAGCGTAATTAACATGCATTGTCCAAGATAAACAATTACTAAACAATAATCCCAAATATGTGTATGAACTAGCAGAGTCTAATTCTTTACCTTTGAACCACCATTTTTCTTTCTTTGATAAACGCCCTCCCTTCTTGAACACTACTACTTTGGTTTTGGTTCTATTTACTGTTAACTTGAAATTGTCACAATAAATCTCTAGTTCTCTGATGATTCTTTGTAAACCTGCTACAGAACTAGAAAATAGCACGATATCGTCTGCAAAAAGCAATAAGAAAATATGTACTATATCTGGATATAGTTGTATCCCATACTCACAATTACTCTCAATTTGGGTTTCCAATTCATTTATGAAAAATAAGAATAGAAATGGACTTAATATACAACCTTGTCTTACCCCCAGCTGTAGTTCAAAACAATTCGATAATTCATTGTTATTTTTAACGCAGGCTTTAACATTTTCGTACATATTATGGATCAGTTTTCTCATTTTTGGACTAAGGCCATAGTTATTAAAAAGAGACAATAACTTTTCTCTATCTACTGAATCAAAAGCTTTTTCAAAATCAACAAAGAGAGCATACAGTTTACCACCCTTGATGTTGAAATATTTTTGTATAATACTTTGCAAAATAAAAATATTATCAGTAGTACTATATCCATTCCTAAATCCTGCCTGAGATTCACTGAGTTTATCCATTGCCTCTCCCCGTGATACTAGTCTTTTGTTAATGATAGCAGTAAACACCTTGCTAAGAATACTCAAGAGTGTAATGCCTCTATAGTTGTTTGGAGTATCCTTGCTGCCTGTTTTATGGATCGGAACGATAATGCCAACTGACCAATTAGTTGGAAAAGTGCCCTTTTCTAATATAATATTGGATAATAATTCTGAATACGGTACTATAATATCTGCTGAATTCTTAATGAGATCTGGTGTTATGTCATCAATACCTGGTGACTTATTATTCCATCTTTCTGTCAGTGCTGTCATTGTTTTGATCACACCGACGTCGACTGATTGGGATTGGCTGATTTCAAATCATCAGGTCACAGCCATCTTTCACTAGCACTGCACTTGTCACCATCACCTGATGTGCACACAAGAAATATTCATAATAAACTTCCAAGGTTAGTTATCTAATTACATTATAGTTATATATTCTATAAATGCATAAATAACATAAATAAGCATATAAGTAAGCATTTTCAGTAAAGTGTAATTAGTAAAGGTATGAATAATCTTATGCATGAATGTTTGTATGAATGTTTGTATGAATGTTTGTATGAATGTTTGTATGAGTGTTTGGATGAATGTTGGTTTTCTATATAAGTTTATATCATAAGTGTGATTGGATTGTGTATGTTAATATGAATCATACATGGAAGAAAACTATTTCTTTTAATTATATTTATTGCATTAGTCAATTATAGTTACTGAACTAATTTCAGGCAGGTTACATCATGTATGTATATATTTTCATGTATACTATTTGCTTGGCTCAGGTATGATATCCTGTATAACTATGCGGAGGGCTAACCGTCGGTAGGGTTCAGTGCCATAAGACAGAATTCCCAAAAGACAGAATTCCCAAAAGACAGAAAAATTACAACACTAATTGGCTGAGCAGTACTGATCACCCCTAATTAATCAGTGAACTGGCCCGACCCGCACTATGTTCTTGTAAACACACTCTGACCATCTGACTAATCTCCTGCCTCATCATTAAAGGAGTTAGTTAACTGGTACTGAGTAGAAGAGCTTAGAACATCAAACTGAATTATGAAATGTAGTACTAACATCTCAAGTTGGTGATATTGTAGCATTTTACCAGAGATGCTAAGGATGTTCTCAAGTAATTTCCTCTTGAAATATTTAGAGTATATATACCCAAATATGCATGGTTGCAGAATTGTCTTTTTTCGATATGGCTGGCCTCCAAAGAGCAGAGTATGACCCATCACAGAAAGGTGCACCCAGTTACTTCTAGATGGACATCTGTATGTAAAGAACAAGGTTAAAGAAGATACAATCTATTGGAGATGTGTAGATAAGTCCTGTCGAGGAAAGTGTACCACTGTTAGGGATTATATCCGGAATACTACTGAGCACAACCACACGCCTAAGGATGAACGGGAGATCAAGTTCATTGGAACACTGAGGAAGAGGGCCAGAGAAGAGACGACGCCCATGCAGCAACTCTACAACAACCTCATCAACGATGAAGATGACGACGTCACCCCTCACCTACCATCCTTCCCCAGCATGAAGAGCGCCATGTACCGACATCGCCGATAGAACATCCCTCCACTACCAAGAACATTGGCTGAAGTTGACCTACCAGAGCAGTGGACCAAGACTCAAGATGGGAGAAGATTTCTATTATTCTCAGACGGAGGCTCTGGAGGCACTTCAGGCGGCGGCAAAGATCTTCATGGATGGAACATGCTACAGAAGGACCCAGAACCAACAACAACCTTGAGGGGTTCCATTCCCGCATCATCAAGACAATCCAGCACAATCACCCAAACATCTTCAGATTCATAGAGCTTGTGCAGAAAGTGGAAAAGGCAGAGAGGGCAAAACTTGCACAGATCAACTTTGGCGCTGCCCCACCTCCTAGGAAGGCCGTCTACAGGGAGAAGGAGCGAAGACTCATGAGGTTGAAGGATCAGCTCAGTCGCAGGGAGAAGACGCCACTTCAGTTCCTTGATGCCGTTGGACCACTGATGATGTTTAAGTGAACTGGCACTGAACTAGAAATGAACTGACAACAAACAAACAAACAAATGTACATAGTTTGAAGAATATGTGTATATGATGAAATGAAATGGCAATGAACTAGAAATGAATTGACAAACAAGAATATGTGTATGTATTTTAGAGTCAACAATATGTGAAGTGAATGAACTGGTTACAATACATCCTGCGAAAAAATAAATAATGTTGTATCTTAATTGTGTCTTTTTCTGTCTTTTGGGAATTCTGTCTCCTTTTATCTGGGCCGTTCCATTATTTTCAAAGGATAGAGCCCATGTCATACATCATTGGGAAGTGTTGTTTTAAGCGTTCTGTCTTTTGGGAATTCAGTCTTTTGGGACGTTACCGTCGGTAGCTACACTCCCGTGTCACCCACAGGGTATGCATTATGGTCCTTTTCATATTATATGCGTAACTCATGTTTTTACCTATCGTCTTGTATTTGCTTTGTAAATGAAGACATGATAATATATTACCATTTGTGGAATATGTATCAATATGTATATTTCAATGTTCATTAGATTAACTTACACACTGTATGGTATTACAGCTAATTATGTATTTGTATGCATATTCTTGATTGTTGTAATGCAATGAATTGTAATCTATTGTGATATGTCTATATTTCACCTTGAATGAACTAGTATTTATTATTGTACTGTTGTGTTACAGAGTGTCTCAGTTCTACTTATTCCTTTCATCGGAATAAAACGAGTACCTCGCACCCCGCAGTCTTACTTCTCTTTATCAGTACTAGAGGGTAAATCCATGGCCGCAACACATGTGTTGTATTATGATAATGATGCAAGCTTTTTTACTGTAGAAACTTATGTTATGGGATCATATTTGAAGTGTATAATGTGTCGTATATTTCCAATCTTATATTTCCAATGGCACAACAATGTCGTAACAGCAGAAGTGTTATACTGTATCATATTATTAATTAACTATCAATGTTATGGTACTTATATGGCATTTACGGCCAAAACTTTGATCGGTGTTATTTCTTCACCAATCTTGTTTATAATTATTATTTCAATATAAAACAGATTTTTAGTGTTGTTCAAATAGAATGAAAATAAGTTAATTAATAAAATTGTCATTAATTAAGTATTTCCGTATTGGCCGAGTTACAGGTCCTCGGTCCGTTGTATTGGCCCTCGACTTCGTCTCGGGCCAATACAACGGACCTCGGACCTGTAACTGGGCCAATACGAAAATACTTAATTAATAACATTATGTTAATACTGTAATACTGTATATTCGAACACATTACCTCCGGTATATTTATTTCACATACAGATTGTAATATTTGAACATATGCTTCTCTCATGAATATAGGTGATTGTTAACTAATGTTTTCAACCATCATGTATCATTTGCTCTTGTTGTTTGTTTCTGTCTGCCTCCTACATGTTTCCATACATCAGAGATTCGCGGTAACCGATTAGTCCTCCGGTTTATTTCACGGTAACCGATTAGTCCTCCGGTTTATTTCACGGTAACCGATTAGTCCTCCGGTTTATTTCACGGTAACCGATTAGTCCTGCGGTTTATTTCACGGTGTCGTGTAGAAGAAGGTAACTTCCAAAAACTAATTCGCGGCTTGTAACACGATAATACCCCCTTTTGTGTCTTATTCTGATCATTTAGTGTCCTAGTTTGTTTCTATCGTGTTAATCTCATTTCAAAAGTAATTTTTCATCTTTATTATCATTATACATGTTTGTGTTATTTTATATGTTATTGTGGAAAGATTCTTTAACATTTAAACATTTAAATAAAGAAAACATTTAAATACAAACTTTCGTTCGTGACAGTTTATTTGCTTGTAGTTTCTAGTATTCTCAAGATGTTATATATCATCATTCTCTATGTCTTTATATAACGTGTGGAAAGAGGACCACACTGAATAGCTACCGTAGATTAACACCTTCCTCTAATATTAGACATACATATGATACTTCGTGCTTGCAGAATAATCAGCACAAGACTATCTCCCACCTGACGATGCAGAGTTCGCTGTGTAACACTGAGGACTGGGACTATGTCCGCTACGTTCTGTGTGATACTCTCGGTCGGTCTCGGGGACGAATGGTCCCAGCACGAGAGTTCACGAGAAATGGACCTGGAGTCTGTGTTTTTGGGGGTAACCATGTTGTGTACATGCACACACAATACTGAAGTGATTTAAATAAGTTTAAATGCAACTTAAGATATGAAAATGTCATTTTGTTTCATAATTGTTGTCATGTTCAAAGTAATTCAGAGAGTACTCACACCCGCATGGTCAGAAACCAATCGCAAACTCTGACTGTCCCAACAGCTTATAAATTCAGCAACCGAGACTTCAGACAAAAATGTCTGCTATTGCAGAAAGTGTTCACCGCCTAAATGGTATGTCTGATTATAAACTCTCCTTTCTGTTTCATTGCTTCCAGGTCTGCTGTTTTCAACTTCAACTGACCGCGACATCACGATTAAATCAACGAGAATTAACGTGGAGCAACAAGAACAGGCAGTAGCAGTTCCCGACCTTGATACCATTCACTGCGCCCCCTGGTGTGATGGTGCCAGGGTCAAGGTCATGGACGTCACCTGTGAAAGCCGATGGATTTCAGACATGACACCTCAGTTGGCGTGTCCGAGATACGTGGCCAGTCGACAGATAGAGAATTTGAGCAATCAGGGTTATGACATCCTTTCTGGATTTGAGATGGAGTTTGTTATCAAAGGGTCAAAAGGTAGTTGTCAAAGGTCAAGGTACATGAATAATGCAGTTCACTCAAGGAATGGACCCGTGCTCTTCAACATAGAAAGTATGATGCACAAGGCGGGAGTTCAGATCGAGAGTCTCCATTCTGAGCTAGACCCGAGTCTCTTCGAGATGGCCCTCAAGGCGCAGATCGGTATCGCCTCCGCAGACGCTGCCTTTGTCTTCAAGACCGGAGTCCAGGAGATAGAACATGAAGGGGGCCTGGAGGTTTGCTTCGAATCATGGACTAACGAGATTATCGTTGGTAAACACTTCAACCACTCGCTATGGTTAGATGGTCAGAATGTATTTGAAACGTCAACGAAAACTCTATCATACACTGGCCAACATTGGTTAGCAGGTCTGATTCATCATGCCAGAGCCCTTACAGCCCTGTTCAGTCCAACAGACATCTGCTACAAGCGGCTCCATAGTCCGTCTCTACAAGAAGGGTTGTTTTGGGACAGGCTGGACAGGAGAGCATGTATAAAAGTGAAGGAGAGTCCATCAGGAAAGGGAAGTTACTTGGAGAACAGGATGCCGAGTGGTCAGAGCAACCCGTACCTCGTGCTGGCAGCAACAGTAGCTGCAGGGTTAGACGGACTCCAGAGGAAACTGACGTGCCCGCCTGCAGGCAGAGACAACATTGTTGATAAACTTCCAAGCAGCTTGTCCGAGGCCGTTGAAGAACTGGTAGCTGATACAGTCTTAGTGGAGGCCCTGGGACAGGAGTTTGTTCAGTGCTTTGTGGCAACCGTCACAGAATAACTTTTGAATTTAGAAAATGGTAATAAGCGCAGTTCATGGATCGGAATACAGAAGCAGCATTTGCCTTTGTTTGCACTATGGACAACATGCCTGTATTATGAAAAATCAGCGAAGATGTACTTCCATTGACCTATTCTTAATTAAATCCTTAAGAAAGAATATATAAAAGAGTTGTTGTGTTGTAGATAAATGGCCGAGATAAATTAGGGGGAATTATACAATCCACAGTCAATCACGTTTTTTGGTTCAATTAAGTCGATTTAATGTATTTGAAAAATAATGTTACTTATAGTAAAAACAAACTTCTCTCCGTGGAAAATCAAGTAAAAAATGAGTGTACAAGGTTCTGTAAAGCCATTGGAATAGTTTCTGTAAATCGAAATAATAAAATATGTTTCGTTTAAAATGGTCAACATGCAATTTGTGCTTAATACACCGTTATTACCACTACGGATAATTTGTTTGTGTAATAAGATGTTTTACCCTCTAAAGTAAATATAAGTAACGTAAACTATCATCATAAATGGAAAACTTGAAATAGTAAAATTTGCACAAAACGTGCTAGAGCACCTTTTACTACTGGTTGACGTCATTGTTACCCCTGACCAAACAGACCAATTCAAGCTGCAAGGAAACCCATTGTGTGACCCTCATTTCTGTCATACCAATGATTGTCGCAGTCTCGCTGTGAAGGTTTCCGCATTTCTTTCGTGTTCTTTTTCATACTGCATCATTGTGCTCGTAGACGTCGGGATTTATGCAAACATGTAGCACGTGCAGAACGAGAAATCCCAGTTATTCTGTTTTCGTCATTAAGTAATTGAACGAAATTTACCGAAAATCATGGGAAAATTACTGTTATTATATTATTAATATTGTTATTATTATTACTAATCCACAGAATACGTGTTGGTGAATGCAATAAATTTTCAAATATGCAGAATACAGTCTCCATAAATCGCAAAATCCTATTTTTAAAGTGATAAGTTGCCGATGAGTTTAGTTTAAGGCAGCATTGGTATTAATATATAAGACAAGTGAATACATAAATAAATTTAGTACATGCAAGAGGATAATATCGTTACTAGTATCTTATGCATCTGTTAAAGAATACATGACAGACCTATACGTCAATTTTGCAGCGTCTAGAAAAGTACATGAAAGTGAAGTATACGCAAGATTGATAAATGGAAAATAAGTATATGGAAGGGAAATATGTGATAAATAAGTGTATGCACCTGAAGTATTTCCAAGGGACATAATTGCAACAAGATTAAAAGCATAAGCAGTATTGGGAGTAATATATCCTAGAGTGAAAAGCAAATACTCGGATATTTGACTATTACATATACAACATATGTAATGGCTCATTAGATTTATGCACCACAAAACTACCAACAGGAAATTCAAGAATGCGAAAACACTGTGGTGTGAAACTGTACCCGTACATGAATGAATGAATGAATGAATGAATGGTATTTAGTAATTGCATTGGGTGAAAGTATTACAAATGTTCATGCGGTTAGTCAGTAATCTTAAATTGCAAAATATCGGTATCAAACGAAAACGACGTTCATACGTGAAATACTCGAGCGATTGCCATCCTTATATACAATATGATGTTTATCAATCGCCGAGCCTCTAATTACTTTTGTCTAATTATCCCTTGCATTCTTCATGTGGGTATGTCAATTATGCATTTAAAGAATATGGTTATTTATATAAATTGAGATTTGTAAAACATTTTGAAACATTGGTGAGGGGCAAAGATAAAATTGATAAATGTATCATTTTACATTTCAAGTCAATCACTGACACGTAAACAAATGGGTTGATAGCTATTATCAGTATGCAGTATCTGATGTGGTAAATACCAGAGAAAAGACAATTGCATAGTTTAAATCACCAATAGTAGATAAGACTGAATACAAATAGCCCTGTCAGCAGTTCAGTGTGTTGTATATATAATTTAAAGTGATAGTACAATGAGATGTAGTTTAGGGCAGGGTAGAGTAGGTCTGCATGTGTGCGCCGCTCAAACATGACAATTTTGTATTTTGGATATTAATCAATAGAGTAAAAACTTAAGAGAATTTCGAGTTACACGGAATATATCATAACGAGATTGTAAACTCAGCTTCGAAATCAAATTAAAGATTGAACTTTAACTCAATAAAAGTAAATGGGGAGACCGTGTTGCTATAGTTATACCCCACTTCCGGTCTCGTTGCTATGGTTTCTTTTGTTACAAGTTTAGGTGTATTAGCCGATACACCTATACTTGTTTCTGATATACCTACTCTTTTCTAATAAACCTACACTTTCCAACAACTGAGGAATCAATGGAGGCAATTTGATGTCAAGTGATGATACTTTATTAAATGTTATATACGAATATGTGTCCTGTTGCTTTCTGGCCGAACGAACGAACCATTACACCAAGAAGCCAGTTGAAACTTCCTACATTTGTTCATGATCAAATGAATAAGGCTCTTATAATGCATGATGTAATATCATCAATGTCTGTATTTCTTTTTATATAAGATTGTTGTTTAATTTTGAGTGCGAAATGTCTTAACATACTGAAAGTTGCTTCTGTTTTCTCTAAACTTTGGCCATGTTGATATTGGCAATGCAGTTTGTGGCATTAGCTGTACATTTCAGCAATATGCACGTGCGTCTGATCATGAGTTGACAATTCCGTCATTGGGCCATATCAATTAGATTTCGAGCCCCAAACATTGGTGACCATTCAACGCAGCACGGGCTGAACGTACCCGGGAGTTGTCACATATGAGGCCCCATTTGGGTTGTGCGTTTCATACACAAGCATGTTTACAGCTGTATTGGTTTAGAAATATTATGAACTAGTATCCGTTTACACTCAACCGTAAGTGGGGTATAAGACAGATATACCCATACTTCTCCGAGTGTATCAAATGATACAACGGGGAGAAGAGTAGGGTATCATTCGATACACTCGGCAAAGTATGGTTATATATCTCACTTTTATACGTCAGGTTTAATGGCGATAGGTCGTCCTGTGACGAGTTTTTGTACTAAATAAATCTAAGTACCCCTGGGCCTTTTAACTGTGAATTTGGGTAAAAAAGAGTGAACATGCAATCAGACATAATTGAACATTCCCCAAAATATGTGTTTGGAATATATACTGATCGGTGTGAATGGGAATACGTTGAAGGCAATTTTGTCAATCTGTAAAATGTAAAGTTCATCTGGTTTTATTTAATTTTCTAATTTAATTAATTTGTTTAATTTGTTTGTTAATCATCTCATTGTCATGTTATTTGTGTTGATATTGATGAGCAATGTTGGTATGTTCGCTTATGCAGTTGACATTGTCTTAATCGCTTCATGTGAGATTGGTGTTAATTTTAATGCTCGGGTATCTATAACTAGAAACGGTCTAATGAAATGGCGGTTACTGTACACCTTTTATTGAAGATGAACGATTTTATCTTATTGTATTGGCTTTGTATCCTGATGAGCGAGTGCCAGCTGAAAGGTGATGATGGAGATGACATATTGGATTGTAGTGATAACAAAATAGTTAATCTTCGCTTCCCGAGAGCTTTCGTTTTTATCTGTCAAAACCTGTCATAAAAATGTGCTGCAAATCTGTATATGTATCTAAATGTTAACTTTGATTTCACTGTATAGTCGAATCATGTTGTGTTACTCCTATCCTTCTTTTTAATGTGATACATGTACATGTATATCATTGAATGTAGCGCATTTACGACAAGTTTGCACAACGGTTTTAAAGTTTTTACCTCCATGAACGAAATAAATTTTGAAGTAAAATCTTATGAATGAATACACTCATAGTTGATGTTTTCAAAAGGTTTCATTGCTTCACATATGCAACTTTGCAACAAGAGCTATATGAGTTCAAAGTTCAAAGCTCAAACAAACAAAACATGTCAATCAAAACGTCATTGGGTTATTAGCCCTGCCTATAACTTGTTCAACAGCCAATGAAAATCCGCAAAGCAACTGCTCATGAACCTGAAGTCATGGGGGCGTGGCTCAATATGATGTGACGTCACGAAATTAAGTTTATGCAGGAATGAACTGAATGTCTGTGACAGTGTTCAGCGAATCAGGTCCACGTAAAGTATATATATTGCTTTTTATTTATTCATATGTATAATGTTGAGGTGAGACATGAATAATATATCTGTCAGTCTGTCTTTATCAACATGCTGTAGCCCGCCTGGACATCGTCCCATTCTTCCATACCAACACTGTAGAATAGTAAATAAGTATCTAAGGAAGAACAAGACTGAAATGAAATAATAGTGTATGATATTAAAAAAAGGTTATTAAATCAATAACAGTAGTATCTTGGTCAGCCAATGACTTGACACGATTCAGTTCCTATATAATTGAATATGTTCCAATTATGAAAGTTATTATAACAATTCTATAATATTCGCGGATCCTTGTTTCTGATTCGGCTTCACGTGCTGCTGTCTCCATTAGAAGCAGACATGCGCTGATAATTATCGCCCCTGAACACACACTATTATACCTGTCGTTCTATTCAAAATGATAATCATCTGACTCAGATTAATATTAATACTTCATGTCCGGATTCTCATCAGTCTCATGGTTTCATTAGTCTCACAGTCTCTTCAGGTGGACGTACAGCACTGGGTAGCGGTTACCTGTAGAAATACATTCTTTCATGCGCAGAGGAAACTGACGTCACTTCTCTCACGTTAACTGAAAGAAATTGACTTGAGTAACCTTTGATGGGGTGTTAGTCAAATTCGTGATTTTATTAATTCGGATGGAACATATCGCACCCTTGACGAATTGGATAGTACTTATGAACTTGATGTAAACTTTCTCCATTTTAATGGTCTTATTCTTGCTATCAAAAGTTATCAGGAAAATTAGAGATAATCAAACCTATTTCTTTTGGTCATTCTCACAATCTGGGCTTTTTATTGTACATTTGATATTTCAACCAATATAAAATATTTATCAGTATTTTTTATGCTAAATATATCTAACTTTTTATTACCTACCACATCACAGCATCAGATAAAAAAATAAATGTATTTTTGTTTATAATTTGTGTACAGTCAGTGCCCACAACTGTTCAAAAGCATTTTATTAATTTCTCTTAAAATATATCTTTAATTAGTTAAATAAATCAATTATATAAGTAAAATGTGTCACTATAGAATTATATAACAATATCCATTCAGTAATAAAGATTTCAAAAAAAGAAATAAGTAAAGAACTCCTTTGTGTTTATTTTAGTACTTGGCATCTCATATACAAAATAGAAGATTCGTTGTTGTGCTTTATTGTAGACTACGCCCTTCGTGTTTTATGCTCCATGCTATCTTTTATTCAACGATACAGCACGCCAACTCGTCTTCTATATGTTAAATGGTACTGACGTCTGAGAGTTTCAATGGGAACGGACTAAGCTGCTTTAGAGTATGTAAATGAACATCTGAAAAATCCTTGAAACCTGTTGACTTTGGATTCAGTTTTATTCGATAAATCAAACGTTAAATGTATCTAAAAGTATACCGGCTTTCGTTACAATATGGTGATACGTGTTTTCAGTTAGTGCATCGGACTGGACTTAATACTGTTGATTATACGTGGACTATATGTTGTCACTTCCATAACATGCATACTGAACACGCACCTTTGCATAGAAATGACAATAACTCTAAACTTGAAATCAGTTTATTGGGTGTTAATAACAATTGGGCCTAAAGTGGCGGAAAGTATGTCATGTGCATCAACTTCCGGTACTGCGCGGCCGGGATGCGTCTGGCATGTCTGAGAACAGGCGGTGGAATGGTCCGTAGCTGGGCATACTCTGTGGAACAGATAGAGAATCACCAATCCACATTTTTTCTAGAAAGTGACGAGAAACAAGAATAAATTTCATGTAATAAATAACGACCCGGTGCCGAGCGGTTATGGCATATTAACTCGTATGCGTATACGTAGGCCGAACGTGCCCCTGAACGAATATATCTATATACCCGGTAGACTCTGTCTAGACGAGGAGTATGCCGTGAGTCATGTCAGGGCTGTGGAACTCTCGACATCAAATACACCTACCAGGTACCCACTTTCATACGAGTTGCATATCTTCCTTATGTTTCTAGATTGGAACTAAAAACCTACGTGGAGGAGTGGGCTTACTTCAATTTCAAAACGTATGCACAGTCATCCTAATGTTAAGATACTGAAGCATACTAGGTAAAAGTTCAGCTGTCTCATGCAGTAACCAAAACAAATCTCGACCTCAGCTCTCCCTTACAGTAAAACAGACTTCCTACTGAGGTGTAAAGTTGGCGAAACCAATCGAAACTAAAATATAAAATAAAAACGGGAATGATAACAGTGTCAGTGATGACTTAAATATTTGAAAGTCTGAACTAGGTACACAGACATATGCATGGGTATGGGTTGGCGATTCATGTCGGAAGTGTTTACATGACGACTAGTACCTGGCACTACACGTGATGTACACGTGCGAGTAATCCCCGGCAAACTCGAACACCTTGACCCGGAGGTCCGTGTGGTGTGGGGTCCGGCTCAGTATGGTCGTCTCGCTGTCCACTTCACATCTGAAACAGGCATAGTTGGTATGTTTATGTGATAAGTAATTTTAATGTTTTTCGTGTTACTTTATTGTCTACCTAAAATCTAAGGTCATTCATTATTACTTTCCAAATATGTGTTAATTAATTATTGTTGATTTATTCTCCTTTTGTCCTAAGGTTAGGTGATTTTGGGGTTTAACGCCGCTTTCAAGAGATTTACTCATATCATGACTGCTGGTATGATTGCATTGTATGTTGGCTATGCCTTGCGGTAAAACCCGCGAGCACCGTCTGGAACTAGCGAGCAATGGATGGAACTGGATTGAAATTAAGTATAGAATTGCACCCACACCTTACTGAATGTAGAACAGTTCTTCACAACAGACATAATTATCTTGTCCCCTGGCGGGATTCGAACCCAGTATCTCTCGATCCGAAGCCAAAAACGTACATACCCATTGCTTATGAGGTCATACGTCTGTGCAGTGGAGGAGAGCGAGGGACGAGCGTAGCACTTATCTAAAACCAGAGTGAGGTCACTGTCACCAGCTGTAAGGACAAGCCGGAGGTAAAGGTCATCACCAAGGCGACGGGCTGGTAGACCATATTGTCTTATCGTCATAGCCTTGTCAGAGAAAACTTCAAACTGGATTGGAAAGTTTTGGGTTTGGTGGATTGACCCCTTGACTTCTCTGCGACTGCGCAGAAGGATATCTCGTTTTCCATTTGCATAAGGGTTGTAGTGGAGAAGGAAAGAGTCTTTACGCGGGACTTCACACGAGATTGGAATCCGCCATCTTTCTGACCTTACAATCATTGGGTTTGAAGAGAACACTCGATCCACGAGGAAATTAGTGTAGATCTGGCTGGTTGATGTGATCTGTGTGGATAAAGAGGAAAATAATGAATATAAAGTCCTTATACCCAACAATACCAAATTACATTAACTATCCTTTATCTAATAAGGCTACTTATTTAAAAGCCTTTTTGAAGTTGCTTATGAACAAGCTCCATTACTGAAAGTAGTTTAACCAATACATACAGCCACACGAGTACCGCACGTGTTTGTAGCGGAAGTGATCACCAGCTGGTCGTTAGCTGTCATACTTCCGGTACAGTTGGGGTTAGCGAGTGCAATGCTTTTCTCGCTGGATGCTGGGTAAAGCCGTTTGAGGGTGAAGAGGTCAATTATGATCTTAAAGGTGCCCGAATCACAGTGGATGTCCACCAGATCTTCTACTCGAGCAGCTAAAACAGAACAACTATATACTTATCAAATAATATAAAAACTCCTTTCAATTGTCCTTGACTGAGGTTCGTTTGCGTTTGATAAGATGGAAGGTGCCTTGAAGTTCTGATTCAGAGCTCTGTGGTTCTAACTACATCCTAGGCTGTTGAGAACACTACACCGTCGTCGTTAAGTACATACATACATACATACATATAAACATTTGTATAGCGCCAATATCCAGCTAAGCTAAGCTGCTCAAAGGCGCTCTGTTTGCCCCCGATCATTGGATGTCACTGTTTAACGACACTCTTTGTCAAGTTTTGGTTTTACGGTCTCTGCCTCCAGCATCAGTCCACTTGTACAGTTGGCCATGTAGCCGTGTATAATCTGGAGATGAAATTAAGCTCATCCGACAGTATTGTAACTTTTGGTATGACGTATCGTGTGACTGGTAACTTCTGCTATTTTGTTTTTACTTTCAATTGTGTAATTTGAATTGCTACGCTCAAACATTCAGGCGTTCCCCTTTACGGAACATTGCATACACTGATTTAATGTTGAAAACACCTATCTTTTTTCTTTCTTTTTGTGAAAGGCTGCATAGTGAACCTCAAAACAAATGACTGGTCAGAATTGATAGGTGGTAATTATATAATTGATTGTATTCCCAGGTGAAAATTTTGCTTTTTATCAGACAATAACCTACAATTGTGAATCAACAGTCTGGTTGACCAAACCTTTAATGTATTATTACCATCACCAAATACTAAAGGCGTAATGTTCTCTTAAACAGAAGCCACGTCATGACGGTACTGCAGAATACGTACGTGACCACGCAGCCTTGAAACCCATGAAGTTGTTGGAGCCGTCCGTGTTGAACATGACAGCAAAGGCTTTACCCAGGAGCATGGGTGGCTTGTTGTCTCCACTGTACACCTTACCCCCCTCCGGGAAGTTCTGGCTCCCTGTTAGGAGGGTCACCTGCACATGTCACAACCACAGTTATATTTGTTGATCATCTATCAATAAATCGAAACCAACTGACACCATACAATATGGTCATTGTTGGTCCAACCAACCTTCACGAGTAGAGTCGGACATAATCTCCCCACTGACTGGGAGAGCTGAGAAAAGTTGTCTATTAATTCTCTCTAGTTCATCTTTGTGATGAAACCTTCCACCTGCCTTAAACACTTAATACTGAAATACTAGTACTTAGCCTTCTAAACAAGCTAAACTCAATTCAATTCCAATCCCTCAAATTGGCCATCATTACAAGTACTTACCACTAGTTATAACATTCATTCCTACTTTCCTACTTGATTACCAGTGTATTTCATCCATACTTACAGTCGTTCCTACTTATGATTACCAGTGTATATCATGTATACTTACAGTCGTTCCTACTTATGATTACCAGTGTATATCATCTACACTTACAGTCGGTCCTACTTATGATTACCAGTGTATATCATGTATACTTACAGTCATTCCTACTTATGATTACCAGTGTATATCATGTATACTTACAGTCATTCCTACTTATGATTACCAGTGTATATCATCTATACTTACAGTCGTTCCTACTTATGATTACCAGTGTATATCATGTATACTTACAGTCGTTCCTACTTATGATTACCAGTGTATATCATCTATACTTACAGTCGTTCCTACTTATGATTACCAGTGTATATCATCTACACTTACAGTCGTTCCTACTTATGATTACCAGTGTATATCATCTATACTTACAGTCGTTCCTACTTATGATCACCAGTGTATATCATGTATACTTACAGTCGTTCCTACTTATGATTACCAGTGTATATCATCTATACTTACAGTCGTTCCTACTTATGATTACCAGTGTATATCATGTATACTTACAGTCGTTCCTACTTATGATTACCAGTGTATATCATCTATACTTACAGTCGTTCCTACTTATGATTACCAGTGTATATCATCTACACTTACAGTCGTTCCTACTTATGATTACCAGTGTATATCATCTACACTTACAGTCGGTCCTACTTATGATTACCAGTGTATATCATGTATACTTACAGTCATTCCTACTTATGATTACCAGTGTATATCATGTATACTTACAGTCATTCCTACTTATGATTACCAGTGTATATCATCTATACTTACAGTCGTTCCTACTTATGATTACCAGTGTATATCATCTATACTTACAGTCGTTCCTACTTATGATTACCAGTGTATATCATCTATACTTACAGTCGTTCCTACTTATGATTACCAGTGTATATCATCTACACTTACAGTCGTTCCTACTTATGATTACCAGTGTATATCATCTATACTTACAGTCGTTCCTACTTATGATTACCAGTGTATATCATGTATACTTACAGTCGTTCCTACTTATGATTACCAGTGTATATCATGTATACTTACAGTCATTCCTACTTATGATTACCAGTGTATATCATGTATACTTACAGTCATTCCTACTTATGATTACCAGTGTATATCATCTATACTTACAGTCGTTCCTACTTATGATTACCAGTGTATATCATCTATACTTACAGTCGGTCCTACTTATGATTACCAGTGTATATCATCTATACTTACAGTCGTTCCTACTTATGATCACCAGTGTATATCATCTACACTTACAGTCGGTCCTACTTATGATTACCAGTGTATATCATGTATACTTACAGTCATTCCTACTTATGATTACCAGTGTATATCATGTATACTTACAGTCATTCCTACTTATGATTACCAGTGTATATCATCTATACTTACAGTCGTTCCTACTTATGATTACCAGTGTATATCATCTATACTTACAGTCGTTCCTACTTATGATTACCAGTGTATATCATGTATACTTACAGTCGTTCCTACTTATGATTACCAGTGTATATCATCTACACTTACAGTCGGTCCTACTTATGATTACCAGTGTATATCATGTATACTTACAGTCATTCCTACTTATGATTACCAGTGTATATCATGTATACTTACAGTCATTCCTACTTATGATTACCAGTGTATATCATCTATACTTACAGTCGTTCCTACTTATGATTACCAGTGTATATCATCTATACTTACAGTCGGTCCTACTTATGATTACCAGTGTATATCATGTATACTTACAGTCGTTCCTACTTATGATTACCAGTGTATATCATCTACACTTACAGTCGGTCCTACTTATGATTACCAGTGTATATCATGTATACTTACAGTCATTCCTACTTATGATTACCAGTGTATATCATGTATACTTACAGTCATTCCTACTTATGATTACCAGTGTATATCATCTATACTTACAGTCGTTCCTACTTATGAATACCAGTGTATATCATGTATACTTACAGTCGTTCCTACTTATGATTACCAGTGTATATCATGTATACTTACAGTCGTTCCTACTTATGATTACCAGTGTATATCATGTATACTTACAGTCATTCCTACTTATGATTACCAGTGTATATCATGTATACTTACAGTCATTCCTACTTATGATTACCAGTGTATATCATCTATACTTACAGTCGTTCCTACTTATGATTACCAGTGTATATCATCTATACTTACAGTCGTTCCTACTTATGATTACCAGTGTATATCATGTATACTTACAGTCATTCCTACTTATGATTACCAGTGTATATCATCTATACTTACAGTCATTCCTACTTATGATTACCAGTGTATATCATCTATACTTACAGTCGTTCCTACTTATGATTACCAGTGTATATCATCTATACTTACAGTCGTTCCTACTTATGATTACCAGTGTATATCATCCATACTTACTTGCAACCAGTGTATATCATCCATACTTACTTGTAACCAGTGTATATCATCCATACAAACTTACCATCAGTGTATATCATCCATTCTTACTTACTACCAGTGTATATCCTCCCTACTTACTTACCATCAGTGTATATCATCCGTACTTACCACCAGTGTATATCATCCATACTTACTTACTACCAGTGTATATCATCCATACTTACTTACCATCAGTGTATATCATCCATACTTACTTACCATCAGTGTATATCATCCATACTTACTTACCATCAGTGTATATCATCCATACTTACTTACCATCAGTGTATATCATCCATACTTACTTACCATCAGTGTATATCATCCATACTTACTTACCATCAGTGTATATCATCAATACTTACTTACCATCAGTGTATATCATCCATACTTACTTACCATCAGTGTATATCATCCGTACTTACTTACCATCAGTGTATATCATCCGTGCTTACTTACCATCAGAGTATATCATCCATACTTACTTACCACCAGTGTATATCATCCATACTTACTTACCATCAGTGTATATCATCCATACTTACTTACCACCAGTGTATATCATCCGTGCTTACTTACCATCAGAGTATATCATCCATACTTACTTACCACCAGTGTAGGACAGTCTCACCTGCAGCTTGTCACAGCACGCCTCAGTGTTGAACTCGGGGACCTTCAGCTTGTAGAGTTGGGTGGTGTCGATGGGTCTGATGATGTACAGACAGTGTTGATAGCCCGGGTAGGATCCGGGGAAGTTTGCTGATGTGATCACTCCACTCTCGTTATGGTATTCATTGCCGCAATCTGGAGAGTACATGAACATATACAGAGATTATTACCCGAGGAAGTGTGTCATATGAGATTTATGAAACGAGTGTGAATTTTTGTATTGCCCGAGCGAGAGCGAGGGTTCTACATAAACTTGCACGAGTTTCGTAAACGTCATATGGCACACTTTCGAGTGTAATAATTTCTTTATTATCCATTCTATTCCATTTGATTCGCGTAAAATTAGCCAGGAAACGGCCCACTTCCTTTACCACCGCAAGCTACAGTGACGTCCCGAACAATCGTTTCATGACGTCACAGACGACGAAATACGGGAAGTCACGGTGAAACAATGGTTACTAGCCAAACGTGATATGTGCACATGTGCTCATATAGATAATATTAACTCGGTTATTTTCAACCATATGGGTAATAAACTGAACGAAAAGTTCAGCTTGGTAACCTTGTGTAGAATATGCTGATGTGAGGATACCCGTATCAATCTTACAGTTGAAGATGCCTTTGTGAAGGAGAACAACATCAATCTTACTGTAACACTCGACCCCAGCCTGTGGACAGGTCATGTCCTTGACCTCTGTGGAAGCCTTGCAGAGCGCCAGGTCGGACTCGGATCCCTTACACACCACGTCGGTGATGAGCGGCATCACGGCTGTTCTCCCGTACTTGTTGTCTACATGGGGCGCGCCACCGGACTGACTGGAACACGCGGTGGGCAGAGGCACGATCAGAGTTTCAAATAGAGATAACGTTAAGGGAGGTGAGTTCGACAATAGACCTAAATGTGCAGTTAAGATGATTCTTTTAAGCTTTGAATAAAGAAAGTTGAATTTTAAATGTTGTACTATAGTGGCATTTCCGCCTTTGTCATGTTTAAGGATTGTTATCATACAACGTGATGATACGAGATGATACGGGGTGATACGAGATAATACGAGTTTTAGCGACAGCAGGTAATTAACCCACCTGAGACCGAGAGCTCTGCACACCACCTTGGAGTCCTGCTCGTCCCACTGTTTCCCGCACACCGGGCGCCACGCCCCCTCACTGAAGATCTCCACCCGCCCTTCCCAGGGACCAAACCCGTCCCTTAGTCTCACATTAGCTCGGGCTGCAAATACACAAAAAAGAATTTAGAGAACAGCCTGTTTAGCTCATCAGGTCCTCAATGCCAGGAGGTAACCAACGTACAAAGATCTGAATGACGTCTTGGTAAGGTGACATATCTTGACGTGCAGCGTTATCAAGGGGGTCATTAAATAGCAAAACATTAATAGTCCAAGCATGTCTCCTCATTGGTGAATCCAATTCAAGTTGTCATCAAAACAATTGGTATTTGCAAGAATCAGGACAGTTTAACGCCAGTACCTGTAGAAGTACAGTCGACTCCTCCAACGGCCTGTAGGGAGCAGGAACCGACATTCCACCCTGAACTCTCGCACTCCGAGATGTCCTTCTCATTGCCCACGCACACCACGTTGTCCAGGATGTAGATGTTGTTAGGGACTGTGATCACCGAGGCGGTACCGCTGCCTAGCCTAGAGTGAGAGAAGGGTAGAGAAAAAGCTTTAACCACTTCTCTTGGATTATGAACATATGATTTCATTTAGATAGCGAACAAATCACACATTGCTATATTTAGGACAAGACGATGTGCGATAATACAAGTTTATGTGTTTTACGGGATGAATCCCTTGCAAGACCAACAGCCAGCACTGCTTATCCATTCATCCATCGAAACCTCGACGAGAGACTCGTCCCAAAAAAAGTACATATACATTTGTCGCTGAGTTCCGGTCGGCATTCTTTGAGCAATTTATACCCTAAACCAAAGTGTCGACCTTTGATCAACACTCATGGTGTCACTCTATTCGACAATGGAATGGTGTCCCTTCGAACGATTTATCCCATCTTATATTAAGTTTCGACCTTTGCCAACCTCTGATAATACCAACCATTTTGCAGGAGTAGGGTAGCAACGAGTTCGGTGTATAGCAGGTCTGTAGCGGGGCACATAAACTAAAGACGAATGCATTGCCATGAGGTATCATAGGTTAGAAGTAATACTTGAGGAACTAACATACATACCAGTATACAACATGATTTTAATGACAGGATACTAGGCAGAACAATACAAAATAAACTGTTCATCTCACCAGAAACCATTCATGCGACATATAACCTAGGATACGAGGCAGAACAATAGAAAATAAACTTTTCATCTCACCAGAATCCATTCATGCGACATATAACCTTGGCGTCGTTCGAGTTCCACTTGTTAGCACATATGTAGCCCCACTGGTTCTGGTGGAATACCCTGACTGCATGGTTCGTCTCCAGCTGGATCGGGGTCGTGTCTGGAACATAGATAGTGTTATGGCCAAAATTTGATTTTGAGAATTATTTATGTAAAAGTTGACCGTTGATACGAAACTAACTTGTCCTTGAGTTGGGTTGCTTCAGCTCTACTTGAGTGCCAAGGGAAGTAACTCACATTGTTGATACTTGAGCTCAGATGGGGCACATGGACATTGGAGGCCACATGGTCCTAGATTTAAAGACTTGATATATTTAAGGGCCTGAAAATATAATTAACGTTAATCATTCTATCATTGACAGAAGAATTCACACAGCAACTGCAATTTGAATATATTGATATTGTTATTGTTGAAGTGATGAGATGCATGACCAGGGAGTGTGACCTTGAACATGGAATACAACTGAAACATGGTTTGAAGATTTGCAGACTACAGTTACCCTGTAACCAACTGGTATCCTGTCTAGTGTGTTCAGATATTCTCTCGAAAGAAGTGTTTGTAACGAACTGGTATCCTGGCTAGTATGTTAAGAATTTCTCTTGAAAGTAGTGTGTGTAACGAACTGGTATCCTGGCTAGTATGTTAAGAATTTCTCTTGAAAGTAGTGTGTGTAACGAACTGGTATCCTGGCTAGTATGTTAAGAATTTCTCTTGAAAGTAGTGTGTGTAACTAACTGGTATCCTGGCTAGTATGTTAAGATATTCTCTTGAAAGTAGTGTGTGTAACTAACTGGTATCCTGGCTAGTATGTTCAGATATTCTCTTGAAAGTAGTGTGTGTAACGAACTGGTATCCTGGCTAGTATGTTAAGAATTTCTCTTGAAAGTAGTGTGTGTAACTAAATGGTATCCTGGCTAGTATGTTAAGATATTCTCTTGAAAGTAGTGTGTGTAACTAACTGGTATCCTGGCTAGTATGTTCAGATATTCTCTTGAAAGTAGTGTGTGTAACTAACTGGTATCCTGGCTAGTATGTTAAGAATTTCTCTTGAAAGTAGTGTGTGTAACTAACTGGTATCCTGGCTAGTATGTTAAGATATTCTCTTGAAAGTAGTGTGTGTAACTAACTGGTATCCTGGCTAGTATGTTCAGATATTCTCTTGAAAGTAGTGTGTGTAACGAACTGGTATCCTGGCTAGTATGTTAAGATATTCTCTTGAAAGTAGTGTGTGTAACTAACTGGTATCCTGGCTAGTATGTTCAGATATTCTCTTGAAAGTAGTGTGTGTAACTAACTGGTATCCTGGCTAGTATGTTCAGATATTCTCTTGAAAGTAGTGTGTGTAACTAACTGGTATCCTGGCTAGTATGTTAAGATATTCTCTTGAAAGTAGTGTGTGTAACGAACTGGTATCCTGGCTAGTATGTTCAGATATTCTCTTGAAAGTAGTGTGTGAACTTCTGAATTAGATTATTTTGGGATACTTTCCGTGTAATGTTTTTGTGCGAATGTACAGTTTCGGTCAAAACGTCACTGTCCAGCAGCGTTTCGAAAATGAAGTGTTTTATAATTATTGATTAATTGACACATCTCAAATCAATGTATGTCAGATAATTCATTTGCGAAGCTTCAAGTTACTGCGACTTTTTTCTCACCTCGTTTTGTGATGCGGGAACTGGTGATCTGTAAATGAAAACATGTTCCGTGACGTTAAGTGTGTTTATTGACTCAATGGACATGAGTTACCCACGTTTTACAACTGACAAACTTGCAGCGACATGACACATATCTGCTCACCGTACAAATATAACAGGATGATAGTATTACATGTACTAAATGCTTTGACCTCACTGTCAAATCCACATCGACACAGACCAACGCTAGATGATAAGACACTTAGACGTCTAAAGACACAGAGATAGACAATTGCGGTGTCGAAACATATAACTATGTATACTTCATGAGTAGAGGAATGTACAAAATAAACATTTATTCATTTTATTTTAGTACGTGTTCCCGGATGACGTTTGAAAAGGGTCATGAAATAATACTTATATAACATGAACAACACACATCTGGAGCTGAATAGGTTGTATCTCCGGGACGGAATCAGTTTGTAAAGTTTGCCTTTAGGGACAGCCGCCATATACAGACACTCCATGCAGATCTTATCTATAGAAAAAACATCGGTACCACTGTCCTGAAACACGATTGTCTGCACACGAAACTAGCGAGGAATGAGTAAAACATTACAGTAAAACATTACAGTAAAACATTACAGTAAAACATTACAGTAAACCCTTTCATTATTATTGATTACAAGTGTAAACGGTAAAATTAATAAATATTCTTACTTCTGTAATGAGAAAAGCACATAAAACCCATCTGAGTGGCCGCCACATTTCCGCCCTGTGCCGTCTTCTTATCTCTGATCTAACCTATATAGGTATATCTTCAATCGTGTGATTTCAAGTGCTTCTGTCTTTACCATACATGGATAGAAGTTTGATATAATCTAGACAGCCAGTGTAAAACTCTGCTTAAATGGCTTGAAGTAAGACCCTAGTACAGGCGCGGGGTGCACACGTGATGGGGGCTTGTGATTGGACCCTAGTACAGGCGCGGGGTGCACACGTGATGGGGGCTTGTGATTGGACCCTAGTACAGGCGCGGGGTGCACACGTGATGGGGGCTTGTGATTGGACCCTAGTACAGGCGCGGGGTGCACACGTGATGGGGGCTTGTGATTGGACCCTAGTACAGGCGCGGGGTGCACACGTGATGGGGGCTTGTGATTGGACCCTAGTACAGGCGCGGGGTGCACACGTGATGGGGGCTTGTGATTGGACCCTAGTACAGGCGCGGGGTGCACACGTGATGGGGGCTTGTGATTGGACCCTAGTACAGGCGCGGGGTGCACACGTGATGGGGGCTTGTGATTGGACCCTAGTACAGGCGCGGGGTGCACACGTGATGGGGGCTTGTGATTGGACCCTAGTACAGGCGCGGGGTGCACACGTGATGGGGGCTTGTGATTGGACCCTAGTACAGGCGCGGGGTGCACACGTGATGGGGGCTTGTGATTGGACCCTAGTACAGGCGCGGGGTGCACACGTGATGGGGGCTTGTGATTGGACCCTAGTACAGGCGCGGGGTGCACACGTGATGGGGGCTTGTGACTGATGTTCAGTTTAGGTGGAGTCGGTGACCAGAGTTCTAATCTATAAATAGTAACATTTTGAGACAACTTATTATAGACAGACAGACAGACAGACATTTTATTCAGCATATAGGGCAAAGGCCCAAAATACAATTACATTACAAATTTGAAACAAGCGCACATACAAGCTAGCATGTTAATGAATTTAAAATTGTTCTAGCTCTAGTTAAGATAGTAATGTGGCATACAGAGAGTGTATGTTTCTCTTAAAGGGACATCCACTGTGTGGTCGGGGGTCACATACATGTATGCTGAACCTTTTAAATGGTTTATTTCATCGAGATGCATTGCCTCTTACCGACAATTAACATGTTAATGATATCGGTATATAACATCGTTACATTTGGGATAACACTACCTTTAATAGTACAAATTCATGTACTTTTTCGGGCCGAGTCAAGCCATTTCAGCGTAATTTTGGAAATCTATATATTTGCAACAGATACAAATTTTGGCTGATAAAGTTCAAAAGTTCATACAACTACTGTCATGTAATTTTCACGCAGTGTGAGTAGATGCTTATACAAGTAACAACAGAAGAGTAACCGGCATCTTCCCACGGCAAGGCGAAAATGTATCGAGATCTCTCCATTTTTGACCTTGCCTTCAACCTAGCCAGGAGTGATGAAACGTATCAGCGACACCTATTGTGATCACGAGTTACGTCCCTTACCATCTGCTAACATACAGCAAATGAAATCGCCGTTACATTCGGAACCAATTCAAAATAAGCGACGATCGACACAGTCACAGAGGCAATACAACTGTCTCTACAATTGGCTTATCCGATTAGCCTGCAGTACGTTAAAATCTTAGCACTGAAAATGCGAGGGTTGAGGTCAAGGGCGGAAGGAGAAGATATGGAAATCTGTGACGTTGTGAAGATGAGTAACCGGATGTCAAAATACATGGAGGACAGGGAAAGCAAAGTATGTCAGTGTGTTTCATCAAAATAGACATATTGCAGTTACGTGTGGTTGTTACAGCTCACTAAAGGCCTGGACGGGAACTTTGCACGAGCATTGCGCAACTTGTTGCTGAACAAAAACGATTCCCATGGCTTTACCGAACCATGTATTCTATTTTTCTAACTTGATTTTCGGAAGAGAGAAGGTTTTAATTTTAGTGATCCTATTTTTCAAATACATTTCATAAACTTATTTGAGCGAAAAAACTTGCTACTGCCCCCTTAAGTCTGAGAGAGCTGATATGTTTTTACAGGGACTTATTGGTCAGATTATGCATTGTTCATAATGTTGCCCTGTGACTCCTAAAAGAGACCAAGCGGTCACACTTTCAAAGCTTTCTTCGTGTCTTTCTCACGAACAGAAAGGCCACGAATGAAAGCTGAAATCGTGTGTACTGATTTCTAGGCCAAGGGGGATTAGAAATTGTAAATTGGTTAGATTTAGCCTTATATCCTTATATAGATTTATTTATTGTGAAAAATTCGATGATCAAAGTTTAATTATGTTATACCTTTATTATATACTAGTTTGTTAAATTGTTATTGCTTAGAGTTTTGTCGCTTTCCTTATAACTCTCTTTTCAATGTTGACTGACAATACTCACCATTACCGTTTTGATAGTAAATCTTTGAAATATTACCTTGGATCTTGGATTTGTCCTCTTATTGACTGATAAAACTAACAAGATTTAATTTAAATCTAGAATGTTTTTGATAATTTAGATGTATTTATTTAATTAAATGTGTTAACTAATTGCCTTAAAAAAGCTCCCCTTTATAGACTTAATGTTATAAAAAAAAAAATTCTCGTCGGCCAATTTTGCTATTCCCAGTTTTTAGTTCGAGCTAACTCATGTCGATCATACTTTATATCGGTGTGGTCATAAATAGAGATTATTACCCGAGGAAATGTGTCATGTGACTTCAACGAAACGTACAATATATAGGAACAATTGATATGGAACATCGTGCATAATAAAATTGGCATTTTCGTTACAAACCACATGCAGTGCATGGAAGCGATGTATCGATCTTAAGTCGCCTCATCGAGAAACATTTCCTTCAATAACGTTTGATGTCATCCTTAATAATCTCCCATGCCATGTCCTCTCAAATGAGTTCATGTTGAGTTTTATTTTGTTCGAGCAATATATTTCTCAATGTCGAAACCATCTTTTACCTTTTCACTCATATCAACCAAGCAAGCAACAAACAGATGACAACAATGAATTTGGGCTCAATAAATTTTAATGCGAAGCTTTTTGCAAAGTTTAAAGAACTTGAATTAACATAAAAGGGGAATTATAACCCCCGTCATTTGCCATATTAGGTATAACATATACCTATACTGTTAATAGCTAGCTGTGGTAGGCACAATACGATGGCTAAATTTAAGGCAATACCCAATTAAGCAACCAATAATTCTACTGGGTGGGTAGGGCCGGATTTTAAAAGCAAAACTTGCTGGTGCAGCATACCATGCGAGAAGCCATGAGAACGTAAGCAGATGAAAGGGAGGCTACTCTCCGTGCGAAGCGCCAACTTTTACCCTATCGTCGATAGAGTATAAGGGGAGGTAACTCCAGCGTGCTTAACGTCGTGAATACTAAAAACTAATTCGATAACATGAATTACATATTTAAAATCCTTATATACAATGTGAAACGTGGTTTCAAACCTTGATATTCATGATACAGATATGTCGTTTGGCTAATAATATCATATGGTTCAGCGTATTGTTATTGTTGGCAGAGAATAATATATCTTTAGTTGATAAAATAATCTTGACCCCTTTAAATGTGTATAAAGATCATTCCATGGAGAACATATTGGCAGATTTCGTATGGATGAGAGGTCAAATGTTCGGATGAGATCTTTCCATTTTTGGGGACACTGAGGATAACATGATTTAGGTCAAGCACTGTGCCCTTAACGTCATATTTTGATTTAATTTCTGCAAATGTTAGAAATTCATTATCCTTGCAAATGCCCTTAATATAAAGTATTCCTCGTTTGAGTCAGTTGTTGATTATCATTTCTTGATTACCACATTGGTGGTTGCATACGAATATCATTTATGTTATCATTCACTATAGGGGGATTTGGAAGAGAAGGAAGAATGTGAACACTAGTAGATAGTAGACAAAGTTTTATTTACGGTTATTTTCCCAATCAAAGTTAAATTTCGTTTCTTCCAGTTCAAAAGTTTTTTGGTATTGATCACCGAGAGGTTTTCTAAATCTGCGTTCAGTTTTATTCCAAGGACGTCGAAATTATCTTCATGCCAGTCCAGTTTAAAATCATAGGATAAATTTATGCCACTGCCAGCCAGAACCCCAAGTCAAACTGCTTTGGTTTTGTCCATATTGATTTTCAAGCCGGTCATATTATAAAATGTCGTGAGTGTTTTCATAGCTTCATTAAGAGAGGCTTCCGAACCATCAAGGAATATAATTACGTATCGTCAGCATATTGGCCGATGATACGTTCAGTTTCGTTTAGAACAAATCCTTTTATTTTTTCATTATTTCTTATCATTATTCCCAGTATCTCCGAGACGAATGATAATAAGTAAGGGGAGATTGGATCGCCCTGCCATCCTCTTACATTTTGAAGAAAATGTTGATAAATGCCCATTTTGAACAATACATGATGATGCATTTGATATCAACATGCTTACCAATTTCTAAATGTTATTGCCAAATCCGAAGTACCATCATTATGAGATATGACTGTGTCAAACGCTTTTTCAAAGTCAATCAGGATCAATAAACCGTTTTTGTTTGTAGTTTAGTTTCAAGCATGATGTCATAAAGAAGTCGAATGTTTTCAGTAATGCATCTTCCTGGAATGAAACCCGTATGGTTTTCGTGAATGAGAATATCTAGTGTCTTTTGAGCCCATTAGTAATACACGTACTTATGATCTTATGCAATACATTAAGGAGAGAGATATGACGCCAGTTTTTTAAATATCATCTATCCTTACCAGATTTAGGGATACATACGAGTACCAAAACTTGACAACTTTATTTATAGACAATGAGCATAATGTGATTTCAGATTAAAGGGCAGAGCATTAAACTAATCTTCAACATTTTTAAAGTTTAGTCCTGACACATCCCTAGAACAATCATAATGATGGTACTACATATGTAATTACTAATAATAAGAATAATCATTACTTTCCCAATCCAGCAAGACAGACACGCACGAGGCGCTGACTATACTGAGAGGAGGAGACTGTTGATGTGATTCAAACACTATGAAGCACATTCGTGTTAAACTAATCAATACTGCAGCAGGTATCATGGTTAGCCTAGTACATATATATATACATATATATTAGTTCGTTGCTCTTCAGATCAGATTTAGAATAGTTTAGCTAGCTCACTGAGTCTTTTTTATCTGGTTATACAAACTAACGTCCTTTGTCGTTGTTGTGCGTGGTAGATTTACTCTACTTTGTCGTTGTTGTGCGTGGTAGATTAACTCTACTTTGTCGTTGTTGTGCGTGGTAGATTTACTCAACTTTGTCGTTGTTGGGCGTGGTAGATTTACTCAACTTTGTCGTTGTTGTGCGTGGTAGATTTACTCAACTTTGTCATTGTTGTGCGTGGTAGATTTACTCAACTTTGTCGTTGTTGGGCGTGGTAGATTTACTCAACTTTGTCGTTGTTGTGCGTGGTAGATTTACTCTACTTTGTCGTTGTTGTGCGTGGTAGATTTACTCAACTTTGTCATTGTTGTGCGTGGTAGATTTACTCAACTTTGTCGT
Source organism: Gibbula magus (assembly GCA_936450465.1). Lineage (NCBI taxonomy): Eukaryota > Metazoa > Mollusca > Gastropoda > Trochida > Trochidae > Gibbula > Gibbula magus. Next base: position 68,749,533 of record OW388302.1, read on the forward strand.
TGTTGTGCGTGGTAGATTTACTCACCTTTGTCGTTGTTGTACGTGGTAGATTTACTCTACTTTGTCGTTGTTGTGCGTGGTAGATTTACTCTACTTTGTCGTTGTTGTGCGTGGTAGATTTGCTCTACTTTGTCGTTGTTGTGCGTGGTAGATTTACTCTACTTTGTCGTTGTTGTGCGTGGTAGATTTACTCAACTTTGTCGTTGTTGTGCGTGGTAGATTAACTCTACTTTGTCGTTGTTGTGCGTGGTAGATTTACTCACCTTTGTCGTTGTTGTGCGTGGTAGATTTACTCAACTTTGTCGTTGTTGTGCGTGGTAGATTTACTCACCTTTGTCGTTGTTGTGCGTGGTAGATTTGCTCTACTTTGTCGTTGTTGTGCGTGGTAGATTTACTCACCTTTGTCATTGTTGTACGTGGTAGATTTACTCACCTTTGTCGTTGTTGGGCGTGGTAGATTTGCTCTACTTTGTCGTTGTTGTGCGTGGTAGATTTACTCACCTTTGTCGTTGTTGTACGTGGTAGATTTACTCACCTTTGTCGTTGTTGTGCGTGGTAGATTTACTCAACTTTGTCGTTGTTGTGCGTGGTAGATTTACTCTACTTTGTCGTTGTTGTGCGTGGTAGATTAACTCTACTTTGTCGTTGTTGTGCGTGGTAGATTTACTCTACTTTGTCGTTGTTGTGCGTGGTAGATTTACTCAGCTTTGTCGTTGTTGTGCGTGGTAGATTACTCTACTATGTCGTTGTTGTGCGTGGTAGATTTACTCTACTATGTCGTTGTTGTGCGTGGTAGATTTACTCTACTTTGTCGTTGTTGTGCGTGGTAGATTTACTCTACTTTGTCGTTGTTGTGCGTGGTAGATTTACTCAACTTTGTCGTTGTTGTGCGTGGTAGATTTACTCAACTTTGTCGTTGTTGTGCGTGGTAGATTTACTCAACTTTGTCGTTGTTGTACGTGGTAGATTTACTCACCTTTGTCGTTGTTGTGCGTGGTAGATTTACTCAACTTTGTCGTTGTTGTGCGTGGTAGATTTACTCAACTTTGTCGTTGTTGTGCGTGGTAGATTTACTCAACTTTGTCGTTGTTGTGCGTGGTAGATTTACTCTACTTTGTCGTTGTTGTGCGTGGTAGATTTACTCAGCTTTGTCGTTGTTGTGCGTGGTAGATTACTCTACTATGTCGTTGTTGTGCGTGGTAGATTTACTCTACTATGTCGTTGTTGTGCGTGGTAGATTTACTCTACTTTGTCGTTGTTGTGCGTGGTAGATTTACTCTACTTTGTCGTTGTTGTGCGTGGTAGATTTACTCAACTTTGTCGTTGTTGTGCGTGGTAGATTAACTCTACTTTGTCGTTGTTGTGCGTGGTAGATTTACTCACCTTTGTCGTTGTTGTGCGTGGTAGATTTACTCAACTTTGTCGTTGTTGTGCGTGGTAGATTTACTCAACTTTGTCGTTGTTGTGCGTGGTAGATTTACTCAACTTTGTCGTTGTTGTGCGTGGTAGATTTACTCAACTTTGTCGTTGTTGTGCGTGGTAGATTTACTCAACTTTGTCGTTGTTGTACGTGGTAGATTTACTCACCTTTGTCGTTGTTGTGCGTGGTAGATTTACTCAACTTTGTCGTTGTTGTGCGTGGTAGATTTACTCAACTTTGTCGTTGTTGTGCGTGGTAGATTTACTCTACTTTGTCGTTGTTGTGCGTGGTAGATTTACTCTACTTTGTCGTTGTTGTGCGTGGTAGATTTACTCAACTTTGTCGTTGTTGTGCGTGGTAGATTAACTCTACTTTGTCGTTGTTGTGCGTGGTAGATTTACTCACCTTTGTCGTTGTTGTGCGTGGTAGATTTACTCAACTTTGTCGTTGTTGTGCGTGGTAGATTTACTCACCTTTGTCGTTGTTGTGCGTGGTAGATTTGCTCTACTTTGTCGTTGTTGTGCGTGGTAGATTTACTCACCTTTGTCGTTGTTGTACGTGGTAGATTTACTCACCTTTGTCGTTGTTGGGCGTGGTAGATTTGCTCTACTTTGTCGTTGTTGTGCGTGGTAGATTTACTCACCTTTGTCGTTGTTGTACGTGGTAGATTTACTCACCTTTGTCGTTGTTGTGCGTGGTAGATTTACTCAACTTTGTCGTTGTTGTGCGTGGTAGATTTACTCTACTTTGTCGTTGTTGTGCGTGGTAGATTAACTCTACTTTGTCGTTGTTGTGCGTGGTAGATTTACTCAGCTTTGTCGTTGTTGTGCGTGGTAGATTTACTCAACTTTGTCGTTGTTGTGCGTGGTAGATTAACTCTACTTTGTCGTTGTTGTGCGTGGTAGATTTACTCACCTTTGTCGTTGTTGTGCGTGGTAGATTTACTCAACTTTGTCGTTGTTGTGCGTGGTAGATTTACTCAACTTTGTCGTTGTTGTGCGTGGTAGATTTACTCAACTTTGTCGTTGTTGTGCGTGGTAGATTTACTCAACTTTGTCGTTGTTGTGCGTGGTAGATTTACTCAACTTTGTCGTTGTTGTACGTGGTAGATTTACTCACCTTTGTCGTTGTTGTGCGTGGTAGATTTACTCAACTTTGTCGTTGTTGTGCGTGGTAGATTTACTCAACTTTGTCGTTGTTGTGCGTGGTAGATTTACTCAACTTTGTCGTTGTTGTGCGTGGTAGATTTACTCTACTTTGTCGTTGTTGTGCGTGGTAGATTTACTCAGCTTTGTCGTTGTTGTGCGTGGTAGATTTACTCTACTATGTCGTTGTTGTGCGTTGTAGATTTACTCAACTTTGTCGTTGTTGTGCGTGGTAGATTTACTCAACTTTGTCGTTGTTGTGCGTGGTAGATTTACTCAACTTTGTCGTTGTTGTGCGTGGTAGATTTACTCAACTTTGTCGTTGTTGTGCGTGGTAGATTTACTCTACTTTGTCGTTGTTGTGCGTGGTAGATTTACTCTACTTTGTCGTTGTTGTGCGTGGTAGATTTACTCTACTTTGTCGTTGTTGTGCGTGGTAAATTTACTCAACTTTGTCGTTGTTGTGCGTGGTAGAATTACTCAACTTTGTCGTTGTTGTGCGTGGTAGATTTACTCAACTTTGTCGTTGTTGTGCGTGGTAGATTTACTCACCTTTGTCGTTGTTGTGCGTGGTAGATTTACTCACCTTTGTCGTTGTTGGGCGTGGTAGATTTACTCTACTTTGTCGTTGTTGGGCGTGGTAGATTTACTCTACTTTGTCGTTGTTGTGCGTGGTAGATTTACTCAACTTTGTCGTTGTTGTGCGTGGTAGATTAACTCTACTTTGTCGTTGTTGTGCGTGGTAGATTTACTCAACTTTGTCGTTGTTGTGCGTGGTAGATTTACTCAACTTTGTCGTTGTTGTGCGTGGTAGATTTACTCTACTTTGTCGTTGTTGGGCGTGGTAGATTTACTCTACTTTGTCGTTGTTGTGCGTGGTAGATGTACTCAACTTTGTCGTTGTTGGGCGTGGTAGATTTACTCAACTTTGTCGTTGTTGTGCGTGGTAGATTTACTCTACTTTGTCGTTGTTGTGCGTGGTAGATTTACTCTACTTTGTCGTTGTTGTGCGTGGTAGATTTACTCAAATTTGTCGTTGTTGTGCGTGGTAAATTTACTCAACTTTGTCGTTGTTGTGCGTGGTAGATTTACTCAACTTTGTCGTTGTTGTGCGTGGTAGATTTACTCTACTTTGTCGTTGTTGTGCGTGGTAGATTTACTCAACTTTGTCGTTGTTGTGCGTGGTAGATTTACTCACCTTTGTCGTTGTTGTGGGTGGTAGATTTACTCTACTTTGTCGTTGTTGTGCGTGGTAGATTTACTCTACTTTGTCGTTGTTGGGCGTGGTAGATTTACTCTACTTTGTCGTTGTTGTGCGTGGTAGATTTACTCAACTTTGTCGTTGTTGTGCGTGGTAGATTTACTCAACTTTGTCGTTGTTGTGCGTGGTAGATTTACTCTACTTTGTCGTTGTTGTGCGTGGTAAATTTACTCAACTTTGTCGTTGTTGTGCGTGGTAGATTTACTCAACTTTGTCGTTGTTGTACGTGGTAGATTTACTCACCTTTGTCGTTGTTGTGCGTGGTAGATTTACTCAACTTTGTCGTTGTTGTGCGTGGTAGATTTACTCAACTTTGTCGTTGTTGTGCGTGGTAGATTTACTCAACTTTGTCGTTGTTGTGCGTGGTAGATTTACTCTACTTTGTCGTTGTTGTGCGTGGTAGATTTACTCAGCTTTGTCGTTGTTGTGCGTGGTAGATTTACTCTACTATGTCGTTGTTGTGCGTGGTAGATTTACTCAACTTTGTCGTTGTTGTGCGTAGTAGATTTACTCAACTTTGTCGTTGTTGTGCGTGGTAGATTTACTCTACTTTGTCGTTGTTGTGCGTGGTAGATTTACTCAGCTTTGTCGTTGTTGTGCGTGGTAGATTTACTCTACTATGTCGTTGTTGTGCGTGGTAGATTTACTCAGCTTTGTCGTTGTTGTGCGTGGTAGATTTACTCTACTATGTCGTTGTTGTGCGTGGTAGATTTACTCACCTTTGTCGTTGTTGTGCGTGGTAGATTTACTCACCTTTGTCGTTGTTGGGCGTGGTAGATTTACTCTACTTTGTCGTTGTTGGGCGTGGTAGATTTACTCTACTTTGTCGTTGTTGTGCGTGGTAGATTTACTCAACTTTGTCGTTGTTGTGCGTGGTAGATTAACTCTACTTTGTCGTTGTTGTGCGTGGTAGATTTACTCAACTTTGTCGTTGTTGTGCGTGGTAGATTTACTCAACTTTGTCGTTGTTGTGCGTGGTAGATTTACTCTACTTTGTCGTTGTTGGGCGTGGTAGATTTACTCTACTTTGTCGTTGTTGTGCGTGGTAGATGTACTCAACTTTGTCGTTGTTGGGCGTGGTAGATTTACTCAACTTTGTCGTTGTTGTGCGTGGTAGATTTACTCTACTTTGTCGTTGTTGTGCGTGGTAGATTTACTCTACTTTGTCGTTGTTGTGCGTGGTAGATTTACTCAAATTTGTCGTTGTTGTGCGTGGTAAATTTACTCAACTTTGTCGTTGTTGTGCGTGGTAGATTTACTCTACTTTGTCGTTGTTGTGCGTGGTAGATTTACTCTACTTTGTCGTTGTTGTGCGTGGTAGATTTACTCAACTTTGTCGTTGTTGTGCGTGGTAGATTTACTCACCTTTGTCGTTGTTGTGGGTGGTAGATTTACTCTACTTTGTCGTTGTTGTGCGTGGTAGATTTACTCTACTTTGTCGTTGTTGGGCGTGGTAGATTTACTCTACTTTGTCGTTGTTGTGCGTGGTAGATTTACTCAACTTTGTCGTTGTTGTGCGTGGTAGATTTACTCAACTTTGTCGTTGTTGTGCGTGGTAGATTTACTCTACTTTGTCGTTGTTGTGCGTGGTAAATTTACTCAACTTTGTCGTTGTTGTGCGTGGTAGATTTACTCAACTTTGTCGTTGTTGTACGTGGTAGATTTACTCACCTTTGTCGTTGTTGTGCGTGGTAGATTTACTCAACTTTGTCGTTGTTGTGCGTGGTAGATTTACTCAACTTTGTCGTTGTTGTGCGTGGTAGATTTACTCAACTTTGTCGTTGTTGTGCGTGGTAGATTTACTCTACTTTGTCGTTGTTGTGCGTGGTAGATTTACTCAGCTTTGTCGTTGTTGTGCGTGGTAGATTTACTCTACTATGTCGTTGTTGTGCGTGGTAGATTTACTCAACTTTGTCGTTGTTGTGCGTAGTAGATTTACTCAACTTTGTCGTTGTTGTGCGTGGTAGATTTACTCAACTTTGTCGTTGTTGTGCGTGGTAGATTTACTCAACTTTGTCGTTGTTGTGCGTGGTAGATTTACTCTACTTTGTCGCTGTTGTGCGTGGTAGATTTACTCTACTTTGTCGTTGTTGTGCGTGGTAGATTTACTCTACTTTGTCGTTGTTGTGCGTGGTAAATTTACTCAACTTTGTCGTTGTTGTGCGTGGTAGATTTACTCAACTTTGTCGTTGTTGTGCGTGGTAGATTTACTCTACTTTGTCGTTGTTGTGCGTGGTAGATTTACTCAACTTTGTCGTTGTTGTGCGTGGTAGATTTACTCACCTTTGTCGTTGTTGTGCGTGGTAGATTTACTCTACTTTGTCGTTGTTGGGCGTGGTAGATTTACTCTACTTTGTCGTTGTTGTGCGTGGTAGATTTACTCAACTTTGTCGTTGTTGTGCGTGGTAGATTAACTCTACTTTGTCGTTGTTGTGCGTGGTAGATTTACTCAACTTTGTCGTTGTTGTGCGTGGTAGATTTACTCAACTTTGTCGTTGTTGTGCGTGGTAGATTTACTCTACTTTGTCGTTGTTGGGCGTGGTAGATTTACTCTACTTTGTCGTTGTTGGGCGTGGTAGATTTACTCAACTTTGTCGTTGTTGTGCGTGGTAGATTTACTCTACTTTGTCGTTGTTGTGCGTGGTAGATTTACTCTACTTTGTCGTTGTTGTGCGTGGTAGATTTACTCAAATTTGTCGTTGTTGTGCGTGGTAAATTTACTCAACTTTGTCGTTGTTGTGCGTGGTAGATTTACTCTACTTTGTCGTTGTTGTGCGTGGTAGATTTACTCTACTTTGTCGTTGTTGTGCGTGGTAGATTTACTCAACTTTGTCGTTGTTGTGCGTGGTAGATTTACTCACCTTTGTCGTTGTTGTGCGTGGTAGATTTACTCTACTTTGTCGTTGTTGTTCGTGGTAGATTTACTCTACTTTGTCGTTGTTGGGCGTGGTAGATTTACTCTACTTTGTCGTTGTTGTGCGTGGTAGATTTACTCAACTTTGTCGTTGTTGTGCGTGGTAGATTTACTCAACTTTGTCGTTGTTGTGCGTGGTAGATTTACTCTACTTTGTCGTTGTTGTGCGTGGTAAATTTACTCAACTTTGTCGTTGTTGTGCGTGGTAGATTTACTCAACTTTGTCGTTGTTGTGCGTGGTAGATTTACTCTACTTTGTCGTTGTTGTGCGTGGTAGATTTGCTCAACTTTGTCGTTGTTGTGCGTGGTAGATTTACTCTACTTTGTCGTTGTTGTGCGTGGTAGATTTACTCAACTTTGTCGTTGTTGTGCGTGGTAGATTTACTCTACTTTGTCGTTGTTGTGCGTGGTAGATTTACTCAACTTTGTCGTTGTTGTGCGTGGTAGATTTACTCACCTTTGTCGTTGTTGTGCGTGGTAGATTTACTCTACTTTGTCGTTGTTGTGCGTGGTAGATTTACTCACCTTTGTCGTTGTTGTGCGTGGTAGATTTACTCTACTTTGTCGTTGTTGTGCGTGGTAGATGTATTCAACTTTGTCGTTGTTGGGCGTGGTAGATGTATTCAACTTTGTCCTGGGTATATATAACTTTTTAAACTTTTAAAATCAACCGTCAACATTACCATCGTATATTTGTACTTATCTGTGAAAGTAATGCGATATGTTCCAAAGGCAGACCGCTTGCTTTCCATCATACTTTTAATATCAATTGTTGATGTAACCAAAATGTAATAGAGCGGTATTAATATAAGTCATAACGTCTTGTTTACCAGTCCATCCTCTGTTCCGTAAGTCACATGACTAAGATGCCATTATGAATTTAGTTTTTTAAAATATTCAGACAATAGTTAAAATATATTCTACTCTGACGATACTTGCACAAATGTAGCTTATGAAATGTAGTATCTGTCAATATCATCGTCAATACGAAATCAAGATATTTTGTCCATATCAAGCATTCAGCGTTTTAAAAAAATGGAAAAAAAATACATCAGTCCATTTTTTTCCATGTTGCATAAACATTTGCGATATTCGAGATACAAAATAAAATAGCTTGTGAACTCTTATTTGTAAATTGTATAAAGGTTGACATTTTTGAAATTTTAAACATTTAAATTGTTAACATTAGAGTGGTTTGCTAACTTCTTTCTCTAAATTCAGAAGATCGGTTGTTCCTGTGAGTAAACTCCAGCCAATCAACATGGGAGAACTGAAGGGACCACACAACATAGTCCCAAAATATTCGGGACGTTCTGGAAAGAGGAGACATAGAGGTTAGTACCCAAGGAAGTATGTCATATGGCTTTTATGAAACGACTGTGACTTTTCTGTATATCCCGAGCGAGAGCGAGGGTTATACACAAATATGCACTATTCTTTTCAAAGTCATATGGCGTACATTCGAGTGAAATGATTTCAGCAGCCATTTTGAGGCTAATACATTGAATGCGCTGTACTATCACGTTTTTTGCGTAGTATGTTTTCTCAAATTTGCCATTTATTATTAAAGTTCATACAATATATTGCTACTTTAATGGGTAAAACACGCATTATACAACCCGATAAGCCGTAGAAACGGGTTTCCGGTTATCCGTGTTCAAAGAAAATGGTGCGATGTATAAAACACCAGTGGTGTGGAACTCTTCAGAGTGATAAGTAGATGTGTCGATCTCATTCCAAATTGAGAGTTCGGACAGCAAGATGATTGACCATTTCACCATTGTATCCTATTTAAAACTCTACCCTGAGTGTTTAGGTATTGCTACATCAGTCAGATCAAATAACTACCTCCTATCGGCCATTTTAACGTGAACACCTTAAATGGCGACTCGATGAGACATGGAATCGCATGGCTTAACCGAACCCTATAAACTCGTTTTAGAACTCTTGTTATTGATTGATGAGTATTATTTATCTATATTTTTGTGTGAGCAGTTTATTTCAGTAAGAAGGGCGTGCTGCAGCGACATTAAAATGGATGCTGGAAGGGACCTGGACTAGCATAGCTTAACCGAATAATGTACATTCGGTTTATAACTATTTGTATTGAGTCAGGAGTGTAATTCAGCCATTGGTAACACTTATTTACATTTTCGTAAGAGCACCTTATTTCAGGAAGAAAAACGTGTTACAGCGCCTTTAAGTACTTTATATATTGGTATTCTAGAAGCTGATTTTCGTTTTCACAGGGTCGTTTTAGACAACTTTAAAGAGTTTTGCTTGCAGTGAGAGGACGCGAGTCTTCTCCTGCTTATAGATTAATAGACGTATACAGTTTATTTATTAATTATTTGATTTGACAGAATAATACAGACAGAATGAATTTAACATATTGATTTTGAATATTGCACTTGGAGCATTTACAGAACAGACATGTAATTTCGGGGAAATTTGTAAATATTGTATATTCATACATACATACATACATACATACATACATACATACATACATACATACATACATACATACATACATACATACATACATACATACATACATACATACATACATACATGTGTGTGTATTCATGTAACTTTATAAAGTTATTATCAATGTTAGTATTAGTAAAAAAGTAAAACAGAACAAAACCATGTTATACAACAAATATACTATCAATACGACGCTATTAATGCCCAGAGACTGTATACAAGCAAATTACAGAGGCACTCTTGACGTTTTCACTTCGTGGATCTTGGAATGCTGTTTAACTATATTTTTCAAGATTGTGCTGGGTTGTTAGTTTTGTTCAAACAATATTTAAAACAGTGAAAGCAAGTGATGGTACCGAATTGTTACATATAATAACTATTTTATAAGGACAGAAACCGCTCAACAAAAACGCTCATCAAACATTACACTTTTAATCCTTTTTATTCGGGAAAAGAGTTAAAAATAGTTGCATACTATAAATATCTTGGTATCATATTTTTCTCAAGATTGGTTTGGTCAAAGGCTTGTGAAACTCTTTCACTTCAGGCTAGGAAGGCTTTGTTTCCAGTTAATAAACTAATCAAAGTTTACCCTTCCCTTCCATATGGTGTTGTTCAGAAAATATTTGATACAAAAATAATGCCAATATTGTTGTATGGTTCTGAAATTTGGGGTTTTACTTACAGGGGAAATATTGAAAAGGTTCAAAGTTTATTCTTTAAGAGATGTCTAAATATTTCTAAGTTTTCACCAACTCGTGTAGTATTGGGCGATGTTGGAAGACATCCGGTTTGTGTAAATTACTTCAGCCGCTGTGTTGGATTTTGGTGCAGGCTTCTCTGTATGCAAAGCAGTCGTAATCCTAAGGCGTGCTACGAAATGTTAAAAGTGCAGGATAGTAACGGTAAAGTAAATTGGGTGACAGGAGTTCGTATGTTATTGTTTTCGGTGGGTTTCTCTTTTATTTGGATCTCCCAGGATTTTGGTAACTATGATTTATTTATGCATACATTTTCGACACGCTGTAAGGATATTCAGTTTCAGGATTGGCACGGTAGATTATCGGGAAGAAGTGATCTATCTTTTTATTCTAGCTTTAAATCTCTGTTAAATACGGAAAGATACGTCATAGAATTGTTTAGTCAAAAGGATCTTCTACGAATATTTTGTAAATTTAGATTTCAGTCACACAAATTGAAGATTTGTAAATTACGGTACGATAGCGCTGTCGATACTGACCAACTTTTATGCTCTAACTGTACTATGCGCGCTATAGAAGATGAGTATCACTTTTTACTAGTTTGTCCATATTATAAGCATTTACGAGAATTACTTATTCCTGAATACTATTTTGTATCCCCTTCAAGGGAGAAATTGTATCAATTATTGTCTTCTCACAATCCTGATTACATAAAAAATATGTCCATATTCTTGAAAAGAAATCTCCCAGCGTAAATTGTCATGCGCCATATTGAGCTGTATTGTATGTGCTTTTGGCCACGAGGCCTCTTCACAGAATAAACTTGTCACTTGTCACTTGTCACTCACTTGTCACTTGTCACTTTTAATCCTTTATGAACAATAATTGAGAGAGAAAAACTACAACCATATATGTAGGTTCGGTGAACATATAAGATAATTTTGTGAGTTTTAAGCTCCAAACTGTTTGAACTGGAGACTTTTGTTAAATTGTTTTCACTACACTTGACATAATGACACTTATTACCGATATGGTTAAAACAATAACCGAGTTAATATTATTGATATGAGCACATATGCACATATCACGTTTGCCTAGCAACCATTGTTTCACCGCGACCTCCCGTATTTTGTCATAAAACGATAGTTCGTGACGCCATAAAACGATTGTTCTTGACGTCACTGTAGCCTGCCGTCGCAAGAGAATTGGACCGTTTCCTGGTTATTTTTACGCGAATAAAATGGAATAACATGGGCAATAAAGAAATTATTACACTCGAATTTGTGTCATATGACTTTTACGGATTTCGTGCAAATTTATGTGTAACCCTCGCTCTCGCTCGGGAAATACAAAAATTCACACTCGTTTCGTAAAAGTCATATCACACATTTCTTTGGGTAATAATCTCTATTAATGACATTACACCGACAAATATTGACTTCCATTGTCCATTACAACAGATTGGATTTTGGCACCAAAATATCAAGCTATTATGAAATGTGTTATCCAAAAACAATGATACATGATTGTTATATCTAATCTCATTGTTTTCCTTACATGATGAAGTTTTCTTATCGGAACGATTTTGCTGTATAAAGAATGGGTTTGCTTAATTCATCTTATATTTATTTATTAATATTATTTTATAGTTTTAAATGCAGTCCCTTTGCAACACGAATTTCGTATTTGGTGTAAAAGTAGGTGGTTTACAAGCTTCACAACTGTCGGGCAGAATCAGTTTTTGATATTATTACAGTCAAGATATTAACATGGACAGGTCACAATAAGATGACTGATTGTAGTTCAGCAAGGAAGGCTGTGTGGAAATCAATTTATGTCATTACAATATCTGTCGACGTCAACAGCGTCTGTGTTTACTGTTAAAGTGCTTGCTAATGTCTTGCATACTGCATAAATGTAAATGAAGGTATATAAAGAGAGCATCGCGTCTTCACATTTGGATGTTTATTAGATACATTTCTTCTGTTCAGTAACAGCATCGTTATCATCGTCATCATCAAGTCACGGGAACTTCATCTCCCCACATTATGGAATATTGCATTTATGGCGGCCTGGGATCTTGCTTTAGGGCTACATGTTCTGGTGTTCGTTGTACCCTCCAAGAGTTTGAATGAGTTTGTGTACCCTGATGTATTAGGAGGATTCGCCTCAAAACTGTTGATGTTCATTGCTATTCAGAACGTTATCAACATCCTGATCGCTATTGTGGACAGATACATTTCTATAAGTTGGCCTCTGCATTATCACAGAATCATGTCACCAAAGAGATTCACTGTTGCAGTCAGCAGCGGGGTTCTTGTTAACACCCTTCGACTCTGCATACTTATCGCATTTACAGATGATGGGGTTTATAACAAAACATGGGGTTTCTTTACCCCTTCAGATGCCACCATGCGAATGTCTGTTTTAGGAGTGTTTACTCTGATCATATTGAGCATCATGATTGTTCTTCTAATAAACATTCGCCTGGAGCTGATCAGAACCAGACCACAGAAAGGAAGCCACCAGGCCGGTTCACCACAGTTTACATACACCATGTACCTATCGGCTTGTGTCTACATTGTGTGTTACATACCATTAGCAATCTACTTTTTGGTCAGTCTCATAACAAAGAAGAGAAGTGATACGATAGTTCAAATAGGAATGGCTTGTATTTTGTCCAACAGTTTGTGGAACGTCTTCATCTACGCTGCGACGTATCGACCTTTCAGGGAAGCCTTTCTGAAGCTGTTTTGTCCGTCCTTCTTCAGAGAACGTGCAAGACGTGAAGTCCAGGTCCGATTCCACAACAACAGAGTCAATGTGTGCACAGTGGAGAGTCAAACGTGAGGTACTTTACTTTGTGTCATTGGTATTTCGTGGTACACTTAACTTTTGTTAGATACGTGAAACTTGGGCAACCTCTGACATATCCATTTGGATAACTGATCCGATATCTTCACAGACCAACCTGAACATTTCCCTTCAGGATCCCATGTACTGGATATCTGCACCGTCTGTAGTCCATACCAGGAGAAGGATCTGGTCGGAATTCAGTGCAGAGGAAAGAGCAATTGTATTCTGCTGGACATGAAGTTGTGCTTGCCTTGATTGAAATCTTTTGTCTGAAATTTGTTAACGGTTCCTTATATTGAATGAAGATCAGCAACACCACTATCAGCTATGTGACGAAGTTTTTAATATCTATTACTTACATTGATTAAATGGGGGGATGTTGTAAAAAAAAAACAACTATATATATTGTACAAAACTCTTCAATATATTTTGTTTTCAAAGAACTTAAAATCAAGGTCTAGCCTTTGAAGGGAAACGAGATTTTCTTGATATCAACTTCTTTACTCTAGTATCAGATGGGATGTGATGTTCACACAAAAAGAAGTTGTTATCCAGAAATATTTGTTTTCTATAAATTAAATTATTATGTAAGCATACTTTTCCAGCGACCTGGTTGGTCGAGAGGCGTTCACGTGACCGTCGACAGAAAAGCATATTGACTCCAGCCCGAGTCCAACCAAAAGCCACATTGACTTGAGTGACGTCAAACAATTGTTGAATGACATCATGCTTTTGTTATCATTACGTCATTTGACCGTAGTCCTAGCTGGTCAAACCAAATAACATTTTTGACTTTATTTCATTGTTTTCCTTTCGTTTCTGCATTAAATTGTATAAACAGAGATTATTACCCGAGGAAGTGTGTCATATGACTTTAACGAAACGAGTGTGAATTTTTGTATTGCCCTAGCGAGAGCGAGGGTTATACATAAATTTGCACGAGTTTCGTAAAGTTATATGGCACACTTTCGAGTGTAATAATTTCTTTATTACCCATTGTATTCCATTTGATTTGCGTTAAATTAGCCAGGAAATGGCCCACTTTATTTGCGACGGCAGGCTACAGTGACGTCACGAACAATCGTTTTATGACGTCACAGACGACGAAATATGGGCAGCCGCGGTGAAACAATCGTTGCTAGGCAAACGTGATATGTGCACATGTGCTCATGTCAATAATATTAACTCGGTTATTTTCAACCATATGGGTAATAATGTTACTTATGTAATATTCAAACGCCTACTTTTCAGTTTTAGAGGAGGACGTTGAAAACTTGAGTTATTTGTAACTGAAAAGTATACATATGATAAAACCAACTGAGGTGTGTACTTTCTTTTACCCGTCAGTGTAGTATATCTGATGTTTTGTTGTAGTTTGACTTGGTACATTTAAGAGTTAATTTGTGATTTGTTTATTGTTTTATATGGTGAAGCAGGTGTTGAACTTGGTAAGCTTCAACTCACACGTTGATGGAAACCATATGTAAGTCAGCTTTGAATATTTTAATAAAATATCACAATGTAATATACCCCGATGTTGAATGTGAGTTTGCGTGTTAGCAATGGAAAATCAACGATGTCAAAGCCTCATTCTAACATGACACTATATTTAGAATGAAAATACTGCTTTCTGATTGGTTCCTCGTATCAATTTTGGAGTAATTATTTTACCGATAATCACCTCTAAATATTTGCGACCGATTCACATTGCTCCGCGGACGTCAACAGTCGCTCGCTTCATACAACAGCGATACATCCAATGAACAGAAGCGGCGTTATTCCTCTATTTTGCAAAATTCTTCCACTGCCTCCAGTTCACAATCCCAAATGACCCCATTTCCTTCCACGATGTCCTCAACCATGACACAAAAAGCGTTCTTGTCAGGCTTTCTTCAACTTCAAATCTCAAACTCATCGCTTGTAGTGAACAACTACTTTCAGAGTAGCGCCCCTTGAATGGGATTGGTCCTTGTCGGCCTTGTAGGGGAGATAGGTCGGACTATGTATTTACTTGAAAATCGCTTCTGTGAGTCTGACGACTTCCAACATGGGTTTTCTGTTGATATTATCATCAATTAAATAAAGATAACTTCGTTGAAATAAGTTTTAGTGTTTGTTTTGATATTATGATTGAAGCATGTTCTTTGAAAAGTGAACTTCACCGAAGGGTCGCGGGCGAGTGAAACCGGTCTGTACTGGTTTGACCCAAGCACAGCGCTTTGGCGCAAGACGAAAGAGTTCCTCATTATTTTCCTAATTAGTCATGTTAGAATGGAGATAAATCCATTCTGTTTTATATTTTGGGGTTGTATGTTGTGCAATTTTTACCCCTAAATTAACATTTCAAACCTCGCAAGCTCGGTTTGAAATTAAATTTAGGGGGAAAAAATGCACAACATACAACCCCAAAATATAAAACAGAATGGATTTATCTCCTAATTCAAACTCTTGTGAACGAGCGAGCTTGCAATCACACATACTGACATTTAATTCTTATAATTTTCACCTTTTGAACTTTATTGGTTTTTTTAAACATACTTAATTCACAATAAGTGATATTGGAATATACTTTCAATAGAAGAAATAGTATTATATCGATTTCGTTGAGGCACCACGAAATGCCTTGAACTAGATCCGACGCAGAGATAAATAGTTCCAAAAAGCTTCACAATTTCGAAGATAATATACATAATCAAGGTCAACTACTGATATGTATTTCGCAAAGTACAAAGTAAATGTTATCATTTTTTCGCGTATTAAGAATCTGCACATCAACTTTTAATCAGATTTGCGTGTGTTATTTATAAAACTTTCAGCAGTTATATTATGTTGGCACGCTTTGGTTACGGCGCTTGCACGTTCAAAGCGTGCATCTTGTGCAATGCATTCCATTCTAGTCAGCTGATCCTGGGGTGACAGGAAACCGTACCTGCCGTCTCAAAGTAGTACGTGCAGTCAGTTAGTTGTAAGTATTACGTAGAGGGTAATGTCCGAGTAACTCTCCATTCCTTAAAAATAATGGAACCGAGGCCCCGAAGGGGCCGAGGCACATTATTTTTAAGGAATGGAGAGTTACGAGGATATTACCCTACTTAAATTACACTCAAAGTATTGCTCTTTTATCAAAATTGCTTTAAAAAGTTAAAGAAATTAAATTTCTACTTCAAAAATATGATGTGATGTGTAACTCTCCATTACTGAAAAATAATGGAGTGAGAGAACAATAGGATGACGTCACAAGTGTAATTTAATGACTGTGAAATATCTGGAGACATTATTTTTCAGAATCGTTTAAAACAACTATCTTTTAAAAACACTTATTAATATAATAATAATAATAATGGATATTTATAGAGCGCCCAATCCATACACTTGTGCATGCTCATGGCACATAGGGAAAAAGAAAGAAGAAAGTCAGTCAAAGGCAATTGAGAAGAAGTAAGTTTTCAAAGATATCTTGAATGAGTCCAATGATTCACAAAGCTTTATTGTTTCTGGTAGAGGATTCCACAAAGTGGCGGCTGCATATGAAAATGATCTCTGTCCATAGGTGGCTAGATTGACTTTTGGCACAATTAGGAGGGATCGATGTTCAGATCTGAGTGGTCTTGAAGGAACATAATTTACAAGCAGTTCAGATAAATATAATGGAGCTTGGTTGTGAAGGCATTTATGTACAAGGCATAAAATCTTAAAGTCAATCCTATATTTGATTGGAAGCCAGTGAAGTGACTTGAGGGTTGGAGATATCTCTTCATGTTTTCTTTTAAGGGAAACAATCCTAGCTGCACGGTTTTGAAGTTTTTGAAGTCTGGATAGCTATTTAGTGGTGTTTCCAAATAAAAGACTATTGCAGTAGTCCATTCGTGAAAAGATTAGGCACCGGACCAGGGTGTGAGCAGCATCAGTCGTTATGAACTTCCGAACAGCACCAATGATCCTAAGATGGAAGTTGCAAACTTTGCAGAGATTGCTGACCTGTGCATCAAGTGAAAGATTTGAGTCGACATAAACTCCCAGATCCTTCACACAGTTTGATGGCTGAATCATCGAGAGTCCAATTGAAACTCTGTCAACATCAATGCTTTGCAATTTTCTACTGGTTCCAAGGATGAGAACTTCAGTTTTATTCTCATTCAGTTTCAGCATTTTGGAATCCATCCAACCTTTGATATCTGTTGTGCATAGATTCACCTGCTGGAGATCCCTTGATAAAGATCCGTGGCAAATCGACTTCAGCAGTTGCACATCGTCAGCATAAGAGTAGTGCCCAATACCATGCCTGTCGATGACACACCGAAGGCTGTTGACATAAATGAGAAACAAAATGGGCCCAAGTACAGAGCCTTGAGGTACTCCACACACTAGCTCAAGCTCCTTAGAAGCACAACCTTGCACCACAACAGACTGTTTCCGTCCATCCAGATATGAGGCAAACCATCTAAGTGCTGAGTTTTTGATACCAGTATGCCTCTCCAGCATTTCCAGGAGTTTAGCATGATCTACCGTATCGAAAGCGGCGCTTAGATCCAAGAGAACTAACGTCGCTAGCTTACCATTATCAATGATTATCCGTAGATCATTGATAAGTCAAGATTTATGATAGCGGGTAAGGAGCTGCGGCAGAACCAGAAGATTGAGGGTGTTTACACGATGACAATACTATGCATGTATTACATTCCCAATCCACAGCTATCCTTTTGGCGCTAGCTTTACTACTTTACCGCCGTTCCTTTATACTGGTGGTACGGGAGGACCAACATCCCGCCTTCCTTTACACTGGTGATGCGGGAGGACCAACATCCCGCCTTCCTTTACATTGGTGATGCGGGAGGACCAACACCCCGCCGTTCCTTTATACTGGTGATAAGGGAGGACCAACATTCCGCCTTTCCTTACATTGGTGATGCTAGAGGACCAACACCCCGCCGTTCCTTTACACTAGTGATGCGGGAGGACCAACATCCCGCCGTCCTTTACACTGGTGATGCGGGAGGACCAACACCCGCCGTCGTTTACACTGGTCATGCGGGAGGACCAACATCCCGCCTTCCTTTACACTGGTGATGCGGGAGAGCCAACATCCCGCCGTTCCATTAAACTGGTGATGCGGGAGGACCAACATCCCGCCTTCCTTTACACTGGTGATGCGGGAGGACCAACACCCTGCCGTTCCTTTAAACTGGTGATACGGGAGGACCAAGAGGACCAACACCCGCCGTTCCTTTAAACTGGCGATACGGGAGGACCAATATTCCGCCGTTCCCTACATTGGTGATGCTAGAGGATAAACACACCGCCGTTCCTTTATACTAGTGATGCGGGAGGACCAACACCCACCGTCCTTTACACTGGTGATACAGGAGGACCAACACCCACCGTCTGTCTTTTACACTGGTTATGCGGGAGGACCAACACCCCGCCGTGTTTTAAACTGGTGGTACGGGAGGACCAACATCCCGCCTTCCTTTACACTGGTGATGCGGGAGGACAAACACCCCGCCGTTCCTTTACACTGGTGATGAGGGAGGACCAACATCCCGCCGTCCTTTACACTGGTGATGCGGGAGGACCAACACCCCGCTGTCCTTTAAACTGGTGATCCTAGAGGACCAACATCCCGCCTTCCTTTACACTGGTGATGCGGGAGGACCAACACCCCGCCGTTCCTTTAAACTGGTGATACGGGAGGACCAACATCCCGCCTTCCTTTACACTGGTGATACGGGAGGACCAACATCCCGCCTTCCTTTATACTGGTGATGCGGGAGGACCAACATTCCCCCGTTCCTTACATTGGTGATGCTAGAGGACCAACACCCCGCCGTTCCTTTACACTAGTGATGCGGGAGGACCAACATCCCGCCTTCCTTTACACTGGTGATACGGGAGGACCAACATCCCACCTTCCTTTATACTGGTGATGCGGGAGGACCAACATTCCCCCGTTCCTTACATTGGTGATGCTAGAGGACCAACACCCCGCCGTTCCTTTACACTGGTGATGCGGGAGGACCAACATCCCGCCGTCCTTTACACAGGTGATGTGGGAGGACCAACATCCCGCCTTCCTTTACACTGGTGATGCGGGAGGACCAACAACCCGCCGTCCATTACACTGGTGATGCGGGAGGACCAACAACCCGCCTTGTTTTAAACTGGTGATGCGGAAGGATCAACATCCCGCCGTCCTTTACACTTGTGGTGCGGGAGGACCAACATCCCGCTGTTCCTTACACTGGTGATACGGGAGAACAAACATCCCGCCGTCCTTTAAACTGGTGATGCGGGAGGACCAACATCCCGCCGTCCTTTACACTGGTGATGCGGGGGACCAACACCCCGCCGTTCCTTTACACTTGTGATGAGTGAGGACCAACATCCAGCCGTCCTTTGCACTGGTGATGCCGGAGGACCAACACCCCACTGTCCTTTAAACTGGTGATGCTAGAGGACCAACATCCCGCCGTCCTTTACACTGGTGATGCGGGAGGACCAACACCCCGCTGTCGTTTAAACTGGTGATCCTAGAGGACCAACACCCTGTCGTCTTTTCCACCAGTTATGCGGGAGGACCAACACCCCGCCGTTCCTTTAAACTGGTGATACGGGAGGACCAACATCCCGCCTTCCTTTACACTGGTGATACGGGAGGACCAACATCCCGCCTTCCTTTATACTGGTGATGCGGGAGGACCAACATTCCCCCGTTCCTTACATTGGTGATGCTAGAGGACCAACACCCCGCCGTTCCTTTACACTAGTGATGCGGGAGGACCAACATCCCGCCTTCCTTTACACTGGTGATACGGGAGGACCAACATCCCGCCTTCCTTTATACTGGTGATGCGGGAGGACCAACATTCCCCCGTTCCTTACATTGGTGATGCTAGAGGACCATACCCCGCCGTTCCTTTACACTGGTGATGCGGGAGGACCAACATCCCGCCGTCCTTTACACTGGTGATGTGGGAGGACCAACATCCCGCCTTCCTTTACACTGGTGATGCGGGAGGACCAACAACCCGCCGTCCATTATACTGGTGATGCGGGAGGACCAACAACCCGCCTTGTTTTAAACTGGTGATGCGGAAGGATCAACATCCCGCCGTCCTTTACACTTGTGATGCGGGAGGACCAACATCCCGCTGTTCCTTACACTGGTGATACGGGAGAACAAACATCCCGCCGTCCTTTACACTGGTGATGCGGGAGGACCAACATCCCGCCGTCCTTTACACTGGTGATGCGGGGGACCAACACCCCGCCGTTCCTTTACACTTGTGATGAGTGAGGACCAACATCCAGCCGTCCTTTGCACTGGTGATGCCGGAGGACCAACACCCCACTGTCCTTTAAACTGGTGATGCTAGAGGACCAACATCCCGCCGTCCTTTACACTGGTGATGCGGGAGGACCAACACCCCGCTGTCGTTTAAACTGGTGATCCTAGAGGACCAACACCCTGTCGTCTTTTCCACCAGTTATGCGGGAGGACCAACACCCCGCCGTTCCTTTAAACTGGTGATACGGGAGGACCAACATCCCGCCTTCCTTTACACTGGTGATACGGGAGGACCAACATCCCGCCTTCCTTTATACTGGTGATGCGGGAGGACCAACATTCCCCCGTTCCTTACATTGGTGATGCTAGAGGACCAACACCCCGCCGTTCCTTTACACTAGTGATGCGGGAGGACCAACATCCCGCCTTCCTTTACACTGGTGATACGGGAGGACCAACATCCCGCCTTCCTTTATACTGGTGATGCGGGAGGACCAACATTCCCCCGTTCCTTACATTGGTGATGCTAGAGGACCATACCCCGCCGTTCCTTTACACTGGTGATGCGGGAGGACCAACATCCCGCCGTCCTTTACACTGGTGATGTGGGAGGACCAACATCCCGCCTTCCTTTACACTGGTGATGCGGGAGGACCAACAACCCGCCGTCCATTATACTGGTGATGCGGGAGGACCAACAACCCGCCTTGTTTTAAACTGGTGATGCGGAAGGATCAACATCCCGCCGTCCTTTACACTTGTGATGCGGGAGGACCAACATCCCGCTGTTCCTTACACTGGTGATACGGGAGAACAAACATCCCGCCGTCCTTTACACTGGTGATGCGGGAGGACCAACATCCCGCCGTCCTTTACACTGGTGATGCGGGGGACCAACACCCCGCCGTTCCTTTACACTTGTGATGAGTGAGGACCAACATCCAGCCGTCCTTTGCACTGGTGATGCCGGAGGACCAACACCCCACTGTCCTTTAAACTGGTGATGCTAGAGGACCAACATCCCGCCGTCCTTTACACTGGTGATGAGGGAGGACCAACATCCCGCCTTCCTTTACACTGGTGATGCAGGAGGACCAACACCCCGCTGTCGTTTAAACTGATGATCCTAGAGGACCAACACCCTGTCGTCTTTTCCACCAGTTATGCGGGAGGACCAACATCCCGCCGTTCTTTACACTGATGATGCGGAAGAACAAACACTCCGCCGTCCTTTACACTGGTGATGCTGGAGGACCAGCATACCGCCGTCCTTTACACTGATGATGCGGGAGGACCAACACACAGCCGTTCTGTAAACTGGTGATGCTGGAGGACCAACACCCCGTCGTCCTGTAAACTGGTGATGCGGGAGGACAAACATCCCACCGTCATTTACACTGGTGATGCGGGACGACCAACAACCCGCCGTCCTTTAAACCGGTGATGCGGGAGGACCAAAATCCTGCTATCCTTTACACTGGTGATGCGGGAGCTGGTTACAGTCAACCAAAGAAGAAACGTCACCACATTTTCATTAGTGTGAAAAACTAAATTCTGTTGTCAGAGTTTATGTTCTTTATATAGGGTCATAATTTGTAAAGAGATTTTTTTTATTTATTGCGTTTGTTCAGGTACTGTGATTCGTTCTTTTAAATTGTTAGGATGTGTCAGGATGTATCAGGATGTGTTAGCATGTGTCAGGATGTGGCATACCCTATGTTAAAGCCAGCTAACAGCATATACCAATGAAAGGTAATATTGCTTTTGCCCTTCTCACTTACTCGCTCACTCAAAGCATCATCACACCACTTCCGTTAGCTAGATTTGATATTTTACCCCCGTTCTGGCAGTTAAAAGATCTGACAAGACACTATTTCTTCAAATATTTGAATCAAATGTCTTCTCTTGGGGTAAATGTGTGTCCATGGTGGTGACCAGACCATGGCCACTGTCGCCTCGCTTGTTTACATAACACGCTGGGCTAATCAACGTACCATCAGCGTGTTTGCTTTGTTTGACTCAAGCTTACCTGCTTAATTGGCGCAAAAGTGAAAAACCTCGTGCCAATCAATCAACGTTTGCGCAATAGGCATACGCCCCAATAAATTCACCCTCACATTAGACCCACCCCACGCGCTGTTAGAAGACCCACCCCACGCGCTGTTAGACGACCCACCCCCCGCGCTGTTACACAGGTTGCATCTCCAGCGCTTGTATAAACATTGTTAATCTTAATCCCGGCTAATCCCTGATGGCCTGGTGGAAAAGAAACAAATCCATCCCACTGCCCACTGCAAGTTAGGACCAACAACCCGCCTTCCTTTACACTGCTGATGCGGGAGGACCAACATCCCGCCGTCCTTTACACTGCTGATGCGGGAGGACCAACATCCCGAGGTGCTTTAAACTGGTGATGCTAGAGGACCAACACCCCGCCGTTCTTTACACTGGTGATGCGGAAGGACCAACGCCCCGCCGTCCTTTACACTGATGATGATCAACGTGTGCGCAATAGGCATACGCCCCAATAAATTCACCCTCACAATAGACCCATCCCACGCGCTGTTACAGTTAAAGCATATTAAAGCTTATCGTCTCAACACAACGTACTCCGTGTCTCTTTGATCATGTTTTCAACCTTTCATGACAGAAACAATGGTGTCATTTCACAATATTTATTTGTACATTCACGGGAACACTTGACAAACAAAACCATACTTATCAATAAATCAAAATAGGAGTATATGACTGAATTGAAAAATAAGAATTATTCATTAAACTAATTGTTTGAAAATATGACTTTTATACGGTTACCATCAACGCATTAATTGAACGAATGTTTAACGATAAAAGACAATAAACAAATCACGAACTATTTCTAAAATGTAAGTCAAACTGCAACAAAACATCAGATACTAATATACTCATAATGAGTAAACTTATACTGCGATGAACTCCACACAACTGAAGGCATCTTCACAGTGCACACACATCACCATCCTGGTGTTCAGTCTCAACTCACTGGGAGTATACAACCTAGCTGCCACTTAAAACGATACTCAACATTTCACACACTATAGCTTACCAGGTAACCAGTTGTACTGCTGGGTGAACAGAGACATTTTCAGCCAGGTCCCATGTCCAAGGTAACACCACACGTTTCACAACTCATGTCTCAATATGAGGCTTGTAGGTATTGTGACAGCAAGCAGGTGTTTTCTCTTAATTCCTCTTGGTGTAAAAATTGACATGGCAAATCGTTGTACTATTTACAACAGGACTATCACTATATTTCCCTAGACAAAAAACTAAATGTGAACAAAGCGCCGGTGAGCAGCTCCAAAGTTAAATACCTAGGCGCTATATACATTCAATATTATTATTTTTATTTTTTTTATTATTATTATTTTTATTATTATTATCATTATTATTTAATTAATGCAACTACAACTCTATTTCCGGCAAATTAAAACAATTCCAATTTTCTGCAAACCAAAACTGACAATAAACTGTTCAAATTGGACTGGGTAAGGTATTGGCGCATTCTCCCAATGCATACATCGTACGTTAGTCAATTTAACTGCATCTTTACAATGTTCAGAAAATTTCAGACAAAAGATATCAATCAAGGCAAGTAAAACTCCATGTCCAGCAAAATGCATTGCTCTTTCCTCTGCACTGAATTCCGACGAGATCCTTCTCCTGGTATGGACTACAGACGGTGCAGATATCCAGTACATGGGATCCTGAAGGGAAATGTTCAGGTTGGTCTGTGAAGATATCGGATCAATTATCCAAATGGATATGTCAGAGGTTGCCCAAGTTTCACGTATCTAACAAAAGTTCAGTGTACCACGAAATACCAATGACACAAAGTAAAGTACCTCACGTTTGACCCTCCACTGTGCACACATTGATTCTGCTGTTTTGGAATCGGACCTGGACTTCACGTCTTGCACGTTCTCTGAAGAAGGACGGACAAAACAGCTTCAGAAAGGCTTCCCTGAAAGGTCGATACGTCGCAGCGTAGATGAAGACGTTCCACAAACTGTTGGACAAAATACAAGCCATTCCTATTTGAACTATCGTATCACTTCTCTTCTTTGTTATGAGACTGACCAAAAAGTAGATTGCTAATGGTATGTAACACACAATGTAGACACAAGCCGATAGGTACATGGTGTATGTAAACTGTGGTGAACCGGCCTGGTGGCTTCCTTTCTGTGGTCTGGTTCTGATCAGCTCCAGGCGAATGTTTATTAGAAGAACAATCATGATGCTCAATATGATCAGAGTAAACACTCCTAAAACAGACATTCGCATGGTGGCATCTGAAGGGGTAAAGAAACCCCATGTTTTGTTATAAACCCCATCATCTGTAAATGAGATAAGTATGCAGAGTCGAAGGATGTTAGCAAGAACCCCGCTGCTGACTGCAACAGTGAATCTCTTTGGTGACATGATTCTGTGGTAATGCAGAGGCCAACTTATAGAAATGTATCTGTCCACAATAGCGATCAGGATGTTGATAACGTTCTGGATAGCAATGAACATCAACAGTTTTGAGGCGAATTCTCCTAATACATCCGGGTACACAAACTCATTCAAAGTCTTGGAGGGTACAACGAACACCAGAACATGTAACCCTAAAGCAAGATCCCAGGACGCCATAAATGCAATATTCCATAATGTGGGGAGATGAAGTTCCCGTGACTTGATGATGACGATGATGACGATGCTGTTACTGAACAGAATCAGAACAGAGAACACGGAATACAGAACCACAAACACGACGTCTGTCTCTTCCGTCATCGTCTTTTGAGAGAGACAGTTTGCTGTAATGTTTGTAGTCATGTTTGTAAACATTTATGCTTCTTTTTGCTTTAAGATTCTGATGATTCTGTCAATCCAGACATGTTCAGCTCATAAATATCCCCAATGCACGCTTCAAATTACATTTGTACACGAACTCACATCACAGTACATTACTTAGTATATCATTACAATGTTGGTAGGTGATAAGCCCACTAATGTAAGCAATGTATAAAGACACCAATAAGTAATTGAAGCAACACGTTATGGTGATATGATTTCAGTTGGAGGTCTGAAATATACACAGTAGGAGAGACACAACTCATTACGTTCATTAGCTCATCATAAACAAATTGGAAATGATAGAGTTCACCCCTTTAACAACAGCCCATCGATCGACAGGCATTCATTGTTCTGTCTTCAGAAGGGGTCCTAATTAATCCTAACTCACAGTCCACAACAATATCACATACGTCTTTTGAAGCCCATGCAAAATAAGTTTACAACATTTAGGTTTCAGTGACGTGCCATTGATAAGGCACTTTTGTCATATTTTAGATAACTTAAAATACTTATTATGAACAAAATATTTTAAAAAGTTAAAAGTATTAACAAAATGGTTTAAAGTTAAAAGTTATATATAACATTTCTACCTCACTCGATGAAATAAACGTGGAATTAGTCAGGAAAAGATAGATATCCTCTATATCTTGTTTATAAATCGTTATGGTTCTGTTAGCTTCCAGCTCGTGGTGAATCCGCCACACAAAACATGTTTAGTCTATAAATATCCCTAATATATTCTTCAAATTGTATTTGTACACGAACCCACATTACTAAGCTATAATCAAAAACATAGAGGCATAGTATATCATTACAATGTTGAAAGTAGGATAGGTAATAAACACATTAACATAAGCATTGTAAACTGCCAGGCAAAAAAGCAATTCGATTAATTCAATATTTAAAAGAAACCAGATGCATTGGCACAATACATAATACTTATCTGCAGTTGTTTGAATGAATTCATTGGTGTCCGTGGTTACATTTTTAGTTAAATTGTCTTTGTTTAATGAAGAGAGGAGTACGAAATGAAATTTACATCAACATGACCCCTACCATGTTTAAATTGTTGTAAATGTGTGCAGAATCAGGCTCATTTACTAAACTAGAATAGTTCTTATATGTCGACGGACAGATGTGTATCATCAAAAATAATTTTTGAAGAAATTTAAAATTTCACTTTTTAAAATGAATAAATTAAAAAACATGTACGAGTATTCATTGACTGCTGACTAAACCCCTTACTTTTCAGTTTTAGATTATGACATCGAAAACTTGAGATATTTGCAATTGAAAATCATGCACATGATAAAATCAGTGTCACACTTGTATTTTGGAATTTTAAAGACACCTGTAGGATAGGATCATTCAATGGTTCTTTACATTTTGAGGTTACTGTAGTGTGTTTTGAATTTACAAACCTATTTTTCCTACCAGAATTGTCAGAAAATTTCTTTATACGCGGAGAATTTGTTTTTAAACAATGTTAATCAACATTGAAAAAGCTTTTATTTCATTGATTCTGTCTTCATAATTGTTACTCTTTAAATTCAGATTAAAATGGATAAAACACATTTCGTGTAAGAAAGAGACGAAAAGTATGAAAATTATGGGGTCCCCATCTGCTTGCGGCGCCACCTGGTGGAACAGTTGCAATGGTGAGGTACTCTTGTTTACATGATCAGTCTCTTTGTAAGAGTCAGTATTCAATCTATCTTATGACTAATTTCCATGAATCTGTAGTGGATTATATATATACTCAGTGTGGGAACCTCCTTAAACGCAAATAACTTTTTACCCCAGACATTTTAGCGTGATGCCCTAGGCATTGTAAACATTGACATTATGCTTGTATACATATACCATGTAATGTGTTTTCTTAGGAATAAAAACTTTTTAAGAGGTGATGCCCTAGATGAAAGGTGATAATGACAGTTGGAGACGTAGCGATTCTTGAGAAGTTGGAACTCTCCACATGTGGACGGACGACGACCGAGGCTTTAAGTCCCTCTGGCCTTTTGGGCTAAAATGGTATTCATTGTCAAACCGTCACGAAAAATATGGCCTGGTTTGGCCAAACTATAGTAATAACCGTTACTAAACGGTTATAACTGCCTCTTATATTACATCTGGACACCCCCACATATCTATATCAATATGAATGTACAGAATCACAACGGTGACACCGTGCAATCTTCATTAGAATATATCATTCAAACGGTTAGGACAGTTTCTATGATAATTGGTAAAACTGAAAGGAACGCTAATTTAAATTTAAAATCTGAAAAGAATTATCGCATTCATAGAAAGCGATCTTCTGAATATTTATTTTCATTTAACGAAAGAACACATTTATTTTAGAAAACTAGTCAACAGCGTACCAACTATTGTAGGTATGAAACCGAAACTGAACTCTAATTATCCACTATATCAATCTCAGCCTGTATGATCAGTATGTATGCCCGAGAAAGATATATACATCGGGATTATTGAGTGAAAAAGAAAGAGAAAGCTAGTGTAGTGTTTTTACTTCATACTAACACTTGGGTTCCATTCAAAACGACCACACAAGTCGGCAGACAGCAAGGAACTGAGTTTATTCACTGGAATGGGTACACAGCAAAATGCGATTGCGCGTGTGCGTCACGTGCAGCATAACCGATGAAGCACCATAAAATATCGTATAGGGAATACACAACAGCTAGATTATTGAGTGAAAAAGAAAGAGAAAGCTAGATTATTGAGGGTGAAAGAAAGAGAAAACTAGATTATTGAGTGAAAAAGAAAGAGAAAACTAGATTATTGATTGAAAAAGAAAGAGAAAACTAGATTATTGAGTGAAAAAGAAAGAGAAAACTAGATTATTGAGGATGAAAGAAAGAGAAAACTAGATTATTGAGTGAAAAAGAAAGAGAAAACTAGATTATTGAGGATGAAAGAAAGAGAAAACTAGATTATTGAGTGAAAAAGAAAGAGAAAACTAGATTATTGAGGATGAAAGAAAGAGAAAACTAGATTATTGAGTGAAAAAGAAAGAGAAAACTAGATTATTGAGGATGAAAGAAAGAGAAAACTAGATTATTGAGGATGAAAGAAAGAGAAAACTAGATTATTGAGGATGAAAGAAAGAGAAAACTAGATTATTGAGGATGAAAGAAAGAGAAAACTAGATTTTTGAGTGAAAAAGAAAGAGAAAACTAGATTATTGAGGATGAAAGAAAGAGAAAACTAGATTATTGAGTGAAAAAGAAAGAGAAAACTAGATTATTGAGGATGAAAGAAAGAGAAAACTAGATTATTGAGTGAAAAAAAAGAGAAAACTAGATTATTGAGGATGAAAGAAAGAGAAAACTAGATTATTGAGTGAAAAAGAAAGAGAAAACTAGATTATTGAGGATGAAAAAAAGAGAAAACTAGATTATTGAGTGAAAAAGAAAGAGAAAACTAGATTATTGAGGATGAAAGAAAGAGAAAACTAGATTATTGAGGGTGAAAGAAAGAGAAAGCTAGATTATTGAGTATGAAAGAAAGAGAAAGCTAGATTATTGGGGGTGACAGAACGAGAAAGCAAAATTATTGAGGGTGAAAGAAAAAGAAAGCTAGATTATTGAGGATGAAAGAAAGAGAAAACTAGATTATTGAGTGTGAAAGAAAAAGAAAGCTAGGTTATTGAGCATGAAAGAAAGAGAAAGCTAGATTTTTGAGGGTGAAAGAACGAGAAAGCAAAATTATTGAGGGTGAAAGAAAAAGAAAGCTAGATTATTGAGTGTGAAAGAAAGAGAAAGCTAGATTATTGAGGGTGACAGAAAGAGAAAGCTAGATTATTGAGTGTGAAAGAAAGAGAAAACTAGGTTATTGAGGGTGAAAGAAAAAGAAAACTAGATTATTGAGGATGAAAGAAAGAGAAAACTAGATTATTGAGTGTGAAAGAAAGAGAAAGCTAGATTATTGAGTGTGAAAGAAAGAGAAAGCTAGATTATTGAGGGTGAAAGAAAGAGAAAGCTAGATTATTGAGGGTGAAAGAAAGAGAAAGCTAGATTATTGAGGGTGAAAGAAAAAGAAAACTAGATTATTGAGTGTGAAATAAAGAGAAAGCTAGATTTTTGAGGGTGAAAGAAAGAGAAAGCTAGATTATTGAGGGTGAAAGAAAAAGAAAGCTAGATTACTGAATGAGAAAAAAAAGATATCTGATTCATTGCGGATATATATATATATATATATATATATATATATGTATGTATATATGTATGTATGTATGTATGTATGTATGTATGTATGTATGTATGTATGTATGTATGTATGTATGTATATATATATATAATATATATATCGGGATGATTACGGTGGCCCATAAATGATATAAAGTATTATTTATAGTTAATTGCATTTCTCTCATTGAAACCACAGAAAACTCTACTGAAAATACGGAAAACCTAGCATAAAACAAGATAACCTCAAATTGAAACGATCTTTTAAAATTGATTATATTATAATTGGGCAGAGAAGGTAGTTTCTTAGAATGTCATGAAGCAGATTTACTTTTCATTTTTAGTATTTCGTGTTTCATTTTGAGTGATTCGTGTTACAATTAGACTTTATCGTGTTTTATTCTAGTTTTTCCGTATTTTCAGTACAGGTTTATGTGTTTTCAATGAATGAGATGCATTTAACTATAAAAAATTTGTATGTATGTCCCTTATGGGCCACCGTAGATCATAGAATGAGAAGGAGAGATATGTGGATATCTGGATCAATGAGCAAGAAAGATTGAATACACTTGCAATAGCGTGCTCTACCTTGAAGCGTACATAAAATATAAAAAGGATATGCGCGTCTGGTATGAGTGGATCAACTTTTATTGTTTGCGAATCACTTGAATGTAAGCAACCATTTTTTGTTTGTGAAATGAAGTTACATTCGCATATGGAATATTCGCTTAACAAATACTTACTGACTTTCGTTTACTTTTCTGCTTAGTACAGCAGCACGCACTGAAGTTATGTACAGCCCTGTATCCTGCTAGCACAGAAATGTACACGAAGAGCAGCAATGCTTTAATTAGCCAGTGATGGAGACGAGCGGGAGCTAGGACTTGCAGCGGAAGTTGGCTGACTATTTGACTATACGCGTGTCCGATATAAACACATTAAACCGGCAAAACATCAGTAATAATATCCTCACATGTCATAATTGACCAATTAGAGGCGTTTTCTATCTCCGAGCGGATGAGAGCGGCGTGTTTCGATTACGGGAAAAAAACGATCATTTCCTATGCCGGCCACTATTATGTACAAAGAGGAGGGTAGGCTAATTGCGAGGGTCAGTGGTCAAATGTCATATGTAGATAGAGAAATTCAATGGGACACACAGAAAGACAAAAGACGGGTCTATATGTTCAATAAAAATTGTGTGAGATAAGGCAAGGTTGATTTAACCGCACGTTACAATAGTTGGCAGTCTAGGTTTTCGATCAGAAGTTCGCAGCGCAAGTGTCCTCCCTTGTGTCTTTATATCAATAGTGGAGATATTTATCTCAAATCTTTATTTCTCAACCGATTTCGCTCAAATTTGAAACATAATCTCACCATATCGTATTTAAACAGTATATGATAGCAGCAATCTAGATTTTGAATTTTGGAATTTATTGTCAAAAAAGCGATTCGAACCCCTGTAAATTTATTTGTATTGTAGACAGCATATATGGTGAGTTGGGACGTATTAAAGCCAAATAAATTTTTATGAAACACAATGGATACACTAGAACTAGATTGTCTGTCATCAAGGTCAATGTTAGAAGGTCAAAGACTATAACGTTCGTCCCTCGATGCAACTATCAACTCTTGTCTTCCCACATGCTCCAGCAAATGTTTGATAGGATTTGTAACTGGTGATCAAGAAGTAAGGTAAGGTAAGGTAAGGTGAGGTGAGGTGAGGTGAGGTGAGGTGAGGTGAGGTGAGGTGAGGTGAGGTGAGGTGAGGTGAGGTGAGGTGAGGTGAGGTGAGGTGAGGTGAGGTGAGGTGAGGTGAGGTGAGGTGAGGTGAGGTGAGGTGAGGTGAGGTAAGATAAGGTAAGGTGAGGTAAGGTAAGGTAAAGTAAGATAAGGTAAGATATGGTACGGTAAGGTACGGTAAGATTGAGACTCATCCGCAGAAAGATCACACCAGCGTATTCCGCCTGCTCTAGGACACGACATCGTTTACGTTGATTTGACGAACCGGTTTTAGAGGCGTATCCGGCGTATTTGCTGAATTTCACGTGCGTTTGTAACACGTGAACCTCCACACAACGACACGTCGTGTGGTTCATCTGTCTGTGTGTATCGTTGAAGGAACCTTTTTACCGTCGGTGGCCTTGAACTTCATGTTGTTTGTAATAATGCCGTTCGTCGCTCCCATGTCAGACATATATATAGTCGCTTGTCTCACTCGTCTAACGTCAATCATGGCACAATTTTGAAGTTTTTCAGTAGATAATACATGACAGAACCTATCCATCGAAATGACATGTATATCAGACATGTGTTTGTAGATTGTGTGCTAGGAGAAAGGATGCCCCTGTTCGCATTTGTGGCGTCAGAATCTCACCCAGTCTGATTAAAATCGACGGTTTTCCGAGGAATAAAAATTGCAAAATAGCGCATCTACCGGGATCATGCCGAACTCATATAATTCGGATAACAATCTGATAACAGCCGTATATATGCTTGCATGTTCTGACGCATCCTCGATAATCCAGCGCTATTGTTCCGATAAATCTACACACAAGCGCTGGAAAACAGTGAGGGTATTTATCCGTAACCTAGTTACCTCCTCTTGGGTCCATGTTATCCAATCAGAAACGAAACGCAGACACTATCTGCGTAAACATTTCAACCAATCAAAACGCATCACTACCGTTGTTTATAGAAACAAACATGGCAGCGGCCGACTCACTCGATTACGATAAAGTTTGTAACAAATTCAGCGTAGAAAACCTGACAGAAACTCAAAAGAAAGTTTTAAGAAGTCTGTACGAGAAGAAGGGTGTATTCATGTCCATCAAAACGGGTGGAGGTAATTGATTAAAATCCCTGTGCTACCAGGCGTTCCCAATCATCTGCGAAAGCCAAGATCCTGACACGAGAGTGCTTGTTATTTCACCCTTGATTTCAAGTGATCTCATTGGTTGTTAGAAAGCAAGCGTTTCGCTGAGTCATTGCGAAGGGAGGTAACTAGGTTAAGGATAAATACCCTCACTGTTTTCCAGCGCTTGTGTGTAGATTTATCGGAACAATAGCGCTGGATTATCGAGGATGGTTCTGACGGAATTCGGTTAACCAATCACAAGACGTCCAACAAAAGTTTTCGGTGCGAGAAGCTAGGGGCAGATAGCTCCAAATAGCTTTCCTTTCGTCTGTTCCGAATGCTATTAAAACGGCGACCGTGTAAAACTATGATGTGATTGGTCAGCTATTTGACTTGGCTTGTATGCGCTAAACTGGTTCTGAACACACGCCTATACGGTGTCCCCTCAGACCTTGTGGCATGGAATCTACAGAATCCCGGTAGATGTATTATTTTGTAAATTATATTCCTCGGAACAAGGTCGATTTTAGTCGGACTGAATCTCACTGAATCGCTTCTCTCAGAACGTTTGTTTCTCGTCAACGTGTCAACGACCGTGAACATATAATTTTTTTATGACCTATAGTATACTTTCTTTTGCCAATGAGTTCATCTTATAATGGCGACATATATGAAGTTGATATTCAAATCTCAAGTCGCAATTTCAAGTCTATGCAAAATATAACGGTTGAAAAAATACAATTGAAGAAGCAATTGTTTGAACAAAATCGATGGCCCAAATTATTTTAGAGAAATGAAAAAAAATGCATTCCTTAATGTTTCTAAATTATTGAAAACATTAATACCAACCGCAGATGAGAAGGTTATCACCAATTATGAGAAGCCCACAAAGCCCAGTCAATAGTCTCTAATCATTTCCTCCAGCTTCAGACTGTAATAACGCAATCCCCCTGGCGTCAAACAATATGATATTAAGGTTTTGTTTTGACAAGTAATAGCACAGTCTTTGAGCAAAGGACATGACGGTGACCTTTGACCTCGAGATGTCCTGACAAGTACTAACACAAGGAAAGGTTAGTAGCGCGGGGTTTGAGGTGACCCGTAAAACAGTCAGGGATTGACAGATGATAATTAAAAATATTTCTCCCTCATTTGCAGAGCCCGGGCGACACTTTTCCCTGTCTTCAGGTTTGACTCATTCGCAGCTTGGCCAAAAATGCCAATCACAAAAACCTCCAATAACAATTAAAATCCCCAGACGCGCCCCCTGGGAACAATTTCCCTCGGCAGTAAGAAGAGTTCACTTCCGGAAAAGGACAACTATCCCGAGTTAATTCCCTTTGCAGAATGCGGTGTGTGGCAGGGGCGTCTTCTCCGGCCCTCACTATTCAGGCTCATTAGCAAGGGTTTTGAGAATCCTCTTGTTTAACTATTGATGATTTTATAAGACGGACCAGCTTCTACTATCAACCATGACAGATGCATTGACAAATATTGGGCACATTCTGAAATGGGATGTGAGGAGGGTTGCGTCGTGTAGGGGACAAGGCGCTTGGGGAAGAGATTAGAAAACGAAGGGCAAGGAGTGGATTGGAATTCCTTGTCCGGGCAGCTGTCACATGATTCTCGCTCCTTCCAACACAGCTAAACTCACGAGAGACTTCAGCCCTGCTTTATGATGAATGTTGTAATAATTACTCCCTTAAAACGTGTCACCGAAATTTCATCTCAAGGGAGTGATTTGTTGGAATGAAACACGAATTTTTCATTTGTTGAAAGTAGAGGAATGTTGGGTGAGAAGAACGAGGTTTTAGAATTATGGTTATCCATTCCAGGGCAGATGAAGTATTTTTTAATATTCCGAGTACGAGAACACCTCTCCCTCTCTCTCTACCATCCTCTTTCTACCCCCCCCCCCCCCCCCCCCCCCCCTCTCTCTCTCTCTCTCTCTCTCTCTCTCTCTCTCCCTGTAAACACATTCCTGTACATAAAATAAGTCCCTGCAAACACCTTTCTGTACATAAAATACATCCAAGTATACATCTTTCTGTACATAAAATAAACCCTTGTATACACTTTTCTGTATATAAAATAATTCCAACTTGTAATCGTTTTGGTCAGAAAATTTATAGTTGGCCCTAAAGACTTCACATAAAGGAAGCACGAATGTTACTCATATTTTAATGCAAGAGTTCAGCTTGGTAGCCCGTGATTGAAGTAATTACTGAGGATGTCTCCGCAAGTGGTTATATGAGGGTTCATCTGCATGAATCACAACACAGCCAATCAAACCACGCCTTCTTTATCTGTCTCGCGAGTAACACTACAGCTACTCTCGCTGTAATAGCGCGACTTCCGCTCAAACTTACCGGGAACTCTCCAATATGGAACCATAGAAGAGGCACTGATGACGCAGTAGTTACTGATTAACACTGTATCACCTGTAGAAATATCATATATATATATATATATATATATATATAT
Source organism: Gibbula magus (assembly GCA_936450465.1). Classification (NCBI taxonomy): domain Eukaryota; kingdom Metazoa; phylum Mollusca; class Gastropoda; order Trochida; family Trochidae; genus Gibbula; species Gibbula magus. The sequence continues at coordinate 68,784,029 of OW388302.1, forward strand.
ATACCAAGAGGCGTGGGGATATTGAGGTAGGGTCACTTACTCTATTTTTAAGGTTGTTTTTTTAGATGTAAGATCTAAGTTTGGGACGTCTTACACGCTCAAATGTTGTTGTTATATATATATATATATATATATATATATATATATATATATATATATATATATATGCACTTAACGTTCACATGTGATGCACATTTTAGGTATATGAATTAGGAATATAGGAAGTCGCTCAGTAGTTATACTTCAATATCAGTGTCGCATACACAGTTAAGATATCATGTTATCTTTTAGTTATCATATTGTTTATGTTTGTTATCTCGTCAGAGTGTAATGTTATCAGTCCTACTGAATCTGCACGATCTGAGTCTGGGCAAAAATGTTTCTTATTTACTCTCAGGGCGCTGATATGCATGGGTAATTATTGGTATTATAGGATACTAGAGCAGTTCTGTCAAGTAGTTGTGCAATTCACCCAGCTGTTCTTTCATAACTGAGCATGCACCTCACGTTGATATCGTAGATATTGTGACGTCATCAACAATCAATGACGTCACTCGACCTAAGGAACATATACTACTAGAAAGAGTGTCATATTTCTTTTAAAGTCGTCTTGTTTGCCATTCTGTTTATAATGTTGGAGGCGTGTAGTTAAACATTGCTTCTGTCATGTTATTCTTATAATATTCAATTTGTCTCCAAATGACGGACTGGCTTGGTAAAGCTGATATACACCTGACATATCGTCTACCAAACGTTAATCAACATGACATGCGACTAGAGTTGCTAAATACAAGATGTAACTACAACTCGTCCTGTGAGAACCAGCCATTAATTGTCCTCATTTAAATGTCTCAACAGTGTCTATAAGTATCAGCAAATTGTGTGTGCACTTCCCTTATTTCTAAATCTGTAATTAATTAGAAATATAGCACAGCAAGCAATGCTTCTGTGGTTCAAAAAGATTTTATTCCACGCATCTATAGGCGTTAACGGCCATGACGTCATTGTACTTTTGTGTTTTTCAGTTACGTTGTTATCTTATCTTCGGTATATGGCTAATGGCGATGTCGAGACATCCACCCGTATCACCACGCGAGCATACTTGTCGTACAGAACAAATAACGAAACCAACCAATCAAAATAAGAAAGGAAACCAACCAATCAAAATAAGTAAGGAAACCAACCAATAAAAATAATATGCAACAATATGCAGCGCTATAGATAAAATGGCACGACACCAATTTCGCTTAACCACGACCACTCTCGCGAGAGTGTCCAAATAACCCCCCCCCCCCCCCCCCACCCAATACTGAACGCCGAGAGAGCCAGTATTCATGAATAATTGATGTTGTTAGATGGAACGTCTGGGAGAGGTTCTGTAATTGAACCAGTTGACCCAAGATTAGCACTGCATTAATAACTGACCATATGCCCAGGCTTTGACGACTGAATTTTCTTTCAAATCCCACTGTCATTGTCTTTCAAGGTGTCTGATAGTTTAGTACTTAGACTCTGGAGAAAAAATTCAGAAAAGTCCAATTCTTACAGTCTCCTTTTCAATATTTTATAAAATGGAGATATTTTCAGAATGAATACTTTCTTCAGAGTCTGAGTAGAAGACTACAACATGAGATTCTCATGGCGTTGAGGATTTATACGTTCTCATTGTATACATTTCATTTGATTCTGTCTTCTGTGTCCCTCTTTCCCAAACGCTTCCACATCCTAATTCCCAAACTCACTCAAATCCTAGTCCCCCAACCCTCCCACACCCTAGTATCCAACAATCTCACACCTCAGTTCCCTAAATCTTTCACACCCTAGTTCCTCACGTCTCCCACATCTTAATTCCCCAACTCACTCAACCCTAGTCCCTCAACTCTCCCACACCCTAGTTCCTCAACCCTCCCACACACTAGTTCCCCAAGTCTCCCACATCCTAGTTCCTGAACCCTCTCACACACTAGTTCCCCAAGTCTCCCACATCCTAGTTCCTCAACCCTCTCACACACTAGTTCCCCAAGTCTCCCACATCCTAGTTCCTCAACTCTCCAACATCCTAGTTTCCAACACTCTCATACCTCAGTTCCCTATATCTCTCCCACATCCTAGTTCCCCAACTCTTCCACACACTAGTTCCCAAACTCTCCAACATCCTAGTTCCCCCATCCTCTCACACACTAGTTCCCCAAGTCTCCCACATCCTAGTCCCCCAACCCTCCCACAACCTAGTTTCCAACAATCTCACACCTCAGTTCCCTAAATCTGTCACATCCTAGTTCCCCAAATCTCCCAAACACTAGTTCCTCAACTCTCCCACACCCTAGTTCCTCAACCCTCCCACACACTAGTTCCTCAACTCTCCCACACCCTAGTTTCCAACTCACTCACATCATAGTCCCCCAACTCTCTCACACCCTACTTCCACAACTCACTCCATCCTAGTCCCTCAACTCTCCCACACCCTAGTTCCCCAACTCTTCTTAAAGGTACATCCATTGTGTTGTTGGGGGTCACATATCGGAAACGTTATAAAAGGTGTTACTTCATCGAGAAGTACCGACTGTTGCCGAAAACTACCATTTTGATGATTGTAGACTTAGCATATTGACGATATGAAGGTAAAAGTAGTGATTTCTGATCGAAAACCGGACAATGCACTGCGTGTGGCGCGCGCCAATGAGTCAAACGTAATTTTGGAATCTTATTTATAACAGACAAAAATATAATTTTGAGTTGATAATGTTTAATAGGTCTTATAACTACTGTGCATGTAAATGGAACGTGCAGTTTCGGTTTCTGCACATGCATAATGATGTTACTCAATTTTGATTGGAAACTAGCAATTATGATATATTTGGCGATTGGGGATAAATATACAAGCTGAGAGAATTTATTTGTATTGTAGACATCACATGTGGTGAGTTGGAACGTATAAAAGCCAAATAAAATTTTATGAAACACAATGGATGTACCTGTAACCCTAGTCCCCCACACCTTAATTCCCAAACTGTTGCACCACTCTAGTGCCTCCACTCTCTCACACCCTAGTTACCAACACTCTCACACCTTAGTTCCCCAACTCTCCCCACCCTAGTTCTGAAACCATGCCACATCCTGATCCCAATGCCGGACCTCACCCAAACCACCCCACCCAATTCCACACACACCCAGGTTGCCCCATCCCTTCTCCTCCATCCTCTCACACCTTGCTCACATCAACCCTCCCCTAGCCCTCCCTCACAAGGTAGAACAGAGTAACACAAACATCCGCTCCTTCGTGTAGGCCAAATTCTGACGCTCTTTGTTCTCCACAACCATGACATAGTGACACAAATTGAGCGATTTGGAATCTTCTGCCGTGTTTTTAGCGAGGTACGTTCGTCACCGTGATCGATTCATTCCAATTATCCAAAAAAACCAACACAGAGAGGGACATGCCATTGTTACAGAGAAGCAGCTAGCTGGCGGAGCGAGCTAACAGACTGATCAGGAGAAGGAACAAATATGTCTCTGTTGACTTGATTATCAATTCATGGTCTGGTGGGGACACAGTTGGATCGTTGTCTAATTCTCACTTTCCTTCCTGTTAATATGGAGTTATTCAGCTTGGTTAAGTGATATTGTTAAGCTTGTGTTGGACGTGCTCTAAGCATCTGCTCTATTGTTACAATAGTCTTAAGTGTCTGTCATTTCATTCGATGAAAGGAATTGTTCGTAAAAGCTTCTTGTGAGAGATATGTTGACGTTAGATCTAATGAAACCTAAATAATCGTTACTTATTAAACTTATGTTACATAATGATTATGGAAAGTCGTCACGTGAATAGAAATGATTTTTTTAATCAACAACAACTTCAGACCGGAAGTTTTTATAGAATGTTTAAATGTCAAGTTGTCACAATGAGATTAACATTAGAATATTTACTCCATCCAAAATTCAGATAACAACGTCTCATGTTTGTATCGTTGGCAACACACACAGTAATTTCGGACATAAATGTTGAAATTAGATGGCAATTGTCAACAGATACATGTACATCATATTTATAACTCCTGATAGGTATTCGCCAGGGGTAGCTGTTACCTCCAGTTCGTTTTATTGCTAAAAGCCAAGACACAAGTAGATGAAGTTATCAGACACACATAACTATCGATGAAAGCAATGCTACTACATTATGATGAAACAGAGTACATCTAGACAATTGATGTTTACCTCTCCTCTTCCACTAGTAACACTGCAATATCAACCAGGGCAATATCAACCAATATCAACCAGGGCAATATCAACCAATATCAACCAGGGCGTCATTTCTCAAATAGTGGTGATCATGTTAAACAATCATGGCAAGTTTCCACTTAAAACAGATAGTGGTTGTTGAAATTTCAACCTTCACGAGCAACAAAGTATTTTTGAAACGGGTGTTCACCAGGGGAGCAGTTTACCGCCAGTCTTTTTAACTACAAGTGGTTGTAATTACCGTCCAGCTCATCGTGCCGAGATAAAAAGGTGTTGGCTGCTCAGCAGATGACCAAGAAAAATGTCTTTACTATCAGTTCCCCCGAGGTTGGTATGATTCACCCATTACGAGGGGAGGGGAGGGGAGGGGCGGGGCAGGAACGCCAAAAATGAGGAAGAACTTGGTTGTAATGATGTCTAACAGAAAATGCAATTACGGATTCAAAGGGAATGTAATTTGGAGTCACTCGGTTTTACTTTTCATCAATGTCCCTTACTTGTCCAATACCATGGGGATGTTGTGATATTCTGGGGATTACTTCACATCCCTGTTCATTTGGGAACATATTTCTTGTCTTTAAACCATCTGTTTCTTGATGGAGCGGTGGCGCGAGACTGTTGGGCTAACTTTGGTCACCTTGTGGCGTTCTCCTGCGTTTTACATCATCTGTGATCATTCCTAGGTTAGCGTGTGATGCTAAATTATTCATTATTCAAATGACCATGAAAGAAAAATGATTTTTGAAAATTTGTTTTAGAATGCTATTATGTTGGTTTCGTTAGATGTTTGTTTTTTTAGAGTATTTCTGTCGATCGATACTGATTTATCCTCGCGATGGTATTCATTTTAGCTGCTAATGAACGGGAAAATAGGTTAATTAGTTGGATCACTATGTTAATTCTGGTGAAGTTGTTATCCTGTAGATACGGGAGTGCTCGTTCTTGGAATCATTACAGTTGGACACACACCCAGTTGAACACTATTCCGTATACAGGTGAACACCAAACACCTTCCAACTTAATGGAGGCTAATAAACAACATTATGTGTAATACCACGCATAGTTAATCAGTTCATATTTTGATATTTAGTATTACAGTGTTCCTGTTTCTGGATAGCGAGTATATTACCTTTTATTATCTGTAAGAACCTTTCTTCAGTGTGATGAGCTCAGAGTTTTAGAGAACCCCTCGACAAGCATGGTATTGTGCCACTTTGTTGGCGGTACTTGCACTGTGATGTCATACATTCAACTCTTTCAGGACGTATTGGTGTTGTGTGCGTTAACGTATTATAATCTCTTCCATGGCCAAATTATAGTAAATAAAATCAAATGTAAGTTCTCGAAGTAAATTTCGGTTAGAGAAGAAACCTGTTAAACTTTAAATGATCATTTTGATGGTTCATACAATTAAGCTTCATCCAAACGAAAAGTCACACTCTTTAACAGTCTCGTGATTATGTATAACGGAGAGAGCCATGCTCTTTAACAGTCTCGTGATAATGTATAACGGAGAGAGTCATGCTGTTTGACAGTTTCGTGATTATGTATAACGGAGAGAGTCATGCTGTTTGACAGTTTCGTGATTATGTATAACGGAGAGAGTCATGCTCTTTAACAGTCTCGTGATTATGTATAACGGAGAGAGTCATGCTGTTTGACAGTTTCGTGATTATGTATAACGGAGAGAGTCAAGTTCTTTAACAGTCTCGTGATTATGTATAACGGAGAGAGCCATGCTCTTTAACAGTCTCGTGATTATGTATAACGGAGAGAGTCATGCTCTTTAACAGTCTCGCGATTATGTATAACGGAGAGAGTCATGCTGTTTGACAGTTTCGTGATTATGTATAACGGAGAGAGTCAAGTTGTTTAACAGTCTCGTGATTGTGTATAACGGAGAGAGTCATGCTCTTTAACAGTCTCGTGATTATGTATAACGGAGAGAGCCATGCTCTTTAACAGTCTCGTGACTATGTATAACGGAGAGAGCCATGCTCTTTAACAGTCTCGTGATTATGTATAACGGAGAGAGTCATGATGTTTGACAGTTTATTTAATATATTTAGCACATACACACTGTCGGCCAAAAGAAACGCCTACCAGATATCTTATGAGATTTCGTAAAAAAAACTATAATGAACATTGAACAGTTTGATAGTTTATGATTATTTATAAACAAAGTCATGCGGTTTAACAGTTTCATGAATATTCATAACAGTTTCAATTTTAAAACCATTAATCGCTTTGATGTTAAAGAGATTGTTTTAGAAAATTACCTCTTCTGCAAAATGACACTTTCGCAAAAGAACTCGCACCGTTTACTAACAGTTAAGGCATTTTAAATGGATTGTCGAGAAAGTGTCGCTTGACGAAATTCTCGCGTGAATGACCTCTCGGACTGACGAGAATTAGCGAGATTCAGTTGGTCTTTGAAGTGGGAGATGTGCTTGTCGCGCGTGTCTCGGAGGTAATGAGTCACTTGTAATTGATTTGAGCTCACGGCACGACGGGACACTCCATGGGTCGTATTAAAACTCTCTTTAAGAATCCATTTTCTGCTAAATTAAGACATCCAGAAAATCATTGTAAGGTGATCACAAAAATGTGACTTTTATCATAATATTTAAACGACATATGTTTTCCAATAGTTTACCTGAAAAAATACCACTTCTTATAATTAATACTTTGTCCAAAAAGTTCATAATACATATATGAATTTCATTCTTAAATGTTGGTGTAAAATCTTCCTGAATGTCCTTTTTTTAATGTTCTTTTATTTGAACTTTCAAATATTGAATAGTAGGTTAATGAACTGGTAATGTTAAAATAAAACACTGAAATGTTGGAGAAAAAGTTCAGTATCTTCAACAGTTTTATGATTTTTTTAAAATGTAATAATAATAATATAGAGGATACTTATATGGCGCTTAATCCACAACACAAAGGACCGTGCTCAAAGCGCTACACACAGTATTACCCTGGCATAATGATCATGACCAACATCGTTCCTTTTTCATTCTCAACTACCCTTGGAGTGTGCTACCTGGACTGCCAATTAAGGCGCTCGAAGGTTATCTGTTAGATTGCCTTCACCTCCAAACCAGGTACTCAAATGTACTGCTGAGTGAACAGAGGCACATTTCGAATAAAGTCCCTTGCCCAAGGTGACACCAAGAGCCTCTCAACTCATGTCTCTGTTTGGGGCAGGGAATCACCCTTCAAACTCTCAGTTTTTATCCAGCAATGAGGCGGGTAACCCAACCATCCAGCGTGCCACGCCCGTGGTTGCTGAACTTCACTGATAGCGGTCGACTGAGCTATGCACAGGACCACGAGTATAGTAACACAGTTTACAGTTTTTTAAAAATAAAAGTTTCTCTATAAGTGACGTTGCTATGTAATTCCCCTCCCATTCTAAAACAATCTCAGAAGTCATCCCGCACTAAAAGTTGCAGAAGGAAAAACATATTCTGGACAAATTATTTCATTATATTCCTTCTATTGATCACATGTCTTCAGTCTCCAACCATGCCCCCTGCCGGTAGGGCATCAATGCCCTCATTGATCGGAACTGAAACTATGCGCCTCTTATTTGGGCTTAATGACAAAGAGCC
>OW388302.1:68792084-68954549 GCA_936450465.1 Gibbula magus
TAATCAGCCCTTTGTCTTTCCTAGGAGGTGCATTATGTAAGATATGATGGATTTTTGGTGAATGGTTATTGAGATATCCCGCTGACAAGCTTTACATGTACATGAACATGTCGAAAAATTCAAAGTTCCGCTGTGACCTTGAAAATAATGTCACGGACACCAAAATCTAATCAGCTTGTCGTCTTCCCTTGGAGAAGCTATGTGTAAAATATGAAGAGAATCCAGCGAATGGATATTGAGATATCCCGCTGACAAGGGTTAAATGACAAAGTCTCATTGTGACCTTGAAATGAAGGTCAAGGTCACAAACCTCAGTAGGAACATTACTCTTGCTATGATGAACCCATATGCAAAATATGAAAAGAATCCAGTGAATAGTATTTGAGTTATTCCATTTCGTACGGATGGACGTACGGACGGACGCTGCCGAATACTATATCCCCCGCTTCGCGCTAAACGCGTGGCGGGGGATAACAAGCAAACAAGTGAGCATGGCTCACTAATACCCCCAACTGTTAAAGTTTGACATTTTTATTTTTGTTATAGAGAGATGTTTTTGTGTTATGAAATGTACTTGCTAAGATTAAAGTGTTTGTGAAAAGGGTAGGACAATCTCTTCATGTAAAATAGGTGGTTTTGGAGAAGTAGGAGTTAGAATAACTTGAAAAGGTAGGGATAACAAATTACACTACAACCATGACCACATCCAGTGAGGGATATACAGCAGTTTATGGCTAAAAGGAAAGAAAATTTAACTTTTTCCAAAATATAACCAGTGTAAATATCAACAAAAACACAGAAGTAGCTTTTGATGAAAGTTACATGAAAAAGAAAATGATAAAGTCAACAAATGACAACACAGAAGCTTCATTCATTCTAGCTCTGAATATGACTAAGAAAAAAAATTGCTAAAAATTAAAAAATTCACCAAATTGTGTTACATTTCTACTAGTGGTGAAGAAGATAGTTGCCAAATTTCAAAAGGATGAAATGACTAGTTTTCCTGTAATCGATCAGACAAAAACTACTCAGAATATGACTAAATTAAAAAATTAGCCAAAAAATCACCAATTCAGTAAATTTTGCAATGCACCTCTCCTAGTGGTGAAGAGGACATGTACCAAATTTGTAAAAATGATTAGGTGAATAGGTTTTGTGTAATCAATCGGACAAAATTGTCTTCGGACGGACAAGTGGAATCGTTGTTATTATTATATACCCCCAACCATTGGTCGGGGTATAACAGGAAATCTTTAGGCCTGATGAGCTTAAAAAATAAACCAATTAAAAAGTTCCATAATCTTATAATTTGTGGCCCTGTGATGACAGGGTCACCAAATCTACAATTTAGATTCCCCTTTGTCTAATGAATACCTACATCAAAGATAGGTTTACTTGAGAATCTTCGTCACGTTCTTCATCCAGGCCATCATCTTCAGAAACATCTGTAGCTTCCTCACTGTACTGATTTCCTCCAGCATGCACTTCAACGCTAAAATGAAATCACAATACAATAAATTCTTGAATAGACGCCGGGTTGAAGCCCTAGTCGAAATAAATAATCACCTGCCTTGAATAATTGCTGGGTTAAATTTAACAATATAAATCAAAGAAGTTTGAGCATGTAAAATATCTTTATATATAGACATACTTATACAGCTATGAGAAGAAGTTTGTTTACAATATTGACATTTTAAAAAAATCTGATGATGTTTTGGTTTTTGCATTCAGATTTTATGACTTTGAAAAAATAATCGCCCGAATTGAATAATAGCTGGGTTAAATTGTGTTTCAAATAAATAATCGCTGGGGGATTATTTAAGGATCTAGGGTATGCAACATATAATTTAGCTTATTTCATAATTTTACTCTCCACATTCTCTTCTTCTCTTAATGTTGTCCTTTGTAAGGATTCAGGAGCCCATCTGAATTATTTTTAACAGAGGGTTAGACTATTTTCCCTGAACCTGGGTGTAGGTTTTTTGGTTTCATAAAAATATTTTAAATTTAATATTAGAGAAAATTATCCTCACATGAAATTTTCCTTTCCTCCAGGCTTCTGATTGTAGTTATGGTCATAGATGGAACTGTGAAAAAAAAATCAATTCAAATAAAAAATAATTAAGGGTTATTAATTTCCTAAGAAATACTTTCATATGACTTTAAAATAATAGATAATGCCTGATAAATTAACTACAATTATGGATCACTAATCTATTAAAATTCATTCACTCACAAAAAGTTTCTTCCTGTCTCTTCTGTTCAGCAATTAAATTGTTCATTCCTAAATTACTTATATGTTCTAGAGTTGTTCATATTATTATTAGTGTTCTCTTCTACATCTATTAATTGAGTATTTCAGTATTTGTTTACGCTGAAATTCAACATAATCAATTAATATGGCACACACAGATATCAAGGATGTATGCATAAATTAAAATTCATAAACACTGATATTTCACAAGGGAAAACAAAATTCATGAAAACATTATAAAATATTTATAGTCCCACCTGGGCATTGGATCTTCGGTTAAATATCTCTGAATCTTCATGGAGGAATCACTGAAAGACAAAATTTATACCAGTTTAAATCATTATGTGGAGTAAGTATTTCACATTATTTATGTTCATCTCTAGTAACCCACCGCAGTTATGAAACACAATTGATAAAAAAACATTATAGTTATTTTGGCATGGACAAATATTAATAAATCAATATATGATAAATTATCTTAATTATTTCAGTTTTTCTATACATGTATGTGAAAGTATTATTTGTGACAACACAAACATTATATAATATTATTAAATTTATAACAAATATTAATGATACTAAATAACAAATAGTAAATTCACATGAGGAAAACATACCTTGACCTGGGTTCATCTCCATTGCCTTCGACCAAAATAGCAGATAAGGGCGTTGATGACAGTTGAATTCTAAAACAAATTATGCTATATATGGCATTTGTTGACAATATCTACCTCTTTCGTCACCTATTTTCGTGTTATTTACATGCGATGCTATCTCTCCCTAACCAGTAACCAATAAGCACATTTTGTTGTTAAGTTGGTTTTGAATGGGCACAGTACGCAAATGATGAATATTTCTCTTGGTGAGGTTATGCAATAATGGAAATTGATATTGAAATTAATAAATACACTCGCTACTGAGTACCAGAAGTGGGGAAGTGATTTTTTTTTACCTCTAGAGGTTTTTTTCAGCTTGACAGGAGAATAAGGACTAGATATTTCTGTTATACTATAAAGAACAACTTTAAATTGTTAAACAGTTGGCTGTTCTCGGGTCGATTCAATATAAATCATCTCAAACTCACCTCTCGTCGCAACGTCTCTCGTAGACATCAAGCAGTCGGGCTGCCCACTCGCTGTTGGTAAGGCAAGGGCCGTGTTGTTCCTTCAAGCTGGTCCAACGATGGTGCGTGTCTCCGATGAATATACTTTTGTCTCGTCGTTCCTTTGCTCGTTGTGACTTCTTTGATCGGATTGTCGAAGGGCTGAAAATGCGACCTCGTCCCCGCTTTCCCGCCATTTTGAAACACGTTTTTCAAATAGCAACGAAACGAAGAGTACCGAGGTGTTCCGAATGTTAACTGAAGTGGTGTATACGCGCGTCAATCACTTCCGGTTTGGCCGCCATATTTATGGAAACGTTTCCATAATTAAGATGACAGATTTTAGCGGTGATTATCTCGAAAACCCCTCGACAAATTTTTGCCATTTTTTGTGGAAGTGTCTGAATAGTAGAAATGAACAAATCCATGTTAAATAATTGCAGGAAAACCTTCTAGTTTAAAAGTGGAAAATATGCCGGAGTGCACCTTTAATGACAAGGAGCCGCTGCGCATATATCTGCGCATACCAACACCATTAGGACCCGGATGAGTAATGGCGTTCAATTAGCGACATATTGTTACGAGTTTTCCGTGAAGGCATGTAACATGATGCGACGTTTGATTAGAAAGTTTCACGTCGATAATAATTTCGTTGTCTGTTTTCTCTTGTCGTTACGCCCTTTACTTCAACGTCACACTTTCCTGCCGTTAACAACTTGGGTGGGATTTCATTTCTTATTTCGATATGTCTTCATTTCACGCCTTTCCTCTCATTATTTATTTGTACGTTTTTTTAAAAATACGATTTTCCAGGTAAAACATTTTGAGCATTTCTCTCCTAGCCAAAGGGCAACTGATAAGTATTCATCGTCGCTAATATACGTAGTTGTCAATATTGACTATTTGACAATGTCACAATGTAAAATGCAGAAGCTTATCGCTTGTCAATATTATCTGTTTGTCGTAAGGACTATTATTAATTGTTCCTTATTAATGCACTTGTCCTTATTTCCTCTCTTGTTCTTGGTAGTAACACGTTATGATTACACGTTATAGTAACATGTTATATTTACACGTGATAGTTATACGTTATAGTTACAAGTTATAGATACAGGTAATTACACATTATAGTTACAAGTGGAAGTTACAAGTGATAGTTACAGGATATTACACGTACAATTTACACATTACAGTTGCACGTTATAGGTGCATGTGGTAGTTCTACAAGAACAAACAGGGGTTTGAGAAATAAATCTTCAATACATATGTGCGTTTAGGTCACTGCATTCAAGTCAAAGACGAGAATGAATTATTCGGCATATTCTGTCTCCATAGTTCAGGTCAAAATGCCTTCGGAGTCCTGGACGATTATGTGTTTGAAACTTAATAAAGATGGCGAATTTATTTGTTGGTAAAGAGTTCCACAATTTAACGGTATCCGGAAAGAATGATTTCGCATAATTAACAGTTTTACAGTGTATGGTTTGAAGTTTTGAATCATCACGAAGGTTATAAATCAACTTCATCTGATATTTTATGTGGTACAAGATTACTAAGGTAATTTGAGGTAGTGTTGTTGATCATTTTATAAAACATACAATTTGGATATACAACCAAAGAAAGCATTATAACCATTTAGGCAAATGCATTTTACGTTGATATAACTTATAAACTTTCTGTTATGAATTTATGAATAAGTTACCGTAGTTATGAAAGTCAATGTAATTTATAAGCACGAAACATAAATAATTCCAAATTAACAGTTGACGTCAGTAGTCACGTGTCCGCATTACCTCCCCTGATATCAGCTTGCATACCGCTAAGAAATATTCACGGTCCCGCCATTATAATTCGATCCCGAAGTCTTCCAACAAATGACATTTTCTTCTCTGCATGTTACTCGCTCATGCCTCTGCTAATTTCAGATTGAATTTTCTACGAAACAATGGCTCTTATCGGATGTTGTCTTTACGTTCCGAACGAGGTCAAGGGTCACAATGTCCCCGGATACAAAATTGACGTGAATTCGATATGATTTAATCCCGTCGTGTGTACGGACCCTTCAAGTGACAGAATTTGTTCTGAATTTTAATTTCATTAAATATTACTTGATTATCCGCAGTGTTGTCGCTTTGTAATTATAGAAGTAGCAGTGTCCCCCGCAATGCTAATTATTGCGTAATTATTATGAACGAGAAAATGTAAATGATCAAAATTAGCAGCGTTCCTGTTAATGTAATTATTGGGCTTTCAAAAGACAACTGCTTCTGGAAAATAACAAGATTTTATTGACGCAATCTAAAATTTGGAAATAAATTGGGTTTTGTATTTCAATAATTGCAGAACGATTTTGACATTTAAATTAGGCAGTTATGCTAAATTGCGAGACAATACCATCGGAATCCATTGTGGAGAAAATTAAAATTGATGAAGGTCATTCACAGATCTTCTCTCGAACAAAGTACGAGTTTTCATCTATCTTTTTGTGTCACAATTTCACTGGGTTCTTGTACACGTGATTTAGGTCGCATCAACATTTTCCTTTTTGTGTAATGTTTATAATTCATACTATGTTTAATTTCTTTAAGCACACGTCATTTATGAGTTTTCTTCTTCTTTGTTTTTATTTGATATGGCAACATGTTAAATGTAGACTTTGACATAACATAGTGTCTTTCTGTTTACTGACATTACTTAACTGAACTAAACTTTATTAAAACACTCAGGCTGCAAACAGCAGCATGAGAGGTACATAAAACATATATAAATTTATACAATATACAATGTAATAGCGTCTGTCTGTTTACTGACATTACTTAACATAGTATATGTCTGTTTACTGACATTATTTAACGTAGAATATCTTGCTTTGCGAAAGACTCTCCGGTCGCAAGTCGATAGTAAGACAGGTTTGACGTTTGACTACCTACCGTTTACAGAACACGTCCCTCGAGGTCGCAACTAAATGACCAAAGCCACAATGCACTAGCTACGTTGTAAATGTCACGTGAATACAATACTTAGGGTAACCACACGCTCCTTCCTACTCTAAATCTCCCTCAACAGACGCTACATTAGTTTGAACCCCTTGGTGATATTCATCTTTCTGAAATCATCATTGGCGACGATACACCAAAATATCTCAACTTATTGATCCCTTACCATATAAGTACGCCAGATGTTGGTGAAAGCGCGTAATGAGAAGGAAACCAGTTCTAGACCTCACTTCCGCATTTCCTATTAGCTGCATTGCCAGGCGGAACCTAGTCTGTCTATTTCAAGATTTGCAAGAGTGTACGACATTCAGAATTGTTCTAGCTTTCTATTTTGAGTAAATACTGTGGGATAACAGTTTATGAAATAAGATAAAATAAAGAAAATGCGCTTCCTCAGTAGAACAAAAATTGGCCATCTGTTTGGGAAATTTAATTGAATCTATCTTTCTAATATTGCAAGAAACGTTCCGTTTGATTGTTAAGAAGATGCCACAATCTCCAAATATATTTATTCTTAGACCAACAGTGTTTTAGATTCTTAGTCAAAGGTGAAGTTAAGTGTGAGTAGTGGGGTATCGTGTACATGAGTTCCTAAGTACGCAGGTAAGGGGAGACAGAATGATATACCTGTAGACAACCAAACAGAGAAGCAAACATATTATGTTGGATACATAACCCAGTGTAATGGAATTAACAAAACCTTTGATCGAACTCATCTCGAGAACTCTCACTACTAGGACGTGTATCAAAGGTGCATGTTTGGACGAATTAGCAGTTAATCTGCAGTTTGTGTTTGTCTTCCACTGTGACGTCATACTCCCAGGACGAAATAATTGTCGTATGACGTCCTGCAGTTTAACGACACCTGTGTACGGATACCGACCTATTCTTGTCATGAGTGTCTTGAGTAGCGCATCCTCCTTTTCAAAAAGTGGGTAGAGGAGTTTGCAACGTGTCATGGGTTCCAGGAGAAGTTTGGGATTAAACCCCTCCACCAGAGACTTAATCAATTCACATTCCGCGTCAAGCGGCGACACATGTGCACAACGCTCGTGTTGAAGTATTTCCAAAAACGTTGGTGACAATTTTCAAGTTTTACAAAACACAGCGCATCCGTCTCCCTGACTCACGACCACTTGAAATAATAGCCTGTCTGCGCATCAAATTTGCCCTGGGCGTCTCGAAATCTTTTGAACCGTCTCAAATATGAGTGCTGCCGATAACCTGTCATCTTTATCAATCTCATAGACAGACGGTTGTCATTTTTCAGATCCGGATTTTCTTAAAGAGGGAACCCAGTTTGAATCATTCGCATCCTCAATGACAATATTTGTATCTCGAATGAATTGCGTTTGCGCCCGCAGTGAAGGAGCTAGTTTTAGGATGGGTCACGAGGTCTGAACTGACGTGAAGGTGGCCGTTACGTTACAAACTAATGAATTACATGACGTCTTAGTGGAGATGTCAGTATGCGCTTAATATGAGTTATTTAAAAACAATTTAAAACCTCCCACCTTAGAAACGAACAGATGAGAGGACAGATTTCACACTATTCGAAAATGAACATGTAATTTTGAGGCACGTTCATGTACTTAACATCCCTCTTGATGATATAGTGATATATACTCATGGTAATAATGGTTGACCTCCCCTAATAGTTATAGGAATGAAATGTTATATGAACAACGTAACGTGTCAGTTTCGATTATTTTTTTTGGTAAAACATGTTACTACTGGATGTCTTTTGTGAATAGCGTCCTTGAGCATTTGCTATTCTCCACTTGAACTGTAAAATACCAAAGAAAGACGAATATAAGAAAAATTAAATTTATTCAAAAGAGTTCATTCCTTGTGTCTTGAGATCTTGGCATTGGTACATTGTTACGGAGTTTGAGTGTTCTCATTTTGGTTCTAATAAATAATGAAAAGTTGCATTTGAAAATGAAATTCTACTGAACCCAAATATACACAAAATCGTTAATGGAGTAACATTCTCACAGAATACATACATGGCAAGTATTATATGGTTCACATCATGTGTTTGTGCCATTTAATTTTGAAAATACCATAAAATCACTTGATTATCCGCAGTGTTGTCGCTGTGTAATTATGGAAGTAGCAGTGTCCCCCGCAATGCTAATTATTGCGTAATTATTATGAACGAGAAAATGTAAATGATCAAAATTAGCAGCGTTCCTGTTAATGTAATTATTGGGCTTTCAAAAGACAACTGCTTCTGGAAAATAACAAGATTTTATTGACGCAATCTAAAATTTGAAAATAAATTGGGTTTTGTATTTCAATAATTGCAGAACGATTTTGACATTTAAATTAGGCAGTTATGCTAAATTGCGAGACAATACCATCGGAATCCATTGTGGAGAAAATTAAAATTGATGAAGGTCATTCACAGATCTTCTCTCGAACAAAGTACGAGTTTTCATCTTTCTTTTTGTGTCACAATTTCACTGGGTTCTTGTACACGTGATTTAGGTCGCATCAACATTTTCCTCTTTGTGTAATGTTTATAATTCATACTATGTTTAATTTCTTTAAGCACACGTCATTTATGTGTTTTCTTCTTCTTTGTTTTTATTTGATATGGCAACATGTTAAATGTAGACTTTGACATAACATAGTGTATTTCTGTTTACTGACATTACTTAACTGAACTAAACTTTATTAAAACACTCAGGCTGCAAACAGCAGCATGAGAGGTACATAAAACATATATAAATTTATACAATATACAATGTTATAGCGTCTGTCTGTTTACTGACATTACTTAACATAGTATATGTCTGTTTACTGACATTATTTAACGTAGAATATCTTGCTTTGCGAAAGACTCTCCGGTCGCAAGTCGATAGTAAGACAGGTTTGACGTTTGACTACCTACCGTTTACAGAACACGTCCCTCGAGGTCGCAACTAAATGACCAAAGCCACAATGCACTAGCTACGTTGTAAATGTCACGTGAATACAAATACTTAGGGTAACCACACGCTCCTTCCTACTCTAAATCTCCCTCAACAGACGCTACATTAGTTTGAACCCCTTGGTGATATTCATCTTTCTGAAATCATCATTGGCGACG
Organism: Gibbula magus; assembly: GCA_936450465.1. NCBI lineage: Eukaryota > Metazoa > Mollusca > Gastropoda > Trochida > Trochidae > Gibbula > Gibbula magus. The sequence goes on from OW388302.1 coordinate 68,801,534, forward strand.
ATACACCAAAATATCTCAACTTATTGATCCCTTACCATATAAGAACGCCAGATGTTGGTGAAAGCGCGTAATGAGAAGGAAACCAGTTCTAGACCTTACTTCCGCATTTCCTATTAGCTGCATTGCCAGGCGGAACCTAGTCTGTCTATTTCAAGATTTGCAAGAGTGTACGACATTAAGAATTGTTCTAACTTTCTATTTTGAGTAAATACTGTGGGATAACAATTTATGAAATAAGATAAAATAAAGAAAATGCGCTTCCTCAGTAGAACAAAAATTGGCCATCTGTTTGGGAAATTTAATTGAATCTATCTTTCTAATATTGCAAGAAACGTTCCGTTTGATTGTTAAGAAGATGCCACAATCTCCAAATATATTTATTCTTAGACCAACAGTGTTTTAGATTCTTAGTCAAAGGTGAAGTTAAGTGTGAGTAGTGGGGTATCGTGTACATGAGTTCCTAAGTACGCAGGTAAGGGGAGACAGAATGATATACCTGTAGACCACCAAACAGAGAAGCAAACATATTATGTCGGATACATAAGCCAGTGTAATGGAATTAACAAAACCTTTGATCGAACTCATCTCGAGAACTCGGACTACTAGAACGCGTATCAAAGGTGCATGTTTGGACCAATTAGCAGTTAATCTGCAGTTTGTTTTTGTCTTCCACTGTGACGTCATACTCCCAGGAAGAAATAATTGTCGTATGACGTCCTGCAGTTTAACGACACCTGTGTACGGATACCGACCTATTCTTGTCATGAGTGCCTTGAGTAGCGCATCCTCCTTTTCAAAAAGTGGGTAGAGGAGTTTGCAACGTGTCATGGGTTCCAGGAGAAGTTTGGGATTAAACCTCTCCACCAGAGACTTAATCAATTCACATTCCGCGTCAAGCGGCGACACATGTGCACAACGATCGTGTTGAAGTATTTCCAAAAACGTTGGTGACAATTTTCAAGTTTTACAAAACACAGCGCATCCGTCTCCCTGACTCACGACCACTTGAAATAATAGCCTGTCTGCGCATCAAATTTGCCCTGGGCGTCTCGAAATCTTTTGAACCGTCTCAAATATGAGTGCTGCCGATAACCTGTCATCTTTATCAATCTCATAGACAGACGGTTGTCATTTTTCAGATCCGGATTTTCTTAAAGAGGGAACCCGGTTTGAATCATTCGCATCCTCAATGACAATATTTGTATCTCGAATGAATTGTGTTTGCGCCCGCAGTGGAGGAGTTAGTTTTAGGATGGGTCACGAGGTCTGAACTAACGTGAAGGTGGCCGTTACGTTACAAACTAATGAATTACATGACGTCTTAGTGGAGATGTCAGTATGCGCTGAATATGAGTTATTTAAAAACAATTAAAACCTCCCACCTTAGAAACGAACAGATGAGAGGACAGATTTCACACTATTCGAAAATGAACATGTAATTTTGAGGCACGTTCATGTACTTAACATCCCTCTTGATGATATAGTGATATATACTCATGGTAATAATGGTTGACCTCCCCTAATAGTTATAGGAATGAAATGATATATAAACAACGTAACGTGTCAGTTTCGATTATTTTTTTTGGTAAAACATGTAACTGCTGGATGTCTTTTGTGAATAGCGTCCTTGAGCATTTGCTATTCTCCACTTGAACTGTAAAATACCAAAGAAAGAGGAATGTAAGAAAAATTAAAATTAATTCAAAAGAGTTCATTCCTTGTGTCTTGAGATCTTGGCATTGGTACATTGTTACAAAGTTTGAGTGTTCTCATTTTGATTCTAATAAATAATGAAAAGTTGCATTTGAAAATGAAATTCTACTGAACCCAAATATACACAAAATCGTTAATGGAGTCTCATTCGCACACAATGCATGCATGGCAAGTATTACATAGTTCACATCATGTGTTTGTGCCATTAAATTTTGAAAATACCATATCGAACAATATTAATTGTCCATCTATTTAATTTGCTACAATCCATTTTCTGTTTAGGGGTGTCCACCATTTATACCATGAGTATACTATTTGTTCTTGATGGACACCTCATGGGTGTTTAAACAGGAGTCATCAGAAGATGAAATATACCGCCGGGCCCACATAATTTGTAACATACATCTTTGATAGATAATTGTATATCTTTAAAGTGCCACTTCAGAAGATGGGTAATACACAAGCAAGGGTTCAGGAAAATGTGATGAAGGGTTAAGAAGTGGTGATCCGGAAACGAATTGATTACGGACGGACGGACAATTATGGCGATGACTATATCGACTATAATTACATGCTACATATCGTTTGGATAAAACAAAACCAGACGTCCGAAACCAAAATACAGTCCCGATGCGAGGAGATATTGTGAGCTCCTGAGAAGGGCTGGCTCTTTGAAGTGTTCTTCGTTGGCTCAACAACGGGTGAATGTGTCGTTGTTTGAAGCTTAGGTTAATTCTTAATGATTTGTGATTTACTCAATGATATTCAAGTACTCGTTGTGTTTCGATGTTGAACAGAAACTTATATATGTGGTAGCTTCTCTGAAACATTTGGCGTGTGGGTATCGTACAGCGGAGGTGGTGTAAACGACGTGTATCAAAATAGCGTGTCGAAATAAAACCTGTTAAAATTTCAATAACGAAAACATTTTCCAAAACCTTGTACACGACATTACGGAACTCCGTCACATGTCCTGATCATGAGTTCCGAGACTCGGACCAATTGACTTCCGGTAACAATCTAGGTATGACTTTACATCTTGCTACATACGCCGGGCTCGAGCAGGTGCTTGATCCGTGAATAAGACAACAGACACACCATAGCCATAGAGAACAGTTGTATCACGTATGTACCACGTGTATATTAGGCCCAGATCCACTGAGAGACAATAGTGTGCATAGTTGTAGGAACACTGGCAGGAACATCAAACATTGTAGAATCCCTCTTGTCATGCATTTCAGGTTTTAGCAATTAGTCGTCTTTCCATGACTCTAGCACATTTAATGGCACACACCTAATAAATGTCACGTCTATGAGTATATACGGGAGAGGAACAAATTAATGCTTTTCATCTTGCAAGGTGCTGTTGAAGCTGCCTGTTTCATTACATGGCACAACTCGGTTTGCTGCACACCACGCACGTCTAACACTTAGACTCTGAAAAATAAATTGAATTTTTATTAAAAAAGAGCATCTTTTTACCGAAAATTCTATTTCTTGCATTCTCCTTTTCAATATTTGTTAAAATAGTGATATGTTCAGAATAGATATGTTGTGAGTGTAAGACTACATACCACGCCTAAACTTCGCCAAAGAGTTCTATAAATATTGTCAATGTGATTTCTTATAATGTCTTATATTTCTTATAACACCCGGTCATCTAGTCGTACATTCAGACTCTGGAAAAGATTTTATTCTGAAAATATCACCATTTTGTTAGATATTGAAAATAAGACTGTAGGAAATGGAATAAGGCTCATTTTCAATATTTTTTTCAATATTATTTTTTCAGATATAACAAAACATTTTTTCAGAGTTTAATTGTTCAATGGGTTATTGAACGTTAGTAGACAAACAGCTGGTATTGACTACAGATGTTCTTAAGGCATTTTCTCCATAAATTACAAAACTGAATCCGGGGAAACCATGCAAATACGAAAATTCAACATTCCATCCTGTGATTATGTTATTTCTCATCAAACTAACTAACCATAACATTTTATGTGAGAAGCAAAAACACATCAAACGTTTTCAAACGAGAAAATACCCCCAAAAATAAAATCAAAGAGAATGAAGGAACGAGCGAAATCCCGTTTGGTCAACCTTGACCACTGTGTTCACTTCCGCAGAAAACATCACCATGGCAATACTTCCGCTGAACCCCTAATCACTTCCGGGTCGCTCAGGCCATGCGCGTAATCAACAAAGTCGCGTTCCGCTGTTAATGCGAACTGCTTTGTTTTCCCAAGCACGTGCATTCATACCCCTCCCCCGACTGTTCCCCTCCCCCATTTATCCGTCTGCTGCATTGTATTCATTTCGCCACGTGCTGATTAAAGCTGACCGAATCCTCATATGAATGTCTCTGACAAAGTAGCGTGGAATTCCGCTGGATGCTTGTCATTCAAACCCGTCTATCAGAAAAATTAATATTTTGTCATTAAATTCGGACGAATTGTTGCCTGCCCTGATTTTCCCTTTATTAAAGGCTTTCCTTCCTGTTGGAGCGGCGTTCCCGCGCTAGGGTTAGTGATCCGTAGCGGATCGGGTAATAGGAGTTGGGATATGATTAATGAACATATTAAAGAGAAAACTCTCTCTAAATGTGGAGCTCAATTCAAACAAAGAAACACGTGATGCCACCATGTGATGGAATGTTGAAGAATTGAATCGAGAAAGTTTTAAAGAGAAAGTTTTAAAGAGAAAGTTTTAAACAGTGATTCTTTTAAAATCTACAGAGGAAGTCATTGTTTTCTTTTTAGAATGAATTAGCTATTTCAAAAAATTAACTGAGCTAATTCGTGTTGTTGTTGTTGTGTTGATAATACGCGATGCTAAACTAGAATAATGTAATTCATTACATGTTGCCCTCTATTTGCATACTGTAAAAACAGGTTGTTTCCATATACATGTCAACTTTTAATGAAATAACCGTTATCTATTTGCTGTATGTGTTGTCTCAATACAAACATATTTCCTATCGGCTTATGTTCGTTATACAGCTCTGTTTGTCATGTAGACAGTATCACTGTAAATTCTCTGGTACCGGGTACCTAGCTTACAGCTGCTTGACGAGTGTGATCTTTACCCGGACTCAGACTTAATCCAAGCACAGGTGGGTTGTAGCGCAAAGTGGGTTGCGAAGTTCGCTCATCGAGAAAACTGGTCACTTCATCTCCGATAAGCAACCCATTGTGCACTTAAATTCACCTGAGCTCTTTGTGAGTACAGACGGCACGGCTTCTTGTATTGTAGACCGAGTCATGACAAAGTTTTCTGAAGTTCACATGGAACTGACTCCATTGTGTGACGTGCACGACAGAATGCAATCCCTCAGTGCATGAGAAATGATCATATATTCCCCTTATCAATCCTCACTCCAGCTCCATCTTCAATATCTGCCAACCTTCCCCCACCAATCTCCGCCTGTCTTGCAACTCTAACCGTATATTCTCGAGAAACAATCGAAATAAAAACCAAATAATTAAATACCTTTTTTTTTTCCAGAACGAAATTAATGAATATGATTCTGCGTATGAGCAAATGAGATTCGAGAACAAGCTCCGTATGAACAATGAACGACAAATTGAATGCATACTGTCTTTTTTGTATGTAATTCCAACGTTTCAAATGTTAAAACATAAGCTTTGTCAGTATCGAATTGTCAGTGTTGAATTTAACAGCATTTTTTTTTTATCATCGAACACGTCTAAGGAAACAAAGACCTATTAAAATCCAGAGACCGTCGGCCTAGACTAATACAGCTTCACGTTGTGAAATAAATTCTAAAAGAAACTGTATCCTCACTTTGTCTCAAGAACGGAATTAAATCTTAAGAAACATTATCCGTTATAATTTCGGCTCTGCGAAGGACAGGATCGCCCGGGGCTGTCTAATGTCTGGGCCAGATGCTGTGTTCGACACGTGATTTCCGTGCAGCACGTGCTGAAATTGACAACGCCTCAGCTTGCCGCTTCACTCAGTTATCAATGGCACCAGAGTACATGCGCCGTATTTTGGAATTTTCTACTAAATTCATGGGCTGGGCTTTCAAGTAATGTGAGTAGATTTTGATTATCGTACTTTGATTTTTGCTTTAATTTTATTCCGTAGAAAGTAAATTTCATTAGTTTCAACGATGGTTTATTCGTGTTGTATATAAACTCATCCTGCCCTAGAATAGTCTACTAACTTCAGGAACTGGGTTTTTATCAATGCTAATTTAATTTTTATTTTAGGTAGTTATAAATTATTTTTAAAAGCTACTTTTAAAGACTGAATCATGGAGAATGGTGTAACATCGTATCATTTTAAGTGGTGTGAAATTGCTCTCAATATCTATATGTTTTAAAGTTTAACTTAAAGCGAACTGTTTTCGTAGAGAATTAAATTTTTTGGCAATGTTTTTTGGAGTTTTAGATGATGTGTTTGTGAAAATACAGGATGTTTCAAACTATATACTAACTCCTCTATCACTTATGAACATTACTATTAAGACATTGTAAAGTTAGTATTTACAGAAACGCATCATACTGTATACCAGTATTAGGGACAATTAGATAAGCTATACAAGGGATACATTGTTATTGTAATGTGCTTGTCACGAAACATGCGATACAAAAACACAAACTCAAAACAATATACCTTCTTTAGTTGTGTTGTTCTCATGTTTAATTGTTAAATGAAGCAAATAGAACCGCGACCATGTATGGTACAATTCTTCACAAAACAAACAGTTCCAAAGATGCCTTTATAGTTAATGTTGTATTTGGTGTGAACAACGCGTGTACAAGATGAACCAGCGAGTGCACGTGATTTAGCAGAGATCTGATTTCCAAAGCAGGAACTTGAAATTCATGTGTTATCTGCATTAACTTTCGATGTTCAGCGTGATCGATACTGCAAGTGACAGTGTTTCACCAAGTTAGTGCGGCACGAGTTGCGTCCCTTAGACCACTGGTTCAGCTTCTGTGGGTTGCAGCAAGGTCCAGCATATTTCTGTAAAATAGCCATTTACTAAAGCTCCTTTCACTTTAAACAGTTTGTTAGAGTGTGATCATTGCTCAACTCATGCCTGGCATTTATAAATAACATTTATTAGTTTAGGTTTTAGTGTTATGTTTTCGTGTAACTGTTTATAAATACACGCAATTGAAATCTAACTCAAAAGGTTTCAATATAACTGAGATAAATTAAAAACCATTCATGCCTTTTTTTTAATATTTTCCTAATAAGAATGTAAATTTAAGACACGTGATATAATCAAATAACCGTGAAATGATTTCATAAATCGTTTATCAATAACTAATCATCCCATGACCGTCTGTATCTGTATAAATAAAATTGTGTATGTTGTGGTAGGTAGATAAATAGGCAGCCAGTGCGGGACCGACAATAAACCTGCTGATGCTAGTGGTATGTGTTTATTGCGTAAAGGGGCCACAGGCCCATGATACAGATGTGATACAGATTTTGCCTCATAACCGAGAGCGTAGTAGTAGCTAAGACATGATAAATGAATCAATTTATGGTAAGCAGGAAGCAGATATAGAACATTACTTTTTATCTAACAGGAATATCCTTCAGGAATAACTGTCTTTTCTTGGTTGCTAAGAAAATAAATTTACACAGATTTCTCAAGGCTATACCTTTCGACAAAAATAATGTTCGCATATTGTCTAAAGTTGGATATTCTAAGTAACATTTTGGAAGGAAAATTCTTCTAATATCATCATAAAATGGACAAATTAGACAAAAGTGATACTCAGTTTCAGTGTTTGGGACAATACAGAAAGGACATAATCGTTCAGCTCTAGGAATATTATACCTCCTTCCTGATTCTATTAATAAATCATGATTTGAACAACAAAATTTGATGAAATTAGTGATATAGACTTTAACTGTTACCGTTTCGAGAATAGTTGAATAACTAAACTGACTATTTAGAGTCCTATAGAAGTCCAACTTTGAGAAAGCCTCTAAATCAGCATTCCAACTTTGCTGTGTAATGTCATGACATCTTTCCTTGAACTGGGAAATAAATAAAGCACTATTACCTACACCCTGTTGCATCCAAACTTCACCAAAACCATAACTGAATAACAATAATTTTACATTTAATGCCCAACAAGACTTCCCAGTTTCAGCTCTTCGATATTGAAAATTATACGAGTGCTTCAAAACTAGATTATCAGTTTGCGACAATATCCTTAACCAAAATTTTATTATCTTGACGTGATGAAGGACTTTGACATTGGATCTACGTAAAATGCCACGAGCCAACAGCATAGGAGTGCCTCTATTAAGAGATAACATCAACTTACAGAACCTATCATGTACACCTTCAATATCAGGCGAAGAATGAAATCCCCAGACTTCAGAGCCGTACGTAAGGATAGGCATAACTTTAGTGTCGAAGATATGTTCAGCAACGCAGCGGGGAAGTAGGGAAAATTTACCTAATCTCGATATTAACATCTGCATTACCTTCCAAGCCTGTTGAGCCAAAGTTTTCTGGGTTAAAAACCAAGAACCTGACGAAGACAACTGGACACCTAGATATTTATAGTATCCAACAACTTCCATTTTAGAATCATTCAACCAAAACTTTTCACATGAACGTAATTTACCACCATTCCGAAAGACCACAACTTTACTTTTAGCCATATTGATTGTTAGTTTCCACTTATCACAATAGTCTGACAATAAATTTAGTCTTTTCTGCAAACCAACAACACTTATATCCATTACTGCAATATCGTCAGCAAACAAGAGGATGAAAATTTCAAGAAATGCCAAAGTTACTCCATGTTGCCCCTCATAGGACATATGTTCGACAAGATCATTAATGAAAAGAGAAAACAGCAGGGGAGACATCTGACAGCCTTGTCGTACTCCTGTGCTACACTCGAAGAAGCTGGAATAACCGTCGGGGAGAGATACACAAGATTGAACTGATTGATAAATACTTCTTATAATTCGAAAAACTTTACCTTTAACTCCACCATTCCATAGCTTGAATAATAAACCTTTACGATAAACTGAATCGAATGCAGCTTTTAGATCAATAAAAGCACAATAGAATCTGCCACGCTTTTGAGACAAGTATTTCTGAATTAAAGTATCAATAATGAATATATTATCAGTAGTTTGGAAACCTTTGCGAAAACCTGCCTGTTCCATAACAATAACATTTTCCTCTGACGACCAAACCAGGAGCCTGTTGCATATTATCTTAGCAAAGATCTTACCAGCCACATCCAGGAGAGTTATAGGTCTATACTTGCTGGCCTCGTTCACACTGCCCTTCTTGTAAACAGGAATAATAACACCAAAAGTCCATTGTTCAGGGTATATACCAGTGGACAATATAACATTATATAACTTTAATAACATATGCATACATTCTAATGGAGCGTGCTTAAACAATTCTATGGGGAGACCATTAAATCCTGGAGCTTTACCAGATTTCATGGAGTCAATAGCAGATAACAATTCCTGTAGAGTTATAGTTCGATCAAGTTCTTCATCACCATCAACTGTCATGTTTATTAGATCATCGTCGATGGAATCAACATAGTCATCTACATATTTATAAAACTCCCTGAAGTTTGCACAGTTATCATTTTCTTGAAACAATAATTTAAAGTGACTAATCCAGTTTTCTATACTTATACTTTTTGAGAAAGTTATTGATTTTCCTGACACCAGGGACCAAAATGTTCTACTATCATGTTTTTTAAGTGATTCGTTGAGTTTGTCCATGAACATTGTAGAGAAGGCTTGCGCCTTCTGTTTACATAACAGTTTGTAGTGTTTCCAGGCTGCAATGTACATCTGTCTGTCAGCGCTACTGTTGGAGGTGTGGAACACGCGTAACCGCCCACGCGCTGTTGCACGTGCGCACTCACATTCAGCGTCGTACCAGTTACTTCCCTTCTTGTTGTGAGCGGTAAGGTAGCTAGACGAGGACTTACCACAGCCCAGCGCACATGTTTTCATGATGTTTGTAAACAAAGAAACAACAGTGTTTACATTTTGAGTTGACAGCAAGTCGTCGATTTCTTGACTGTTTTCTAATGATGCATCGCGCCATCTCTGCTTGTAGTCGTCCCCAATTTCGTCTTTCCAGTACAGTCTGCATTTAGGCTGTAAGGTAGGGTCTATATCAGTTGAACGTTTATATGGTAGTGATAGTGAGAATGAAATTGGCAGATGATTTGATTCTATTTGATCGGCGATTTCGAACTTCACGAATAAAGGGAATGTAGACTGAGAAGCCAACACGTAATCGACAACGCTTTGACCATCATTTGCAAGACATGTAATTTTACCGATTCCCGCATCTGCCCCCAATCTTCCGTTACAGATCCTGAGGCCTGATAGTTTACAGAAGTCCAGTAGATCGGTACCTCTTCTATTCAGCACAGGGTCTCTGGAGGAGCGGGGTAAGACTGCGTCGTCTTCAAGGTAGTCCATCTCGTCGTCGATAGGCAGGTGTTTGGAATCATCGTTCACTATGTAGTCAGGAGCAGAGCTCGTGCGAGCGTTGAGGTCACCCATAATGACGATATGACAGTCAGGGTGATCAGATTTAAAATTTATAACATCATTTTCTAGAGTGTCAAACAGGGCTTCAGATGAGTGAACACTTGAATGAGGCGGTGAAAAGTATACCAATCCAATTATTAACACAGTGCCATTCGTGCTTGATTTCAACCACATGATGTTTTCAGAGTCAGAATGGAGTGGAATAAAGTTATTTGCTATTTCATCTTTTAGTAGGAACAATAAGCCTCCTGAATTGCGGATAGAGTTCTTGTTTTGTATTCTAATTTTACTGATTTGTTTATATCCACAAATTTGGAACACATCATTTTCATTAGCCCATGTTTCGACGAATCCTAGAATGTCAAACTGAGACAAGAATCCTCGAAAGGAGGATAGCTGTAATTTACCCTTTAGGCCTTCTATATTCCAACAGGATATATTAAAGTTAATATCATTATTGCTGCCAATAGGGCCCTGGCCTAAACCTGCTGATAAAGAGATAGTGAAAGCCAGGAAGCGATCAATTCAAGATGCACAAGTGCTCTCTCAGTGAGAAGATGTAGATATTACAGGCATGTTGAGATCCTCGCGTTGAGATCCTCACGTTGAGATCCTCACGTTGAGATCCTCGCGTTGAGATCCCTCGCGTTGAGATCCTCGCGTTGAGATCCTCACGTTGAGATCCTCGCGTTGAGATCCTCGCGTTGAGATCCTCACGTTGAGATCCTCCACAAATAAGTCTCAGTGAGAAGATGAAGATATCACATGCACGTTGAGATCCTCAAGTTGAGATCCTCACGTTGAGATCCTCACGTTGAGATCCTCCACAATAAGTCTCAGTGAGAAGATGAAGAGATCACAGGCACGTTGAGATCCTCACGTTGAGATCCTCCACAATAAGTCTCAGTGAGAAGATGTAGATATCACATGCACGTTGAGATCCTCACGTTGAGATCCTCCACAATAAGTCTCAGTGAGAAGATGTAGATATCACAGGCACGTTGAGATCCTCACGTTGAGATCCTCCACAATAAGTCTCAGTGAGAAGATGTAGATATCACATGCACGTTGAGATCCTCACGTTGAGATCCTCCACAAATAAGTCTCAGTGAGAAGATGAAGATATCACATGCACGTTGAGATCCTCAAGTTGAGATCCTCACGTTGAGATCCTCACGTTGAGATCCTCCACAATAAGTCTCAGTGAGAAGATGAAGAGATCACAGGCACGTTGAGATCCTCACGTTGAGATCCTCCACAATAAGTCTCAGTGAGAAGATGTAGATATCACATGCACGTTGAGATCCTCAAGTTGAGATCCTCACGTTGAGATCCTCACGTTGAGATCCTCCACAATAAGTCTCAGTGAGAAGATGAAGAGATCACAGGCACGTTGAGATCCTCACGTTGAGATCCTCCACAATAAGTCTCAGTGAGAAGATGAAGAGATCACAGGCACGTTGAGATCCTCACGTTGAGATCCTCCACAATAAGTCTCAGTGAGAAGATGTAGATATCACATGCACGTTGAGATCCTCAAGTTGAGATCCTCACGTTGAGATCCTCACGTTGAGATCCTCCACAATAAGTCTCAGTGAGAAGATGAAGAGATCACAGGCACGTTGAGATCCTCACGTTGAGATCCTCCACAATAAGTCTCAGTGAGAAGATGAAGAGATCACAGGCACGTTGAGATCCTCACGTTGAGATCCTCCACAATAAGTCTCAGTGAGAAGATGAAGAGATCACAGGCACGTTGAGATCCTCACGTTGAGATCCTCCACAATAAGTCTCAGTGAGAAGATGAAGAGATCACAGGCACGTTGAGATCCTCACGTTGAGATCCTCCACAATAAGTCTCAGTGAGAAGATGAAGAGATCACAGGCACGTTGAGATCCTCACGTTGAGATCCTCCACAATAAGTCTCAGTGAGAAGATGAAGAGTTCACAGGCACGTTGAGATCCTCACGTTGAGATCCTCCACAATAAGTCTCAGTGAGAAGATGAAGATATCACAGGCACGTTGAGATCCTCACGTTGAGATCCTCCACAATAAGTCTCAGTGAGAAGATGAAGATATCACAGGCACGTTGAGATCCTCACGTTGAGATCCTCGCGTTGAGATCCTCACGTTGAGATCCTCGCGTTGAGATCCTCACGTTGAGATCCTCACGTTGAGATCCTCCACAATAAGTCTCAGTGAGAAGATGAAGAGATCACAGGCACGTTGAGATCCTCACGTTGAGATCCTCCACAATAAGTCTCAGTGAGAAGATGAAGAGATCACAGGCACGTTGAGATCCTCACGTTGAGATCCTCCACAATAAGTCTCAGTGAGAAGATGAAGAGATCACAGGCACGTTGAGATCCTCACGTTGAGATCCTCCACAATAAGTCTCAGTGAGAAGATGAAGAGATCACAGGCACGTTGAGATCCTCACGTTGAGATCCTCCACAATAAGTCTCAGTGAGAAGATGAAGAGATCACAGGCACGTTGAGATCCTCACGTTGAGATCCTCCACAATAAGTCTCAGTGAGAAGATGAAGAGATCACAGGCACGTTGAGATCCTCACGTTGAGATCCTCCACAATAAGTCTCAGTGAGAAGATGAAGATATCACAGGCACGTTGAGATCCTCACGTTGAGATCCTCCACAATAAGTCTCAGTGAGAAGATGAAGATATCACAGGCACGTTGAGATCCTCACGTTGAGATCCTCGCGTTGAGATCCTCACGTTGAGATCCTCGCGTTGAGATCCTCACGTTGAGATCCTCACGTTGAGATCCTCCACAATAAGTCTCAGTGAGAAGATGAAGAGATCACAGGCACGTTGAGATCCTCACGTTGAGATCCTCCACAATAAGTCTCAGTGAGAAGATGAAGAGATCACAGGCACGTTGAGATCCTCACGTTGAGATCCTCCACAATAAGTCTCAGTGAGAAGATGAAGAGATCACAGGCACGTTGAGATCCTCACGTTGAGATCCTCCACAATAAGTCTCAGTGAGAAGATGAAGAGATCACAGGCACGTTGAGATCCTCACGTTGAGATCCTCCACAATAAGTCTCAGTGAGAAGATGAAGAGATCACAGGCACGTTGAGATCCTCACGTTGAGATCCTCCACAATAAGTCTCAGTGAGAAGATGAAGATATCACATGCACGTTGAGATCCTCACGTTGAGATCCTCACGTTGAAATCCTCACGTTGAGATCCTCACGTTGAGATCCTCCACAATAAGTCTCAGTGAGAAGATGAAGATATCACAGGCACGTTGAGATCCTCACGTTGAGATCCTCCACAATAAGTCTCAGTGAGAAGATGAAGATATCACAGGCACGTTGAGATCCTCCACAATAAGTCTCAGTGAGAAGATGAAGATATCACAGGCACGTTGAGATCCTCCACAATAAGTCTCAGTGAGAAGATGAAGATATCACAGGCACGTTGAGATCCTCCACAATAAGTCTCAGTGAGAAGATGAAGATATCACAGGCACGTTGAGATCCTCCACAATAAGTCTCAGTGAGAAGATGAAGATATCACAGGCACGTTGAGATCCTCACGTTGAGATCCTCCACAATAAGTCTCAGTGAGAAGATGAAGATATCACATGCACGTTGAGATCCTCACGTTGAGATCCTCACGTTGAAATCCTCACGTTGAGATCCTCACGTTGAGATCCTCCACAATAAGTCTCAGTGAGAAGATGAAGATATCACAGGCACGTTGAGATCCTCACGTTGAGATCCTCCACAATAAGTCTCAGTGAGAAGATGAAGATATCACAGGCACGTTGAGATCCTCCACAATAAGTCTCAGTGAGAAGATGAAGATATCACAGGCACGTTGAGATCCTCCACAATAAGTCTCAGTGAGAAGATGAAGATATCACATGCACGTTGAGATCCTCCACAATAAGTCTCAGTGAGAAGATGTAGATATCACATGCACGTTGAGATCCTCACGTTGAGATCCTCACGTTGAAATCCTCACGTTGAGATCCTCACGTTGAGATCCTCCACAATAAGTCTCAGTGAGAAGATGAAGATATCACAGGCACGTTGAGATCCTCACGTTGAGATCCTCCACAATAAGTCTCAGTGAGAAGATGAAGATATCACAGGCACGTTGAGATCCTCCACAATAAGTCTCAGTGAGAAGATGAAGATATCACAGGCACGTTGAGATCCTCCACAATAAGTCTCAGTGAGAAGATGTAGATATCACATGCACGTTGAGATCCTCCACAATAAGTCTCAGTGAGAAGATGTAGATATCACATGCACGTTGAGATCCTCCACAATAAGTCTCAGTGAGAAGATGAAGATATCACAGGCACGTTGAGATCCTCCACAATAAGTCTCAGTGAGAAGATGTAGATATCACATGCACGTTGAGATCCTCCACAATAAGTCTCAGTGAGAAGATGTAGATATCACATGCACGTTGAGATCCTCCACAATAAGTCTCAGTGAGAAGATGAAGATATCACAGGCACGTTGAGATCCTCCACAATAAGTCTCAGTGAGAAGATGTAGATATCACATGCACGTTGAGATCCTCCACAATAAGTCTCAGTGAGAAGATGTAGATATCACAGGCACGTTGAGATCCTCCACAATAAGTCTCAGTGAGAAGATGAAGATATCACAGGCACGTTGAGATCCTCCACAATAAGTCTCAGTGAGAAGATGAAGATATCACAGGCACGTTGAGATCCTCCACAATAAGTCTCAGTGAGAAGATGAAGATATCACAGGCACGTTGAGATCCTCCACAATAAGTCTCAGTGAGAAGATGTAGATATCACAGGCACGTTGAGATCCTCCACAATAAGTCTCAGTGAGAAGATGTAGATATCACATGCACGTTGAGATCCTCCACAATAAGTCTCAGTGAGAAGATGAAGATATCACAGGCACGTTGAGATCCTCCACAATAAGTCTCAGTGAGAAGATGTAGATATCACATGCACGTTGAGATCCTCCACAATAAGTCTCAGTGAGAAGATGAAGATATCACAGGCACGTTGAGATCCTCCACAATAAGTCTCAGTGAGAAGATGTAGATATCACAGGCACGTTGAGATCCTCCACAATAAGTCTCAGTGAGAAGATGTAGATATCACATGCACGTTGAGATCCTCCACAATAAGTCTCAGTGAGAAGATGTAGATATCACATGCACGTTGAGATCCTCCACAATAAGTCTCAGTGAGAAGATGTAGATATCACAGGCACGTTGAGATCCTCCACAATAAGTCTCAGTGAGAAGATGTAGATATCACATGCACGTTGAGATCCTCCACAATAAGTCTCAGTGAGAAGATGTAGATATCACAGGCACGTTGAGATCCTCCACAATAAGTCTCAGTGAGAAGATGAAGAGATCACAGGCACGTTGAGATCCTCGCGTTGATGCCTCTCACGTTATATAAGAACTGGAAGAACAGTGTGTTGTAACTGTTGATACAGTTGACATATAAAGGTATATGTGTTCAGTAGAAACCTGTAAGCGTTTAAATCATACATTTCAGATCTATACTGAAACGTCGCTATTGTTCATAAAGAAGTTGGTCATCCATACAATAGTTGTCTTCTTCATCTCACCAACTTCTAGAATGCCTCTCAAACAGTTTATACATTGTCATGTCTCAGATGAAACAGAATAACTTTGAACATCTCTTCGATTTTGTCGGCGGATCTTTGTGTGTTTCCCTCCATACTTTATAATGAAATTATAAGAGTTACCTCCCTTGTACCAAGTATTTCGCCATTTGCAGATCGGATTTTAGTCTTAACAAGAAAATGGTTATTTACCTTTTATGTGTTTAAATTCTACCCGAGTGGATGAGATGAATTCCATTCCAATTGACATGAATAATATGAGTAATGCAAAGTTAAATATTTATACTGAAATGTAACTAGTGACTCGTTTGTTAGTAAATCGTATTTTAAAACATCATGGTATTGCGTGATGTGTTATGTCGTATCCTCGATTTACTCATTCTTTTTATAAATCCACTACGGCACGTTTAGAGTTTCAAGTGTGGAACATAGCTTAATTTTAAGAGAAACTAATTTAATACGGAGCAGACCCCGTGTAACCTGACAGGACACCAGCTGACCCACCGCGTACCCCCGTCTGGTCATCCTGGTCAGCTCCTAGTGTCCACTCTCCACGTTTGACCCTTCCTCCTCCAAGACTGACCCCTGGCCGCGACTAAGCCCGTGTCTAGTTAATTATTTATCCATGTTGTATTAGTGAGGTATTTCCGTCTCTGTTTCTTGGTTTGCCGGGAATAGACGGTGAACGTCCCTGCAATTATTGATAATTATTGTTCTATACGAATGTTTATATTCAACCTGACATATTCAATCTGACGAAGAAATCTCTCGAAGAAAGGCCAATAACGTTTATATAATTAGTGTACAATGTATGTATGTATGTATATGTATGTATATGTATGTATGTATGTATCTATGGATGGATGAATAGGTTGGTAGGTAGGTTGGTTGGTAGGTTGGTTTATTGATAGGTAGGTAGGGTGGTAGGTAGGCTGGTACGTTGGTAGGTAGGTAGGCTGGTACGTTTATAGGTAGGTAGGGTGGTAGGTGAGTGGTAGTTTGGTAGTTAATCAGGTACTGTAGGTAGTTGAGTGGGTAGGTTGGTATGTAGACATATCACTGATTGTCCATCCCAGAGCATAAGTACATTTACATTGCATGCTGTTGACATGTGTCTGATCAGTGAGTACTGGACACTCCCCGTGAAGAATAGAATAGAATAAAAACGACTGGCTGAGTTTTATATAAAGATACTTTATTATTGATATGAAATCAGACATACGAAATCATACATAAGTCCATGGCAATATGTTGTAATTCACAAATTGAGTAACTTTCATAAAAACTACACTGTTTCAAATATCAGTAATTATGCATATTTGATAAAAATCAAGATTTGTTTTATAGAGGGGTTGTAGCACGTATTTTTACAAAATTTGTTTTTTCAAATTTCCCATTTCTAATGATAGTTGTGTCATTTTAATATACTTTAGAGGGTAATATCTTATTACACAAACCAATTATCCGTAGTGGTAATAACGGTTGTGCGTTTATTGTGAACACATTTTATTTTTTCCAATTACAAAAATGATTCCCATGGCTTTATTGAGCCATTTACAGTAATTTTTTTACTTGATTTTCCGAAGAGAGAAGGCCTTTGGGTCTTTTACTATTGGTGAAATAAATTTTCAAATACGTTTCATCGACTTATTTGAGCGAAAAAAACGTGCTACTGCCCCCTTAAGTCATATGAAAATTAAAGAATAAGAATGTAACCAGGGGAAAGCTGAGATGTGACAAAATATAAGCCCAACACACCTCCTCTCTCGATTATCACGCGTCACTCAGTGAGATGTTTGGCCGTCATTTGTACAGTCAACTTGAAATAAGGTGATTGTTCAAGGATACAGTTAGTATATTATATTCAAATGGTAATTAAAAGAATAACTAACCCCGAGTTGGTCCAACATATCATATGACCATAACCTGAATGTAGTCAACCGACACTTCTCTCGTCACTCGAGCTCAGAACGACGTGGAATAAGGAGAGTTACCAGGGAGAGTTACCAGTGAGAGATACCAGGGAGAATTATCAGGGAGAGTTACCAGGGAGAGTTACCAGGGAGATTTACCAGGGAGAATTACCAGGGAGAGTTACCAGGGAGGGATACCAGGGAGAGTTACCAGGGAGAGTTACCAGGGAGAACTACCAGGGAGAGTTACCAGGGAGAGTTACCAGGAGAGTTACCAGGGAGAGTTACCAGGAGAGTTACCAGGAGAGTACTACCAGGGAGAGTTACCAGGGAGAGTTACCAGGATAGTTACCAGGAGAGTACTACCAGGGAGAGTTACCAGAGAGAGTTACCAGGGAGGACGATGGCTGCATGACCCTGGGGGCCTGACAATGAATTCTGTCAAAATCTTCAAAATAAAAATGTGTTCGAGATGTCAAATATATCACCCAACACACTTCCAATATCCCCTGCAGCCAAACGCTTGGCGGAATATGGCGATATTAATTTTGAAACTTTTTCCTTAATGGAGTTTTGCACTTTATCACTTACGACTCTTCCGATTTAGAAATTTCAGAAATTTATCACTTTTCCAAAATCGTTCAATATTTAAAAAATGAAATTGTCAGCAAAATAGGCTCATGACTTCCGCTTCAATGACGTCATTATCTGAACTTTGACATGTAATGTCTCGAGAGATCCCGCGTGACTTACTTCCAATTTCAACCACCCATGTTCAAGGGCCGTTTCAAGACAATCGAGGCCCCGAATCGGTATTCTAATTAACCAAATAACTTCAAAGCGTGTGTTTTAAAGTCTCTCTCGTTACGTACTTTTTTCAAAGTCGATAGATTTATCACTTTTGACTTTGATGTCTCTGTGTCAAATTAGTTGCGCTATTTCAAACTAGAGAGTCATTATAGCAGGTCCTTGTTTGGTAGCTAAAATAAACCTCAGTGCGCTCTTAACGACAATGGAAGGTATAAAAGCGAATTTTGATTACTTTGACTAAAACATCAAACATTATTCGTTACATGTGGTGAGCGCACTGAGAATTGAGAAAAATGATTCGGAGAGGCGAAATCTTTTGATCAGAGAAATCCGCCTAAATAATAAACATTCAGTTATTCTTGTAGTTTAAAGAGAGGCGTTTGTTGGATGAGGATCGAGTAAATGATTTCAATGAAAGCGAATTTGTTAATCAAGAAACGCATGAAAGGGAATTCCAGAACAATGTTAGTCGAACACTTAGAATCTGAAACAAATGGAAAATTATATTGAAAAGGAGCCTCTTTCTACAAACCCAATTTCTCATAGTCTGCTTTTTAGTATTTAATAAGATGGTGATATGTTCAGAATATATACATGTTCCATAGTCTGAGTGTAACTACAGCGACTTGAGCGACAGGGTGTACCTAGAAGACATTTTAGTTGGGGACAGGTTCTCGTACACGGTGTTTGTTTTGCTACTGTCTGTCGTTTTTTGGTGATCTGTTCGAGCTTTGACTTTTGAGTTTAACGAAACAAATATTTCTGCTGTCCAGCAATTCAAGAATACGATATCAACCAATCGAACACAGGTATATATCTGATACTCGCCTCTCTCGTGTAGAACATCTAGAGAAACTGTCATATAAAGTGTGGGCTTTCTCAACCAATGAAAACTGACTTCACGGTGTCGTCACCAATCAGCAGAGTTTCTACGCAAATCTTATGCGCATGCTCGGGAACAGTCCGCCCCCTGACATTAGAGTAAAATATTCGATTGACGACCATCCCAGTCTAGAACATTAAAGCAAGTCTAGATCCATCCGCTCGCGATATTTCGGGCTCCTTTTTTGTACAACCATTTTAAATGATACTAAAATATTAGAAAGGACTTATTTCTGGAACTGAATGTAAATCTATCGGTGACAACCATGTGACGTGGTCACTATTCAGGTATGAGAGGAACGACCAGGCACCTGTACGACGCTTCCTACTGTTTATTCATATTTTTAAATCGCTAAATGTGAGTCCTTTTCTTCAATCCTTGGTCCATTCTCCCTCGGCATTCGGCTTTTTGTCGATTAACGATTGTGTAATTGGACTTATGAATGACGTCATTACTGCTGATGCCAGACTCTTGGCAACATTGGTTGTTTATCTTCGGCAAGCTGGGATGTAAGTGATAGGACGTTCGACTCTCACCTAGTGGTTTCTGGGTTCGCATCCCGTGAAACATGTCGTCATGCCGCCTCAACACGCCTCAGCTCCATGGCTGGAAGAGACAAACTAACAACCCTGGTGTACTCCTTGTTTGTAATGTTGATGAATAGACTGGTCCTCGTGGAATTCTTAATGAAACGTGTTTCAATATTGTTTCTGAAATCCAATATCATCATCAAATTAAACATTCACCAGTCACCTTCAATAGATAAAATAACAATAACGACAATTTTAATGAGCTCATAGCGGTGCACACGACCATCGAATAAGCACTTTGATCAAATGCATCAGATGATTTCTATATGACAGTGTAGTCAATGATACCTTTTTTTTATTTCGATATGCATGTCAATTAAATATATAACCATTTATATGGAAATACAAAACTTGACATATTTACAAGCAGTCCTCGTGTATTAAAGGACCACGGAGGAAGGATAATCGATCGTAGCGTCTATAACATCCTGGAAACAAATAATTAAATGTGAAGACAGACGGACCACACGTGTAGACCTGCGTATTGACTAAACTATAAACCGTCCAGTTTGAAACATTGGAGCATGAAATATTAAACACAAGCTGATTAAAAGCACCAAGCGCACACATCGTTTAGTACAGACCAGTGAACAGGATTTGAAATACAAAACCACGGACGGAGCAATGTTCTACTTTATTCCCCATGTTTAAAAGTGACCTGATAACGACCGACTTGCACCGTATCACATCAGTAATTAAAAAGAAATGATACATTGTTGACAATGTGTTACAAGTGACGCTATCATGCGTTGACTATTTGTTATTAATCAATAGGCCACATTCACGCTTCATTTACAAAATGAGATAAAAAAAAATCTCATCCGTAACGCCCGTTAGATTGGACCGCACTATGTAAAATTAACAAGGGTTGAGTTCGTGTGCTATGAAAAGTTTGCAATGGTAAACGATTGTTAATTTGTGCTGGGTAGTCTCTTATTTTAATGCTACCCTTTACTTTATGTTTGTACCAATAGTATTTAACTCAAATTCTCGTTTTAATTATATTTTATGCCTTTTATGTCATGTATATATATTAATCGTCTCTCATAACTCCTTTGGAGTGGCATATGTTCATTTATGATTCTATGTATACTTTTTATTTATATATATTTTAATGTACATATGGTGAGACGCTAATAAACAATCTGTCTGTCTGTCTGTCTGTCCGACAGTTGACTAGACTAACTGCAGGGGCGTGGCCGGGTACTTGACTGGTTCTTTAGTGTGGCTGCGCTACGATGCTATGTAGACAGGGCTACGCAGCATCAGTGGCGCCAAAGAGCTGCGCAGTTGTATTGTCTTCGCATGTGCGACAAGTTTTCAATTTTTATTCACTGCACGGAAGCCACGTACAGGCATTGCGAACTTAGCTAAGGAAGATGACGCCTGTATTAAACGTTGAGGATGCATGTTTTACACGTGATGAAGGATGATATTGACAACTTGCCGTGTAATGAAAGGCGAAGGGTACATTAATCCAAGACGACTGTGTTTATGTATAAACATGGATGTCTTGTATTTGCAGGATAGGACTATGACGCACGTGTTCTGATACTGTCAACTTACACGACCATTGCGGGCACGTGTTAACGCGAGAACTATGAGGATGAATTACTTCGAAAGTTCTTCGTTTTATTGGCGTGTTTTAACAAGAATAACATTATGGAATTTCGAAAAGTTTTCACACATTCCAAAAAGGTTAATATATTGATGTTATTTCCACTTAAATAGTTTTTACAACTTTCTTGTGTTTAAGTTGATTCAAATGTTTTCCTAACGCTAAGAACATATTGCTCAATATAATTTACACCTCTCTTCCTTTAACAAGAACACATCAAAGCAGTTTTAGCAAAAAAGGATTCATCACAAAAGGTTAAGCTATTGATTTTTCTTCAAGAACTAAAAAAAAAACATTTTCCATAATGCCAAAGTCTTACAAATAATTGATAAAACGTGGAGCGATACTCTCTGGAAAGTTTAAAAAATCGTTGTTTTGATGTATGACACTGCATTCTTGATGTTATTCATATTCGTTCTTAATGACTGAAGAATAAACTGATTAATACTTACTGTTTACTCTCAAAATGCACTGATAAATGGGCCCACTTCATGTTGATGCACAATATGGTACCTCTCCCACCACCAGTGCTCTACAGAGAATATATATATATATGTGTGTATGTATATATATATATATATATATATATATATATATATATATGAATGAGGATATTCGGTAGAACTGGAGCAGTCGCGATGAAATATACAACCTGGTATTTGATGTTGATGAGTTTTCAAGACACATATTCGGTATATCAAATTGTATGCAGTCAACTGTTGCGAGTAGGGAATGTATCTGATGTGTCTTAATTATTTCTCTTTTATTTCACTAATGAATCTAAGTAGTTCTTTGCTCGTTGTATGATGAAATAATCAACTACTTTATAATCAACTATTTTATAATCAACAAAAGGGGATATCAAACCTGACGTTGATGAAGGGTGTGTGGGCCCTGATGTCAGCAGGTACGTGCTGTGGGAGGGAGGGGAGGAGAGACTGACAGAGCGCTAGGGTCATCTCTGTAGAAGATCGATACCCGTCTTTACGTAATACCACGAGCTTTTAAAAAGCTTTTGTCGCTCAGAATAGAGTTCTTCAGTTGATGAACCGTACGCGTGTGACCTTTACGGGGACTTTGTCCATTACAACTTGAGGAGTTGTGGAGGGCTGTTGTATTATGCTATTTTTTTAAAACCAGAATTGTTATGATCTTGTTATGAATATATCAGTTTAGTTATTCTGGTTTTTATTTAACGTTGAAAACGTTATATCTTGCAATGTCGTCACTGTATCCGTAGAATATTTCCAAATGTGTGTGTTATCACTTGACCACGAACAATTTGAATCTGTACGCGAACGAATTCATTTCATTTTAACTAATTGTTCATATGGTAAGGAATGCTTATTTTAATGAACTATCAAACAATTATCAAGTTATACCCCATACACATATCCCTGTCTCTGTGACATCTCGTGCACCGCGTGAACTGCACGGAGAGCAGGTGAAATGAACAATTATTGACGGACACCTGCCAATTAGAGCGACGTCAAGTCTGAATGACAGCTGGTATTGTCTGTTGCAGTTCCGTTACATTCCATTCTCGCATTCCAACGGAATCGACTGAAATGTACAACATTTCTTATATATTGACATTCCCGGGTTACTTGGTGGAACCAGGCTTGGCGTTTGCCATTTATGACAATGTCATTGACTTTACTGCATCATTTTGGCTGACATATTACGTAAGTTCGTCACGCGTATCGACAGTTATCTAACTGAGTGAATATGAACTGTTAGAGTACTAGCTAGGGAAGCAGGTAGCCTTCACAGTAGTCGGGTTTAGTCCAACCTCCACCTGGGGTTCCACTGGCTCTGACCATTGTTAGCAATCGTTAGTGAATGAAGAATACTAGGTTACCAATAGTAACGCACTTCTTACTGCGTGATTCTCTGACATTGGTCCTGTCGCTTTTGAGATTAATAGGTCATACCGTTGTCAATGAAACGGTGAGTACATTCATCACAATACACGGCGTCACGATGTTTACTGTTCATGTGACAGTCATCCATTGATACACCTACACAGTCATAACTGAAGCCACAGCGAGTACTGGAGGCGATACTGTCACATATTCGTGTTGTACTTCCTCAATGCCACCCACATGGTTGCCTGAGACTCGAACCCAGACCTACACGAACCTGAAGCGGAAGAGAGGAATCTTATGACACCGTTACTTCTAAGGATACAGTGTCATAAGATTCAGACTATGAAACTTCAAATCAATTGTCTCCGCCTACAGCTTGCCATCTGTAGTGTATGTGCAAGGAACTTGATTGTGGTTGACAATGTTTGTGTGGGTTGATAACAATACTGTTTCTGCGTATAGCATGTCGTTTCATCCTTTTTAGGTTGCAATACATCACGTTGTCTTTTCCGTTAACACATATCACATTTAAAAAACGTAGTGATGAACTGTACTGAACTGTTATCCACCACTTAGAATAGTGAGATAGGTAATTATATGTTTCTTCTTGTATTCATTATTAATTTCGGGACACAACTGACTAATTAATGCCCGACTCTGAGAACAATATTGTTGACGACAGCCAACTTCCGGGTTAACAAAGACAGGGTTGTACAGTGGGTGTTAACTAATACAAAGCTGAGTTACACCAAGAACTGACCATGCGGGTTACCCTACCCTATAGATATTATCGTTGGTTCGTGGTTAGTCTTTCACAACGCTCACCGAAGCAATTTCTATTTTCAAGAAATTCGGGAATTAAATAAAGCTTATAGTTCAAGCCAGCCTGTGTAACAGTTTGTTTCGGTCGTTGATTCCTGATCCGGACAAATAGGGTCGGATTATCTCTTATATCATCAAACGGTTACCGTTGATCTGGATAATCTCTTTGATAAACCCTCTAACTTAGATGCCATGAAAGGGACCGAAGTTCCACTTTATATAATATTTTAAGTAAGATTTAAGCAGTTGTTAATTTTTGTTGTTTGTCAGACTTCAAGTCATTCGATGGTAGAAATCTAATGTACCCATGTGTTAACTCCCGGCCCTAAACTTAGTGACGTGTACTGGTTAACCAACAGTTATCGTAACTAATAGGCTCCTGGTCTAACCACTGTGTAATGTTTCATAGTCCTTACTTACGTTATATGGTTTGCATATGAACGCTTGGCGGGATTTAGCTTCAATTATGTATCGATATATTGTAATAGGCAATCCACGCAGTCCGTTACCCCGTAAAGCAAATCACCTATATCATTGTTTGAGTATTCCCATGATATTTGAGAGAATGCAATGTTGGAACAATAAGACAGCCATGTTTCGGCCACTGTATATGCAACTCGAGCTCCTGTACAACTGTACATCATACCATACAATAATGACATGATACCCACCCGTGTCTGTTCAACGGTATAAAGTAGGAAACGAAAACGTTGCATCTAAAAAACATCTCGACATCGTAATGTCCTATATTACATGGACACAGTTGATTTAAACATATTTATTCATGAAATGTATACATGAATGGATTGGCCAACAAGCTCCGAAGAGCTTATATAAAGGCCGCTCCGATCGCGATAGTTACACATATAAAAATATAAAACTTATAGCAGTTAGTGACACATGTCAGATTCACAACTTAGCTTCACATATATTGGTTATGCATGAATATCATGTTGTTTGCGTGGCAGTCATTACATATTCAAGTGCTTATGAGATGTCAAATCGATTAGATTTTATGATAAATTTATGAATAGAC
Organism: Gibbula magus; assembly: GCA_936450465.1. Lineage (NCBI taxonomy): Eukaryota > Metazoa > Mollusca > Gastropoda > Trochida > Trochidae > Gibbula > Gibbula magus. Next base: position 68,826,971 of record OW388302.1, read on the forward strand.
TTTAATAATTTATTAAGATGGACACAGTTCAACCTTAATCAACACAAAACTTGGAACTGGTCCTGACTTCTATATGTCTCGTGGAAGTATTAACAACACATTAAAAGACAGGACAACACAACACACTACAACACAACATGGGACAACACAAGACAATACATGACAACACAAGACAACACAGGACAACACAATACAACACAGCACAATACAACATAGGACAACACAACACAAGACCACAAATTACAGCACAACACAGGACAAAATCACACAACATAGAAGAACACGACACAACACAGGACAACACAACACAAAATAGGACAACACAACACAATACAACACAACACAATACAACACAAGACAACGCAGGACAAGTCAATACAACAAAACGCAATACAACATAGGACAACACAGGACCACAAATTACAGCACAACACAGGACAAAATCACACAACATAGGAGAACACGACACAACACAGGACAACACAACACAAAATAGGACAACACAACACAATGAAACACAACAAAATACTACACAGGACAATACAATACAACAAAACACAATACAACATAGGACAACATAATACAACATTACACAACACGACATAATACAACGCAATACAACATAACAATACAACACAACACAGCCCAACAAAATATATCATAGGACAACACAATAGAACACAGGACAACATATCAAAACATAGGACATCACAACACAACTTAGGACACACATTACAACACAGGACAACACAACGTAACACAATACAACACATATGAAGGCGTTGAATTATTACAGGGAGACATGCACATGACAACATGTCGTATTGATAGAATTGTAGTCATTATTGGCCATTTGTTCATCAAAGGCATCACGTGAAATATTGACGCTACTTCGCCGCTGGCAAGCTAAATACAACGCTGTGCTTTGTGTACACACATGTAGGTATACAGCATTGTGTTTACACACATGTGTCAAATTGCTCTAAGCACGTGTAGCCAATAAAACGGACAGAAGCGAACGATACTAATTTATAACACCACATGCTGGTCGGGTATCGCAGACATTCCGGGGTCGCCGAGAGGTTAAATGCGAAAAAAACCCCGAAAATGTGTAATGTATTTTCAAGTACATTTTATGAAAATAATGAACGGAAATTGAATTTGAAAAATAAACTCAATCGGGATAAATGTAATTGCTTAATCAATTTTCGCAGAGCTAAAAATTCATATTAAAATTTCATAAACAAATTATCGGAAATACGGTTAAATCATTTTAAATCCTTTAAATAGACATGCAATGATTGCAAAAACGCTCCTCCCGTGAGCTCTTACAGTAAATACATCAGTAATCAAGTGGCAGAAAAGCTGATATTGAGAAATGTGCTGTGATGTGTACAGAGATGATGTACGAACGATTTGCACGTGAAACTCGGGCATGCCTGAAATTGCCGTGACATGCACTTGCACACCGTACACGCTTGTCGATTTCACTGTCGGTCGCATGCTGCGTCAAGTAGTGGATTGGCTTTCTGAAGTCGGGGCAATCTGGCAAGTATTATATTGCCGGCAATCTGGTGCTGGAGCGTGTAGGTTTCGTATTTGTCATAAGCAAATTGAATTGGAGTTGGTAGATATTGTAACGGCAATGCGACGCTGTAAAAGCTATTTGTGATATGTGTAATATTAGCAGAACAGGCTCTGTCAAAACAATTCCGGGTTTGACAGCTGAAATGATAAAATAATGAAATTTACACGTGCTCCGTTTCAAAACGGGCTCCCGCAATTTGTAAATTAGTATATTTGATTTACTGTTGATGGGAATTCAGGCAATCGTCTGTAAAAGATGAAACACCGTCCGACTTGAAAGTTGAATAAATGAAATAAATACACAATGTGATACTTTCCATTTCATTAAAGTTTTGTTTTGTTCTGTTATGTATTCTGATTAAGGGGGGCGGGATAGCGCAGTGGTTAGCGCGTTCGGCTTCGGATCAAGAGGTCCAGGGGCACGGCAACTTTGTCTGTAGTAGAGAACTGTTCTACACGCAGTAAGGTTTGGGTGCAATGCTACACTGAATTTCAGCGTAGTACCACCCATGGTTCGCTAGTTCCAGCCGCTGCTCGCAGGTTTCACCGCAATGCATAGCCACATGGCGTTACGGGCTTTCTCCCTGCCATAATACTAGCAGCCGCGATATAAGTGAAATACTCTCGAAAGCGGCGTTAAACCCCAAAAACCACCACCACCACCAATTAAGGTTTTGTGATATGTTACAATTAAGGTTTTGTGACATATTACAAATAATGTTTATCTCCTGATTAGTTTTTACCAATATTAATTACACCTTATTTCTCCGAAGAATAATAATGTACAGATTTATTTCAAGCAACAGTTCGCATTGAATTCTAAAATGATGTTCAGAGCGAATCGATACCAAATTCAGTTCCAAGCTTCTTACTTTCTGGAACTTTGACATCTGCTTGACCTACATTATTTATGTCATGTCTGATTTGAACATTTCCCCGTCGGATCATTGTGTTCCTCAAAATTTTGATGACTTTATAAAATAAACTGTTTTATTGCCCTCATTTACTTTGTTTATATCACACTGTGTTTAGTGCATTGACATGTTTACTGGTTGCAGCAGGTGCGAGAATAGTGCACGGTCATTCATACTCATTACGGTGTTGCGGGCTTTCTCCCTGGATAAATATCATCCGTCACTGCTTGGTAGAACAACTCTTGCAATAGCATTAAATCCCAACAAGCCCTACTTGCACCCAGCAATGCCTTTCAAACAGTCCGCATCTAGAGTCTTAGATATGATACCATCATGTTCTTAGACTAACATTTAGTCTCAGAAATATTTTTTTCTTATCAGCAACATTTTACAAACAATTCAAATAGTTACCAAATGGAGCCCTAAAGATGCCTTAATTTCAGTCTAGAGCTGAGTAACCTAGACTTGCTATACTTTTCTAGACTGGGTTGGTCGTCAATTGATACAAATACAATATGATAGTACAGTTATGTCTGTTAGCTTGTTCTTTACAAAGACGCAAAAAAAGAAACTGTATAATTACTTTAAAAAGTCAATAATAATAGAAACGATTAATATTTAATAAATAGAAGAAATATGTCTTTTCTTGACTAATACCACGTTTATCGCATCGAGTGAGGTAGAAAGTTTCTATGAGATGAGATAAACATGGTATATGTCAAGAATTGACAGATATTCTATTTATTATATGATTGTATCCGTGTAGCTACTCCAGACCAGGATGGTGTTCGTGTTAAGCGGCCGCTAGGAACATCCCGTCGCCACTGTAACAATGTGAAGCCGAGTCGCTCCGTCACACCATTGTTTTATGACGTCAGATTATATCAGTCACTGGTTACAATGAAAATATAAGTTATTTTCACTGTAGCTTGATAGACAGTTTGTTTCACTGGTAAATCCCAATATGTCATTGCTTGTCATATAATAAAGTAATTATTTTGAATTCAGCTTGTTTATTCGCGATATTTAGACACGTATATCAATAATCTATGTCGAAACGTCGCAGTCTCTGAATCAAGAAGTTGTATATCCATGAAATACTGTACTCTGAAACTTCTAGAATGCCACTGAAACACTTTTATAATGAACATCGTGTATATACCGGTAGATGTGCATATCAATATCAATAACACTGTGAACTAAAGATATAGAAACTGCTCAGAATGTACAACTACGTGTTAAACAGTTCATTTAGAGGATGGCGCATCCTGCAGAAGTGTTAAACAGTTCATTTAGAGGATGGCGCATACTGCAGAAGTGTTAAACAGTTCATTTAGGGGATGGCGCATCCTGCAGAAGTGTTAAACAGTTCATTTAGGGGATGGCGCATCCTGCAGAAGTGTTAAACAGTTCATTTAGGGGATGGCGCATCCTGCAGAAGTGTTAAACAGTTCATTTAGGGGATGGCGCATACTGCAGAAGTGTTAAACAGTTCATTTAGGGGATGGCGCATACTGCAGAAGTGTTAAACAGTTCATTTAGGGGATGGCGCATACTGCAGAAGTGTTAAACAGTTCATTTAGGGGATGGCGCATACTGCAGAAGTGTTAAACAGTTCATTTAGGGGATGGCGCATCCTGCAGAAGTGTTAAACAGTTCATTTAGGGGATGGCGCATCCTGCAGAAGTGTTAAACAGTTCATTTAGGGGATGGCGCATCCTGCAGAAGTGTTAAACAGTTCATTTAGGGGATGGCGCATACTGCAGAAGTGTTAAACAGTTCATTTAGGGGATGGCGCATACTGCAGAAGTGTTAAACAGTTCATTTAGGGGATGGCGCATACTGCAGAAGTGTTAAACAGTTCATTTAGGGGATGGCGCATACTGCAGAAGTGTTAAACAGTTCATTTAGGGGATGGCGCATACTGCAGAAGTGTTAAACAGTTCATTTAGGGGATGGCGCATCCTGCAGAAGTGTTAAACAGTTCATTTAGGGGATGGCGCATACTGCAGAAGTGTTAAACAGTTCATTTAGGGGATTGCGCATACTGCAGAAGTGTTAAACAGTTCATTTAGGGGATGGCGCATCCTGCAGAAGTGTTAAACAGCTCATTTAGGGGATGGCGCATCCTGCAGAAGTGTTAAACAGCTCATTTAGGGGATGGCGCATCCTGCAGAAGTGTTAAACAGTTCATTTAGGGGATGGCGCATCCTGCAGAAGTGTTAAACAGTTCATTTAGGGGATGGCGCATCCTGCAGAAGTGTTAAACAGCTCATTTAGGGGATGGCGCATCCTGCAGAAGTGTTAAACAGTTCATTTAGGGGATGGCGCATCCTGCAGAAGTGTTAAACAGTTCATTTAGATGATGGCGCATACTGCAGAAGTGTTAAACAGTTCATTTAGGGGATGGCGCATACTGCAGAAGTGTTAAACAGTTCATTTAGGGGATGGCGCATACTGCAGAAGTGTTAAACAGTTCATTTAGAGGATGGCGCATACTGCAGAAGTGTTAAACAGTTCATTTAGGGGATGGCGCATACTGCAGAAGTGTTAAACAGTTCATTTAGGGGATGGCGCATACTGCAGAAGTGTTAAACAGTTCATTTAGGCGATTGCGCATACTGCAGAAGTGTTAAACAGTTCATTTAGGGGATGGCGCATCCTGCAGAAGTGTTAAACAGCTCATTTAGGGGATGGCGCATCCTGCAGAAGTGTTAAACAGCTCATTTAGGGGATGGCGCATCCTGCAGAAGTGTTAAACAGCTCATTTAGGGGATGGCGCATCCTGCAGAAGTGTTAAACAGCTCATTTAGGGGATGGCGCATCCTGCAGAAGTGTTAAACAGTTCATTTAGGGGATGGCGCATACTGCAGAAGTGTTAAACAGTTCATTTAGGGGATGGCGCATCCTGCAGAAGTGTTAAACAGTTCATTTAGATGATGGCGCATACTGCAGAAGTGTTAAACAGTTCATTTAGGGGATGGCGCATACTGCAGAAGTGTTAAACAGTTCATTTAGGGGATGGCGCATCCTGCAGAAGTGTTAAACCGCTCATTTAGGGGATGGCGCATCCTGCAGAAGTGTTAAACAGCTCATTTAGGGGATGGCGCATCCTGCAGAAGTGTTAAACAGTTCATTTAGGGGGTGGCGCATACTGCAGAAGTGTTAAACAGTTCATTTAGGGGATGGCGCATCCTGCAGAAGTGTTAAACAGCTCATTTAGGGGATGGCGCATCCTGCAGAAGTGTTAAACAGTTCATTTAGGGGATGGCGCATCCTGCAGAAGTGTTAAACAGTTCATTTAGGGGGTGGCGCATACTACAGAAGTGTTAAACAGCTCATTTAGGGGATGGCGCATACTGCAGAAGTGTTAAACAGTTCATTTAGGGGATGGCGCATCCTGCAGAAGTGTTAAACAGTTCATTTAGAGGATGGCGCATACTGCAGAAGTGTTAAACAGTTCATTTAGAGGATGGCGCATACTGCAGAAGTGTTAAACAGTTCATTTAGAGGATGGCGCATACTGCAGAAGTGTTAAACAGTTCATTTAGGGGATGGCGCATACTGCAGAAGTGTTAAACAGTTCATTTAGGGGATGGCGCATCCTGCAGAAGTGTTAAACAGTTCATTTAGGGGATGGCACATCCTGCAGAAGTGTTAAACAGTTCATTTAGGGGGTGGCGCATACTACAGAAGTGTTAAACAGCTCATTTAGGGGATGGCGCATCCTGCAGAAGTGTTAAACAGTTCATTTAGGGGATGGCGCATCCTGCAGAAGTGTTAAACAGTTCATTTAGGGGGTGGCGCATCCTGCAGAAGTGTTAAACAGATTCATTTAGAGGATGGCGCATACTCATAATCAAGCAATCATCTATAATATATCGAAGCAAACGGTGCCAGTGAAATGGCATCTTCTGATTGGCTGAGAGACAGGAAGTCTGTGACCCTCGTGGGGGGTCACATTCTCTTGACATACGGAATTGCGATATGCAGTTTGGCAATTTCTGGCGCGCTAGCGTGAAATCGTTTCCATTTGCTTCCCGACTGTGTAATTTAGCAGAGTTAGGAGTTCATTTGCATCGAAACACGTTCAGAGTGGTTTTAATGGATTTTCTGCGCCGACAGGTTAGAACTATTTGGCAAATATTTCCCGAGTCGGTGCACAGTGTCATATCGTTGAGTATCAGTTAGCGTCAATGAATACTAATTAACCAACATTACATTTCAAAAATTGCTTTTCAAATGTATAATCTTTGGAAGTGAGAAGAAATTCAGAATATTTTTGTCATATTTGTCAGTGACGATGTGTAACCTTGCTCTTATATTCTCAAATAATGTAATCTTCTTTTTTAACGAAATTAATCATATGCATGTACCCGTAGATTCAACAATAAACCACATATTTACATGTTTTTATTTAACTGTTACTGTATTTGCAGAATATTGTTTATAATAATAAAAAAAATAATACTTTAATTTTTATTGCCCGATAAAAGAATTCATTTTACAACGGTGATGCAACATATCATAACACTTAAAACATACAGACAATGACAAACACTTAAAACATACAGACAATGACAAACACTTAAAACATACAGACAATGACAAACACTTAAATGTTAAATCAAGCTAAAATGTGTAAAGTATACAAAGTATAAACACATACATAATCTACAATATGAATAGTAGTAAACAAGTTGTTGTCGATATATTTTCCAAGTTTGTTAGATAAGAGAAGATGAGATAAGAGTTGTTATTGGCTTAATATGGAAACACTGGCAACATTCTAATGCTCAACAACATAATCATAAACAGCATAATGACATTTCGACATTGAGCATTGGTAACAATCAACAATAATATATACAATATCTAAAGGGGTGTCATTATTGAACAAGTAGGAAGTATAGATATGTTGTGTACCAATGTTTCCTCCAATAAGCACATGTTACACCACATCTCTTGGGCTGAACTTTTTAATTCAATCTGCAAAATCTAATTGTCGTATCCAAACGAGTGAATTATTCATAAATGTCGTTAATTGTAATACTCCTGGAGCGCTATCTCCCATCGTGCCTGGGGGCCAACCGGCTTCTAGAGTTTACAAGAAATTCTATGTAGACTTGCACAAAGCCCCCTTATAGATACATAGAGACTATTTCATTGTTTTTGCCGAATGTCATTGCTATCTCATCGAGTGGAGGGAGAAAGTGATATTTTCACGAGTGGCGCAGTATAATCATATATTTCATTGCTAGTTATATAATAATTCAAAATTACCCCCCCCCCCTTTCCAAATTCAATATAAATATCATTAAAACGTCTGAATTTGAGAACAAAATAAAAATTATTTGGCATTCTCTTGTTCTCGCGGATAGGATAAACGTTGATGATCATTATTATAATGTTTAGGGAAACCAGATTAAATCTAGGATATTCCACTTGGCTATTTAGTGATGTTTAGTATCATGTCGGGGTGTTCAGTCCAACTAAGCGATGTTAAGTATCATGTCGGGGTGTTCAGTCCAACTAAGTGATGTTAAGTATCATGTCGGGGTGTTCAGTCCAACTAAGCGATGTTAAGTATCATGTCGGGGTGTTCAGTCCAACTAAGTGATGTTAAGTATCATGTCGGGGTGTTCAGTCCAACTAAGCGATGTTAAGTATCATGTCGGGGTGTTCAGTCCAACTAAGTGATGTTAAGTATCATGTCGGGGTGTTCAGTCCAACTAAGTGATGTTAAGTATCATGTCGGGGTGTTCAGTCCAACTAAGTGATGTTAAGTATCATGTCGGGGTGTTCAGTCCAACTAAGCGATGTTAAGTATCATGTCGGGGTGTTCAGTCCAACTAAGTGATGTTAAGTATCATGTCGGGGTGTTCAGTCCAACTAAGCGATGTTAAGTATCATGTCGGGGTGTTCAGTCTAACTAAGTGATGTTAAGTATCATGTCGGGGTGTTCAGTCCAACTAAGCGATGTTAAGTATCATGTCGGGGTGTTCAGTCCAACTAAGTGATGTTAAGTATCATGTCGGGATGTTCAGTCCAACTAAGCGATGTTAAGTATCATGTCGGGGTGTTCAGTCCAACTAAGTGATGTTAAGTATCATGTCGGGGTGTTCAGTCCAACTAAGAGATGTTAAGTATCATGTCGGGGTGTTCAGTCCAACTAAGTGATGTTAAGTATCATGTCGGGGTGTTCAGTCCAACTAAGCGATGTTAAGTATCATGTCGGGGTGTTCAGTCCAACTAAGTGATGTTAAGTATCATGTCGGGGTGTTCAGTCCAACTAAGCGATGTTAAGTATCATGTCGGGGTGTTCAGTCCAACTAAGTGATGTTAAGTATCATGTCGGGGTGTTCAGTCCAACTAAGCGATGTTAAGTATCATGTCGGGGTGTTCAGTCCAACTAAGCGATGTTAAGTATCATGTCGGGGTGTTCAGTCCAACTAAGTGATGTTAAGTATCATGTCGGGGTGTTCAGTCCAACTAAGTGATGTTCAGCCCGTATCGATGTTCAGTGAGGGGAGCGATGCAGAGCCTAATAACACGGCGCGGAGCTGGCAGCGTAACAGAGACAGCAGGAGTGGACAATACATTATCATCGATCTGCGGTGTGGGTGTCATAGTCGCTTATACGTGTATACTTAGAATGAAGATATCAACATATAACTTAATCATATGCAATTCATTAATATCAATAATATGTAACGGTAATACAACAATGGTAGAACATTATAAGAGACTATATGTAAAGCTGACTGCTTTTATCAAATATATGTAAGACTTTGTATTAGACTGAAAGTAACACATTGTGTTTCCTTTTGACACATTTTTTAACAACTGAACGGAAGCGCAATGTGGGAACACGCGGAAGATGTACAAGAACGTGCCGTGTATACTTGAGTACAGATCCAGATGTATGAGACGTTGTGTACCTATACAATCAAATAACGCGACCAGCGCCTTGTGACAGCATGTGTTGTAGGGTAAGAAGTGGTGGTGGCATTCATTGATCTAGGATAAGTAAAGTACGGTATAGCGAGGAGCGGTTTTACCGGATGCCAGGAGCTGTACAGCCATCTCATCGGTATCACCACCCTCGCTATACCAACGCAATTTCAGCTCTCAAGAATAGTTTTATCACATTACACTTTCCCCGTAAATAACAGTAGATTTTCTTGTTTCGCCGTGTCAACAGTTCCAACCGAGCAACATTCAAAGCGTTCCAAATCGACTTACCAGAGCGATCAGAGTACGGTACATTTTACAAACTTTTTCACAACATTTCCAAACGTCTCTCGGTACAAAATTCTGTTATTACCAATTAGCAACGACCCGGAAACTTCGCGCCTTAGTGCATCAATTTAATTGATCTTTAATACACCTCGTTTCGTCGCTAACTTCCGATACAAATCTACCTGGCAAGTAGCTGATTCTGTGCCAAGTTTCTTAGTCCTGAAATGTCAAGAAGTTAAGAAAACTTTCTAGGAATAGACTTAATGGTTTCACCAGTTGTGTCTACAACAGAAGCCAAGATTTATATCATTGTTTCAGATGTATCATTGTTTCAGATGTATCATTGTTTCAGATCTATCATTGTAACAAATCCTTAATGCAGCAGTACGACTGCGGAGTTTTGAAGAGATGACATTTTAAGGATATGGAAAATATTAACAATCATCAACAAAACATGGTCAGCAAATTGACTAAGGTAGAACATAAGGAGAATATTTCTCAAACGGGTAAATTCTCCCCATGAAAGGTATCGAACATATTAACTCGGTTATTATCCCCCGCCAACATAGTTGGGGGGGATATTGAAATGGGCTCCGTCCGTCCGTCCGTTCGTCCGTTCGTCCGTCCGTCCGTCCGTCCGTCCCGATTTTGTTTCCGGAGCAGAACTTGAAAACTATAAGACATATCTCAACGAAACTTGGTGTGTGAAACAATGATCATGTGTAGATGTGCCTTTTGGGGTTTTCAACTTCTTCAAGTTATTTTTGTTTACCGTTTCCATGGAAATGTAACTTAGAATTTCGTTTCCGGAACAGAACTCGAAAACTATAAGACATATCTCAACGAAACTTGGTGTGTGGAACAATCATCATGTGTAGATGTGCCTTTTGGGGTTTTCAACTTCTTCGAGTTATTTATTTTGACCGTTTCCATGGAAATGTAACTTAGAATTTTGTTTCCGGAACAGAACTCGAAAACTATAAGACATATCTCAACGAAACTTGGTGTGTGGAACAATCATCATGTGTAGATGTGCCTTTTGGGGTTTTCAACTTCTTCGAGTTATTTTTATTTACCGTTTCCATGGAAATGTAACTTAGAATTTCGTTTCCGAAACAGAACTCGAAAACTATAAGACATATCTCAACTAATCTTGGTGTGTGGAACAATCATCATGTGTAGATGTGCCTTTTGGGGTTTTCAACTTCTTCGAGTTATTTATTTTGACCGTTTCCATGGAAATGTATTTCCGAAGCAGAACTCGAAAACTATAAGACATATCTCAACGAAACTTGGTGTGTGGAACAATCATCATGTGTAGATGTGCCTTTTGGGGTTTTCAACTTCTTCAAGTTATTTTTTTTTACCGTTTCCATGGAAATGTAACTTAGAATTTTGTTTCCGGAACAGAACTCGAAAACTATAAGACATATCTCTTGCAGTGTGGAACAATCATCATGTGTAGATGTGCCTGAAAGGCCCGATGGGCTTATGGCATTGCACGGTGTCCAGCTGTTTGTAAACTTTTCGCAATTTGTCTTCTTCTCCAGAACCACTTTGCCTAAGGAGCTGAAATTTTGTGTGTTGTGTTTAGTTGAAAAAAGGTTCATAGTCACTGTTATTCAACAACTATTCTTCAATAAATTTTCCCAAAGGCGGGGGATATGGCCGACTCTGTCTGCTTGTTGTCAACGATATGGGTAATTATCAGCAACCGTCCTAATTGATAACGTTAAAATAGAGAATAAAACTCCAATTCACATTTCTGCAATAACTCAACTTTGACCTCAACGCACTAACTTTTCGAGAAGTTCGTTACTCTGCTTTTGACTGATACTTAAAACGAAATTATGCATCATTCAGTTTTGCACGTGAATGCTATATAGTGTTGAATTTACCCGCAGAATAATCATTTTATTATTAGTTAGTTTAGTTATAGTGGTTGTAGCAGTCGTTATTAGCAGCAGTAGTACCATCATAGATGGTTTGTATATTTGTGTCTTACAGGTGTGCTATTACACAGGGTATATCAATAAGTTGCTGAAACTCTTATCACAATATATACACTTCTCAGTATAACAAGTGGTGTGTAAAGCCCAATAAGACTGAAACTTAATAGATAGCAGAGGTTCCCTGATAACATGTATCATTCCACCTATAGGGAGGAACAAGTCAGGTTAATAGCCTGTGTATTGTGTCATATTACTTATGTATACTGATAGATGAATAGCTGAAACCATACCTTAGCACATTACAAATACACTTAATCATCATTATGTTCTACCTTTGTCATCTTTAGTTTGTCGATGTTACTTTGTTAGATAAATCAGTTTTTACTCTGCCTAAATGAGTGCAATAAAATCTTACATTAATTTGCATCGTATTTTCATTTTAACATGTGTTTTTTTTCCCCGCGAAATTTTCATTTCTCAGACCTGTGTAATGAAATATGAATATGGCATCGGATTGAATTCTTGCAAATAAAATAGACTGTAAAGTCTAGAAGATTGTAAGTTTAATATTCAGTGAGGATGTACACCTGCACACGAGTCAAGTGGACCATCGTGATGCAGTGAGGAGTTGAAGCGAGGGGGAACTAATAGTTCAGAATCTGGAACTAACACGCGCGCTGTCCCGGAGTTTTGATCACTCGACTGTTGAGCGTCGTTGATAAACACATCGACCGTGATCACGTGACTGAAATGTATCAATAATGTCAGGTCAACTGGTGTGCATTGCATTCTGAGATCGATAATGATTGACAGGCTCCGAGGAAAGATGTCAGTGCCATAGCCTGCTATCTTTCCGGACCATTACTTAGACTCTTTCAACGGGGATAAAAGGTCGATGTCTTCTCCTTTAGAAACAGAAATTATTCATTTGTGTCATCGTCCGTTTATCTGAGATGAAATTATTCATTTTTATTGTTTATCGCGGATAGTTAGTGAAACGATATCGTCATGTTTTATGGAGTATTTCGATTCTCCAATAGTAATTGGCAACAGATGGGGTTTTTTCTATGCTGACAGCATCGTTCATGATGAGCTTTTTTTTGTAAAACTAATTTCATGAAATGAAAACGAGATTCAAAATTACGATTGTTAATTACCGTTTATCTGAGAAAAACAAATAGAGCATGTCAAAAGTAGTTCGTCAGCCGAAGGAGCCTCAAGTGTATTTGAAGAACAAAACATATCCAACAGAAGTAAATGAAGTTGTAGTGATATATGAAGTAGAAACATATACAACAGAAGTAAATGAAGTTGTAGTGATATATGAAGTAGAAACATATACAACAGAAGTAAATGAAGTTGTAGTGATATATGAAGTAGAAACATATCCAACAGAAGTAAATGAAGTTGTAGTTATATATGAAGTAGAAACATATACCAAGTGACTAAAGTAAAGCAACACGCCTAGTTTCATATACACACTAAGCTTACTAAGGCGTAAAGGTCTTAGACCGGTTAAGTCCAACGTTTTACTTGTTTACATATTCGAGTGAGTACAATACCAAAGTAGATTTAAAACCTTGAGGGGAAAACTCTTGAGCTGGTCTGAGATGGATTTAGGGCTACTTGAAAGCTCGAGAGTCCGACGTGAGAGTTTTATGAACTTACAGGTGTTCAAGTCATAGAAAACGACTTTAATCGGCAGTGATAGAATAACCCTTTATATTCTCCGTGAAGTTCGTGCTCACTATGAATGCTGTCGTCAAGTGGGCACCTATACGTGACGCAAGTGTGCATTTCAACATGGCGCATTTCATCGCGTCTGTCGTTAAACTGATATATAAACCTACCTTGAATTACACAATGTTTCGCTTCTTTTTCATCGTATCGTGTGGTGATTGTTAATGTAAACCTGTTTATTCTGTCCTACATGTGAACATTGTTTAAGTGGTCGGGGAATAAAATAATTAACTTACAATTGTACTTTTTTCATGAGATATCTGAAACAGAGACTCCTTTTCAATAATTGATTAATTAATGATTAAGTCGTGAAGTGTTGACTAGACGTGTATATTTCCAACTGTATTTCTCTCGTACCAACACAGAAATAAAACATGATTATCGACTGCTACCTTTACATCTCTCGCATTTTGAGTCAAAATTATTGACATTTTCTGAACTTTTTGTTACTTTAAAACTTCGCTTAACTGTTACATAAGTGAATTACCTAGTTCTCCTCTCTTAGAGTTCACATTCACGTATAAATACACGTATAACTAAACGCAATTGACAATTTGATACTGTATTAAAAAAACAATTTACAAATAAGCATCTTCAGTCAAAGGATATCTCGCTTCCGGTCAGTCTGACTTCACCCTACGAGGTCTAAGGTCGAGGTGAGGCGCCACCTTGAATGTTGACCGATAGTACAGTCTCTGCGCTTCAGTGGACGAGCAGGGGAGAAATAAAACATCCCAGTCGGGTATTAAACTTGGACTTGACCCGCCAAATACAAACAAATACTCAATCCGAACATAGTAATGACATGTTAAAGAGAAAGTTCGGATTAGCGGGGATATAAAACTTTGTGGCAGGCAGTTGGGAGCTTGGTGACAGTTTTAAGTAGAAAGTGGCCTAATTTTCGCTTTTATTACTTCTTTACAATGGGAGTTCTCCAGTTACCTTGAAACACTGTTCTGGTGATGTTGATGAACGGAAGGAACATGAATTTTGAACTTTCATGAAATATTCATTAATTGTCCATTATTAAGAATGGCAATATGTTTGATATCACAAAATATACACATAAAAACGCCTGTAAAGGGAAAACAACCCTACTTTCTAAAAACATTTCCTTTAAGCCTGTATTTAACTAAGGATTACTGCCTGCCATCTTGAAAGCCGATACGTTGAGAGATTGGAAGAGCTTTCTGAAATTTGACATTTATTAGCATCATTATCCGGATGTAAAACTGGGATTCGAACCCAGGAAATCAATAAAGAGGAGAGAAGACGGTTAAAGCATATCGTGTTGACGTTTGGTCTCACCTTCCCACTGTATCATGAGAGTCGGTCATTAATCTCGCTTCTCTACCAGATCTAGTTGAAGTTCCTAGGGGTCTTTGATTCACTGCTTTCATGCCGCTCTCACAAAAAGGTCATTTGAAATGAAAGGAAAGATGTCACAGTTTAGAGTTTAATGATATAAGATGGGTTGAAAAAGTTCAGGATAGATTACACGGGAGACGGTGATTGATCGATTATCTCGAACTTTGTAGAAGTTGTTCTGAATAGTTTTAAAAGTGCAAGGGTATAAGGTAACTGTCTTGTTCAGTTCATCTTGTTCAGAGAATGGGTTGAATGATCCGGGTGATACTGTCGGGTTATCAGAGACATTTACCTGCAGAACAGTGATGACAAATGCACGTGCGTTTGCAGTGTTTGAAAATTTGCTCAAGGTATACACGAGTCAACAAACAAGATAGTCTAACACTTAGACTCTGAAAAAATAATTTTTATATCTGAAAAAAATATTGAAAAGGAGCCTTCTTTTTACAGAAATTCCATTTCTTACAGTTTCCTTTTTAATATTTAATAAAATGGTGATATTTTTTAGAATAAATACTTTACTATAAGACTATAAACAAGACTGAGCGTGGTAGATTTCATTCTTTCAGTTTTGGCCGTGCAGTATTGAAGAGCCATATATAAGTTTACATCTGATGTGAGTCACTCTACCTATCCAAATTTGAAATGAAAAAGGGGAAATATAAAAGTGTGTTTGAAAAACAATGAATTTGATTTTTGTTAAAAAAGTCTAAATTTATAGACGATAGATTAGTGTACTGGCAAGGACAAAGATAATCCAAATACTCAATATTTAATACATAGTGTATAATTAGTTTATTAAATTATTCAATATTAACAATTTGTTGTCAACCTTCAATTTTTTGTTTATGGTGTTTTGAAATAGTGTTATTGAACACCTTTCTCCCCTTGTGCATGTTGCATGTCTTTTTGCTTTGGAAAAAATGGTTCTTCTCGTTGCTAAATACAAAACACACGCAGAAAGACACATCCCACCCAAAGGGTATTGCTCCTCTCCCGGGGTTGGTTGTTGAAAGTCGAAGGAAAATGATGGTGTATTTCCAGGGCACTGTGAACGTAAAGTGAGAAGACGAAGGTTGGCTGATACCCGTGTAGTGAAGTGAAGTAGTAGCACAGATAATTGGAGTAATAAAGATGGAACGCGTTCCCCTACTCGACTCGGCGAATACAACTGCGTGTCGTGTAACATGAATAGCATCAAACCAATCTACATGTACAATAATTATTGTCACAAGAGATCAAAGTACAGCAGAAACTGAAACAATGATTCGAAGGACAATAGTTACTGTATCAGCCAGTGTTACTACAGCATAAACTGAAACAACGATTCGAAGGACAATAGTTACTGTATCAGCCAGTGTTACTACAGCATAAACTGAAACAACGATTCGAAGGACAATAGTTACTGTATCAGCCAGTGTTACTACAGCATAAACTGAAACAACGATTCGAAGGACAATAGTTACTGTATCAGCCAGTGTTACTACAGCATAAACTGAAACAACGATTCGAAGGACAATAGTTACTGTATCAGCCAGTGTTACGCGCTACACTCACATTTATATCACAACTTTTGCATTCATTTTATTAAATCTTCATTCACTTGCTCTACTGTTAAGCGTGACTTCTTTTCTAATTCTTAAGTTGTACCACGGACTTAAATTACATATTAAAGTCCACGGTTGTACCGAATGATTTTGTTCCTTGCGCTTGAGCTGCTCGGACAAATATGGATTTAAAGATTATGAAATGGTTCAATATGATATGTTGATAAGATGTTGTCATGTTCACACCATAGACATTTCCAATCAGCGAAGTTCAGCAACACGCGTTTCATCTTCGGATTGGTGTCCCACGTTATATAAAGTATTCTGAAAGTTAGAGGACATGAGTTTATTGGTTATGCAATATTGTAGCCATTAGCGACGAGAAACTTTTGGCGTAAGAGTTGAACTTAAATAAGAATATGAAGTAAATTTGACAGCTTCGCAATCAATAAGTTTGAAGAAGATATGTACTGGATATACAGTCTATTAAATCACTAACGAACACGAGAGCAGGGAAATCTCGTGTCAAAGCAAAACATAGTGCAATGTTGGATTTTCAGATTGAGAAGCATTTCACTAGATATGCCAAGAACAGTCGTGTTGAATAAGCCATCCATTTGTCCACGATACGACATTTATCGATCTTTACTTGGCACCGACAGTCTGCAAGATGGTAAACCATTCTCCCTGCCATTACAAAAACCTCACAAGTTCGAGACACGCATCCACTCCGAGATCGACAAGGGATTAATTTCAAAATCACGCGGAAAGTATTGACTAGAATGGAACACGGATTCACAGACATTCGGCGCCATTGTTATGTATTGTGCATGCCTAACAACTACCCGCACTTTGTACAATGCTTTCCTCGCCACTAATCACGTCGTCAGGTGAGCTGGATTCGTGGAGTGTATAAGTATGTCTCTGGTTTGCTTGGTATTGCTAAGAAACGAGCAAGACTGCTAGGACATTCAAGCCAGGAGGTTTTAGATATACATCGGGAGGTAAACCGGTGCATCTTTCTTGTCAACAAAACCCCTTATCTGATTAGTTGTAATACAAGTAGCAGGAAAACAAAAACACGACTGCAGATGTCAGATTTCTCTGCCTCGAACTGATAGGATGTCCAACTTTTTGAAAGTTTTCTTTTTGTTTAAAGTTTGTTCGTGATGATGGTTTTTGGTTAATTTATGGGAAACTGAAACTTTGTTAAAGAGATCAGAGTAGCATTAGAGTTACTGTGATGATTCGATACTGGCAATTGACATTTTGTGGATGAATAATTGATGAGAGGGAAGGGAAATCTGAAAATCAATTAAGAGTTTGGTAACCTAAAGGCTCGAATGGAAGTTTTCTGAGAAGCAGACTGTATCGTTAGAGCATTGACTCGCATATTTTGATTCACTTTTTATCTCTTATTTATTCTGTATGAAAATGACGAAACGTTCTATGAATTGAAAACATACCTACTTTTTATATATTCCTGTTTGCAGCATGTACATGGTGCATAATCAATATGTTATCACTATAAGTTTATCATTCATTTTACACTGTCGTGTTAATAATATAGGACTCTACTAAATGTTGTTCCCCGTATTCCTAACATAACGACGTATACGGATTAAATCAAATCAGAGTATGAGTAGATTATGTGAGAGAAACACTTGGTGTGAGTGTCATCCTTGTCTCATCCCCACGCTACTTCAGAAATCATATCATATCCCACTTTTGAAATTGAGAACAAGTAACCACAATTTCCCAGTAGAAACCGGCAGATTGCGCGGTCTACCACGTGAGGATAGAACATGCCCTCTGTGTGATTCTCCAGCTGTTGCAGATGAAATACATTATTTATTTAGATGTAAATCACTTGAAACAGAAAGGCGTATTTATATCAATGAATGTTTTCTTAAATGGCCGAATATTTACAAATATAAAAGATTAATATGTACCACAAAAGTGACAGAATTGAAAAATCTTTCGAAATACCTACGAATTGTTTCCGAAAAGTTAAAATGAAGATATTGTTATCACCATTCTTGTCTTTTTATATGATATGTATATATGTTGTATTCTCTTGTACCGCCGTGGGTGGTTTTTGAGAAATAAAACGTTGATTGATTGATATTGGACTATCATGTATGCAAAACGGACTTGCGGGCTTTAACTAGTCTGTCATCAAGACCCTAGAGCAAAATATTCAATTGTCGACCAGGCCAGTATAGAATATTATAGCAAGTCTAGATTACTCAGCTCTAGGCAGAATTAAGGCATCTTTAGGGCTACATTAAATATTTGAATTGTTTGTAAAATGTTGGTAAATAATTATATAAAGTTAGGTACACAAGAAACTATTGTTTCACTCATACAGTAAAACTAACAAAACAAATTGATATGATAGAACTGGGATATTATTAAATGTTCAATGTTGACTGATTCGGCAAACAATCAAACTCGATTTTTTTCAAACATGCAGAGTTACAGTCACTGAAAAGACCAAGGCATATAAAATCATTTTTACACCAACATGACCACTACCATGTTTATAATGTTGTAAATGTGTGCAGAATGAGGCACATTGATTGATTTTCACTTAGCAGATGTCTTATATGTCGATGAACAGTTGTGTTTTATCCAAATTAATTTTCGAAGAATTTATTAATTTAAAATTTCAGTTTTTCCCATAAATATTAAAACCACTTAAAATTATTCCTTGGCTGATGACTATATATATAAACGCCTACACTTTTCAGTTTTAGAGTACGACTTCGGAAACATAAGATATTTGTAAATGAAAATAAAAAAATATGATAAAACCAACTGAGGTGTAAAGTTTCTTTTGTACCTCAGTTTATATTTAAGCCTAAATATTAGTCTAGGCTTTATCCTTTCTTTAAAATTACATAATTGTAATCATAGTAATATTGATATTGTTTATAACAGCGTCATTTGTAACTGTGTTTACTGCATTTGATCCAACGTTAATATATTAGTCGCCACTACATGAGAACACTGTACTGGTTGAACACGGGTTTTAAAGGGAGGGTTCTGTCGCCATATTGGATTTTTTAAGCATTACGTGAAATGAAAACATGCTATATTGTACTTCATTTTGCAATTTTTCAATAACTAAAGACATACACTGATAGAATATTCTCATAGTAACTCATAACATCTCAAAAAACTAATTTAAAAAGTTGTTGTTTCCCCACTCGCAGCGACGATGAATGGCTTCAGTTCTCATTGTTTTTATTTTCCAAGAAATGAGCACTTGTGTTTATCAAGTTGTGAAATATAAAGTCATCAAAATATTACCTTCATTAGTATCTTTCAAATTTATCTTTCAAGTTTCCACAAAAATTACCCCGATAGAACCCTCCCCTTTCAATCCAAAATTACTCCAACCCGCTTCTAAGAGTTAATTGTTTGTAAGATATTTATATACTAAGTCCGGTTTATTTGTTATTATTCTTAAACTATTCTCCAAAATAATATCCGTCGTTGGATTAAAAGTGGAAACAAATCATTAATGATAAATTAGATATCATTATGGGATAATTGTTACCCAAGCTCGTCCATCATTATATGCAGTGACGCGGTGCACAAAACAAAGTTTATCGTTTCATTTATTCCTTGATTTTATTCTTTCGTTCATTAATACGTCCGTCATATCATCTATAAATCACAACTCATGATCTTCATATCTTCTTCATTCATTCTTCACTCTATAAATCTCGGCTATCGTCAATAAATCAAATACAAGTTTAAATAAAACATGGTCAAGGATTGTAAAACAATGGGAGATATGACAACCCGGAAACAAAGACCTGACAGGAAAATTTGTGACAATCCTCGTGAAACAATATCGTAAATTGGCGATTATAAAAAATCGAAAGTAATAGCTCTGTATGAAAACCTTTAAATCTCGAAACAATAAGACGAAATTCTGATGACGTGAAATAATGAAGACAATGCAGTGTGGACGGAGTCAGCTGACAAAGAGCTGAGAACTTTCAATCGACGAGATACCGACCTGAGATGTTGTCCGCTTTTCAAAGACGAAGTTAAAACACTGCTCATTAAGATTGAGAATTAAGCCGATTCGCATTTAATAACTATCCGTCTGAGCCGTGCCATCTGTCGAAAAGAGTCAGACACTTGAAATGATTTAATTTCATGCCAAATTTGCATCATATTCTAAGCAAGCTGTAATTTTATGTTGGCCCAGGATGAAATACAAAGAAAACGGGGGGTCCTTTTTCACCCGACACCGGAATAAAGTCTTGGAACGTGATGCTTTCAAGATGTTTTTGGATAGAGTTTCACGGAAATGTAATATTAGAATATTGCAACGTACGCCTTTTTATCCTTCTTAGATTCTTCCGGTTTTCTGTTTCAGATTTAAGTGAGGAAATTGAATTATAGTGCATTTCAAAGTATGTACGTATACGGATATACGTACCTTCCACTGATGTTAACATTATTATTATTATTATATACAGAGTCCCAGAACTGCCTACCCTCCTTTCAGGTTTAGTGTAGATATAAAGCAATTTTGGAGTATTTTGTAATTTTTAGGTGAACAACTCGATGAAGTTGCTATGATACTGTATCTTCCAAGACATCATGCTCTGGTTTGACAACACTACTCAGTGTCTGGCTTTGTTTACTGGGGTTATCTCTGGTTATAATTCAACAGTACAGAACTCCATTACTCTTTACAGAAATTTATGAAATGAGCATTTTATATATTTCCAGAGAAGAGGTGTACAATTTGCAACATTGGTCTACAATCATATTTCAGGACTGTAAAGTGTACAAAACACTCCAAAAGTGTACAAGTGGGCAGCCCTGAGTCATGATGCCTGATGTTATGCCTAACGCCTTACAGAAGCACATTCATTGTACGGTCCGCAGCTTGCTAATTGTGTACTGGAATCTATGTCTTTTAGTGCATCGGTGATTATAGCTAATGCAACAATGGTAATAGCAGAGACAACTTTGTCTTCAGTCGGTTCATGAGCAAGATTTAGTCACCGCAGAAACCAGAATACTTCAGTGCGGAATTCGGGAAATAGTCGATCCTTCGTGCTAGACTATAGTCGTACAGTTCAGAATTATCGACTTCAACTTTATTTTCCGTATACTTTATTTTAAAAAAACAGTGTATTTTTTTCTGAAACACTCTCTCATGTCAAGAAGATGTATCGTCCAAATCAATTTCCGTCCGAACACTTCGTATCTTTATCCAAGATTAGCTGATCAGGCAGCAAAGGTCCAACAGTAAACAGAACGGCAGTATTAATAAATCATTTGATATTTTTGCAAATCCCCGAGGTGTCAACTATAAATAACAATTATGGCCGAGAGCAGGTGGTATGTGTTGTTGTCCCGTCTTCCAGCTCCCTGGGATCATGCCTCCCTGGCTGTCTGGGCAGCTCGTTACAGAGATAACCGCCTTTCATCTGTGTGTCCGTATCTAACCATCTCCACCCGTCAAGTTGAAATCGTCCACCCTGGCTCGCTGCATGCAAACGTCACGCTCTAGTGATTCAGCTAATATATGTTGGCACGATCTGACGTCACACTTGCGATATAAACTGCCGGCCATAAGAAATGATACCAAGGACATGGCAGAATAGTGCAGTCATTGATTCATACATCGGAATAAACTTGGTTAGGTCATGTCTCTACCAAGAAAACAACATGTTTAAAGGGGCAGTAACACGTTTTTTCTCTCAAAAAAGTTGATGAAATGTATTTGAAAAATAATTTCACCAATAGTAAAACATCATTCTCTCTTCGGAAAATAAAGTTTAAAATTAGTGTACATGTTTCGGTAAAGCCATGGGAATCGTTTTTGTAATACAAAATTATAAATTGTGTTCACAATAAAATGGCCGCCATGCAATTTTTGCTTTATACGCAACATAATTTTTACCACTACAGATAATTGGTTTGTGTAATAAGATGTTTAACCCTCTATAGTTAATTTAAATGACATAAACTATCATTATAAATGGGAAATTTGAAAAAATAAATTTTGAAAAAAACGTGCTACAGCGCCTTTAAACTCTTTACACATTTCGTTGTTATAGTCTATATGAGTGAACTAAGGCGGTCATATTTTTAAATAAATATAACATCTTACATAAATGGTACGTTAGTCTAACACTTATAGACTGTACAACAAATTTAAAAAAATTCTTACATTCTCCTTTTCAATATTTAATAAAATGGTGATATTTTCAGAATAAATACTTTTTTCATAGTCTGGGTGTAAGACTAATGGTGCGTCAACGAATTCAAATCTGAAAAAGGTATACATTCTGTCAACAATTGTTTTTGTTTGAACTAATTTTCATATTTTTTCAATGAAAGTTAACACCAATGCCGTGGGTGTTTGTACAGATCTAAATATCAACATTACCATTTCTTCATTGTGCATGCTTCGCACATACACATACACATACCAAAGACATTCAATATCGACGGTTTTAGACAGCAGGTCACTCATTAGATAACAATGAGTTGGTTACACACATGTGTGTTAAAACCGCGTGTTGTCTTAACGTCATAATCGGCGCGTGACGTCATAGTCGTTTTTGGTTGACGTCACAATGTTAGCCGCGCGACTGCAAGGCAAGTGGGCGTCACAAACAACGATTTTCTTGCAATTACATCTTTGAGTAATAAATAATATACTAAACTCAGTCATACTTAACTCATTTCATAAACATGTTATCAAACGGGACATCGTTTAGTATTCTATATTTGTATCCCGAAAAGTTGGTATAGTTTAGTTTGCCCAGTAGATTAGAAGTGTATAAATAGTAGTGTATAATTAGTAGTGTATAATTAGAAGTGTATAATTGGTAGTGTATAATTGGTAGTGTATAATTAGTAGTGTATAATATGCAATGTATGATTAGTAGTGTATAATTGGTAGTGTATAATAAGTAGTGTATAATATGCAGTGTATGATTAGTAGTGTATAATAAGTAGTGTATAATAAGTAGTGTATAATTAGTAGTGTAAAATTAGAAGTGTATATTTGGTAGTGTATAAGTGGTAGTGTATAAGTGGTAGTGGATAATTAGTAGTGTATAATATGCAGTGTATGATTAGTAGTGTATAATTGGTAGTGTATAATAAGTAGTGTATAATATGCAGTGTATGATTAGTAGTGTATAATAAGTAGTGTATAATAAGTAGTGTATAATAAGTAGTGTATAATTAGAAGTGTATAATTGGTAGTGTATAATTGGTAGTGTATTATTAGTAGTGTATAATATGCAGTGTATGATTAGTAGTGTATAATTGGTAGTGTATAATAAGTAGTGTATAATTAGTAGTGTTTAATGAGTAGTGTATAATTAGTAGTGTATGATGAGTAGTGTATACATGTAATTAGTAGTGTATAATTAGTAGGGACATCTTCCACTGTTGAGGTAAACGTTGTAACATCCTCAGTGATGTTGATCACCGTTAGTGTAATGCTATTATGCTACACAGGGCTAGGTTTATCTGTTTCACTCCTACATGTATGTGGGTCCTGGTAGTTATCTGTTTCACTCCTACATGTATGTGGGTTCTGGTAGTTATCTGTTTCACTCCTACATGTATGTGGGTTCTGGTAGATATCTGTTTCACTCCTACATGTATGTGGGTTCTGGTAGTTATCTGTTTCACTCCTTCATGTATGTGGGTTCTGGTAGTTATCTGTTTCACTCCTACATGTATGTTGGTTCTGGTAGTTATCTGTTTCACTCCTACATGTATGTGGGTTCTGGTAGTTATCTGTTTCACTCCTACATGTATGTGGGTTCTGGTAGTTATCTGTTTCACTCATACATGTATGTGGGTCCTGGTAGTTATCTGTTTCACTCCTACATGTATGTGGGTTCTGGTAGATATCTGTTTCACTCCTACATGTATGTGGGTTCTGGTAGTTATCTGTTTCACTCCTACATGTATGTGGGTTCTGGTAGTTATCTGTTTCACTCCTACATGTATGTGGGTTCTGGAAGTTATCTGTTTCACTCCTACATGTATGTGGATTCTGGTAGATATCTGTTTCACTCCTACATGTATGTGGGTTCTGGTAGTTATCTGTTTCACTCCTACATGTATGTGGGTCCTGGTAGTTATCTGTTTCACTCCTACATGTATGTGGGTTCTGGTAGTTATCTGTTTCACTCCTACATGTATGTGGGTCCCGGTAGTTATCTGTTTCACTCCTACATGTATGTGGGTTCTGGTAGTTATCTGTTTCACTCCTACATGTATGTGGGTTCTGGTAGTTATCTGTTTCACTCCTACATGTATGTGGGTCCCGGTAGTTATCTGTTTCACTCCTACATGTATGTGGGTTCTGGTAGTTATCTGTTTCACTCCTACATGTATGTGGGTTCTGGTAGTTATCTGTTTCACTCCTACATGTATGTGGGTTCTGGTAGTTATCTGTTTCACTCCTACATGTATGTGGGTTCTGGTAGTTATCACATGGTATCATTCATTTTAAGACAATCATGCTGATTTTCTGCGCAAAGACATGCATTTTATTTTACATGTTCATGTTATTCACGTGAACATGACGTTGTAGAAAATGTTGTTATTAACATTCTACGATGTAATATATTGCAGTGTCTGTTCGTGCCTTTACTCAAGCATCAACGTGGACATGTAAATAGTAAAACTCACAATTTGTTATGACGTGACATTTCTTCACAAGCATTGCATTGAATTTTCGCATAGGGACACCACGTTATGTTAAAATATTTGGATGTTCTGCCTAAATTATACAATGCTCGCAATAATATAATAATAATATGCGCTGAAGAATAAATAGAGATCTCACCCAAGTGTCTTCTGATATCAAATATATCAACACTAGTTGATAAAAGTTACACATGTCAGAGGCTTGCCGAGAATATTTTGACTTTTATCAACGAGTGTTTATATATTTGATATCAGAAGACACGAGGGTGAGATTCAATTTATCATCAAAAATCATTTATCATTAGTTTTGAATGAAAAATGAACATATCTGAACACAAAACTGCCATTTGGCTTCCAGTGCTGTGATGTCATAGCATTGTGACGTCATATCATTGTGATGTCATTGCTTGATGATGCAAAATCATTGTGATGTAGCTGACGACAACAGGGCATTGTTCAAAATCTACTGTCAAAGCGATATCTCCTAGGAGATATCGCTTTATCTCATACAAGCGATATCTCCTGTGGAACCCAGTTTTGTGTTCAGTGTTGCCTTAAAATGTTTAAAGTATGTCTGCTGCGTTTTAATTGTCAGTGCCATTGGTCGATTGAAAGTGTTTACGTATTGTCAAACATTCTAAATATAAACCTTTAGACTATGAAGAATAAAATATTAATACCAAAAATGAAATGGCGAAGATTCATATAATGTGAATAATGGAATATATCGAACAATGGATTTAAAACGATGTACTGTTATGCAAGTCGGCGCTTTTTAGTCGCCGAGATAAGTAGAGTCCCGTGCGTTACTTTAATTCATATACGGTAATTCGGGCACGTGTGATCTAGTCGAAAGATTTCCATTTCACATTTGTAGTGATATTCTATAATTATTTGTCTCCATAAAATCTTAATAAGTGAACTACGATAAGCAGCCTACACTTACCACAGCCTACTCCAACCACAGCCTACTCTCACCACAGCCTACTCTAACCACAGCCTACTCTAACCACAGCCTACTCTAACCACAGCCTACTCTAACCACAGCCTACTCTAACCACAGCTTACTCTAACCACAGTCTACTCTAACCACAGTCTACTCTATCCACAGCCTACTCTAACCACAGCCTATTCTAACCACAGCCTACTCTCACCACAGCCTACTCAAACCACAGCTTACTCTAACCACAGCCTACTCAAACCACAGCCTACTCTAACCACAGCCTACTCTAACCACAGCCTACTCTAACCACAGCTTACTCTAACCACAGTCTACTCTAACCACAGCCTACTCTAACCACAGCCTACTCTGCCCAATACAGCGTGACGATGCCTTCGCCGAATTGAAAGTTTTTAAGTTTCGACTCTTTTAAATATTGGAAGGGAAAATCCTTGACGCTGAGTGTCTGATTATTTGTAATATGTTGAATTGAACCATTATCCCTAGTTTCAGGTAGAATGTCCGCTCACCTCCGCAATAACCGTCACCATGTCAAACTGGAATATCAGTGTCGTGAACTAATACGCCATTCTACCACTCGACCCAACTATTTAACAGCATATTAAACAGTCTATTCAATTGATTCCGGCGGCTAAGATTACATTGAAGTTATTAGCTCCAGATCAAACAGTGAAGAACCACATATGTGCTCACATGGTCTCAATATCGGTGAAATTCCTGGTACTTTTTAAATAACTGAGATTGGTAGCAAATATTACTGTCATTGCAAAAGGAACATTAAATGATTGAACATTACCTTACGAATTTAATTTTACGTGAAATTGTGTTTTGAAAAAGTGTGGAATAGTGACTTTAGAACAAACAGTGAAATTGCTTGATCGCCTGTAACAAAGTCTAGTCGATTGGAAGTTCTCTAATAAAAAGAGCATGTTGAACACGGGGCATGTTCTGATTGACACGACCCAGCAACAAAAAAACAACACATGCCTTCGGTTCCCTGTCACTCAGATGGGAACGGAGACGAAAAACGAACTATTTTATTGAGTCAAGTTTCCACGGAGTGAATCAATAGCCAGTCGACTCGATGTGAGGTATCGGCCGAGGCCTGCCCTATTGCCCATTATCGAGTTTATCAAACCGAACCCTGCCAAGAGCTTGCGCTTGTTTGTCGTCTGCCAGAATCGTGTCGTCTGCTCGAGTTGTAGCAGACGGGAGATGTCCGAAATAGCCTCCGAGGGAAGCGTGCGTGGTATTTGGCTGGAGGAGTGACCCGCTGGACACTGTCCGTGTCTAATTGACCGCTCTGACGTCTTTAGAGGACGTTAGTGTTAAAGCTGGAGCTAATCTTCTGGTTACAGTGACAATTAACGTAGCGTACTCTATCTGGGTGACATTTTATCACGAGGCCTCAATTCCATGTTCACCGGTGCGTGATATTCTCCCCTTTGAAGTTTTCATAGGTAAGTGTCAAAATCGGCTTCGGATACTGAAACGAATTGAGCCATTGTGACTTTTCCGAGCTATAGATACTTAATGGGATGTGTTCGTGAAGAAAGGTGTTGTGGAGAGTTCAGAGGGAGCTATACAAGCATAGTTCAGGCTGGTGAACTATCTATAGAAGAAACAGTAGCATGTCTGCTTCATAACTTAAATACCTCCAGACCTGTCATGTTTTAGCTTCATTCATAGACTGCACTGAACTAGATGTAACGTCGATTCTTTCATTCATAGACTGTACTGAACTAGATGTAACGTCGATTCTTTCATTCATAGACTGTACTGAACTAGATGTAACGTCGATTCTTTCATTCATAGACTGTACTGAACTAGATGTAACGTCGATTCTTTCATTAACAGAAGGGCAATGCTTGATAACAATAGCGGTTGATGACATGTTGATGATGTTGCAATATTGACAATATGGTTAAGTTAGCAATGGTATGTTGATGGTATTGCAATATTGATAATATCGTTAGGTTAGCAAAGATATGTGGATGGTATTGCAATGTTGTCAATATGGTTAAGTTAATAATAGTATGTTGATGGTAATGCAATATTGACAATATCGTTAGGTTAGAACTGATATGGTGATGGTATTGCTATGTTGATAATATCGTTAGGTTAGCAATGATATGTTGATGGTAAACAGGTTCCATTTTCAACCACCAGTTTGCCCACATAACGCCTATATGAACATCACACTGCATCCTCCAGTGTTTACAGGTCCAAGCACTGATGTCATGTTTACCAAATCTGACCTGACTGTTTGCAATCATCAACCTAGATGAACACTAGACTACATGATAAAATGACCCAAAGTCTTCAAAATTGGTGTCAGCCTACATTGGGGGATGACACCAGTTGATTGTGGTGACCTTGACTATATTTTCAAGGTTACCACGAAACTTACCAATTTTCAAACTCTTGTTAACGCTTTATCTCATGAACCTTGGGACCCAATGTCTTCAAATTTGCTGATCATCATGAAACTTTTTACCAGTAACGCAGTATATGAAGTAGCTCCTTTTCACCAAATGATATGTCTTACTAAACTCAATATTTGCAGCGGGGACATTATCATGTTAGTGGCAAACTCCTGATTTACATTTGCAATCTAAACTATATAACGAACACAATCGTAAAACTATGACGAAAACGCTCATTTTAAATCCGTAGTTTATTGTTTCATAGTTCACATTTAACATTATACAAATATGTCTCATACTTCACATATCTAAGTTAGTATATACATTGTATGAATTAAATCAAATGTCTTACTTTATCCATGATCAGAATAGACATTAATCTACAGTTTATAACTGAAGTTTTAATAATACCATGTTTATTCATAAAACCCACTGGTTTACATATTATATCATTGATGTCAACTATATATCATAGCTGTCCCTGTTGGTTATTCAACACGCATATTTGAATTGGAAATTAAATGACAGGCGTTTTTGAGCATTTTTCAAGTAAGCCGAATCCCTGTTATTAAACTGCCTGTTCGTAAATCTTATGCTATCCATAACTACCACCTGCCGTGCAAGCTGTCCCCTAGTTCACCTGTCTGCCATGTATGTCAAATATACGTCACAGTTGACTCGATGTTTAATCCCATGATGGAATTCCTGCATTATTTTGCATGTGTGGAGTAGGCCATATGCCGTACATCATGTTGATGTTGGGAAAACGCCCGCTCATTATCATAGTTATATCATACATGGTCTCGTCAAATTATATCATAATTTTCGTTTGCCATACAAATTGTCCTTTTATACAAGTACATACAAATAAAGTTCAGAGTTATCTCGTTGGTTTGAATATTCAAGTTGCATTGAATTTGTCCATGCATATTTGTTTGCATCAGTTAGCGTCTGTCCACTATTATTTGAGCACGGGTTCGATCACTTCTGTGTCCAGTAGTATTTATGATTCATCGAGGCCATGTAGACACTGTTTAATGTTTACAAATGATGTCATTGCTTTAATGTAAGCTTCATATCAATCATCATACCGATCTCTTCTGTAGTATGCTCGAATAACTTTAAATGTATGATGACTGTATATAGGACAAGAGGGGGCATAGAAGGACATCAACCTGAACAATAAATTCCTTTGTTGTGAATGCAAGTAATAAATTCCTATGTTGTGAATCGAGGAATCAATTCCTGTTTTTTTTATGAATCAAATAATACTTTCTTGGAGAGGCATTTTAGAAGTTGTGCAGAAAAAGCAAGCTATGTGGATAGTCAACTTCTTTATTGCAATGAATGCGCCGTTTCAGTGAAGGTACTAACACCGTTATCCAGCAAGTGATACACGAGTATGGCAGGAGGAGAATATACAGTTGCAGTGTGTATAAGCTGAAGTTATCAAACAGTGATCTTTATTGCGACGAAGATGAGGGAGAGAAGTGGTTGTACATTTGAAAAAAAACGAATCTAACGAGATCCTTATACTGGAAACGATAGTTGCCCGGAGAAGGCTAAACTTTAGTTGTAGCTCAGTTGTTAAGAAAGGGCATTCCTTGTGAATTCAAGGGAACCAGCCTTGTTATTAAAACGTTACGGATTCGTGAAATACATACGAAACAAAACGAAGACTAACCGAAAAATAATGTCACCAATAGAAAAACACCCTTCTCTCTTTTGAAAACCAAATAAAAATGAGTTACATTGTTCGGTTAAGGCATTGGAATAGTTTTGTAATTCGAAATAATAAAAGGTGTTCACATTAAAATTGCCGCCATGAAAATGTTGGTTTCTGTAATAAGATGTTTGACCATTTGAAGTGCCTCGTGAAATACATACGAAACAATCGGAAGACGTACCGGGTCATGTTCTTGTGAATTCTTCTTTGTATAACGAGGAGCTTGTATCTTAGTGTGCTGTTTCAGGATGTGAGGAAGTAAATAACGAGTTTGTAAATGACGTACACATGTATTCGCACTGCCGTTTTTAAAATGTTGTTTGTTCGATATAAAACAAATTGAATCAAACATGAAAAGCTCACAACGATCTAAAACTGTTAATTTCTTGAGATGGTCACGTTTGTGACAATTACTTATTATTAATAAGTTACGCTACACTGAGGGACGTCATTAAGTCAGGTAGAAAATTACAAAGCATTGGCGTATAGTCGATAACATCTTCGACGTGAAGAACGAATACCTACACGAACATTACGTCTTCGTAGAGAAACACTTAAAGATTGAAAATAACACGTAATACAATACAAGAGGTAGAACGTAACCCAAGTACCTGTAAGATGTAGAAAACAACTCCAGAAATAAACAAAGATTAGAGATAGTACTTGTTTCCAAGCTTCAGTTTGCCACCTGTCACCTAGAGATGCAAGGAACAGGTGCTCGCTGTGGAGGTTCCTCTTTACCTCGCTTTGTGAGTACGGGCCAATAGAAGCTTTTTTTGTTCTTTGAAAGTTTGGCTTTTTTGTTATCTTACAGCAGACTTAATATGTTTCACGTTCTGAAAGTAACGGATAAAAGTGTCAAACACCGACTATCAGTATGCAATGTGGTCCCTCTTTAATGGTAAGTGACAGTTACCTGTGAGGTCAGTACAGGTAATTAGACTTGGCACCTCTATTGTCTGCTGGTTTCAGTTGTAAGGCACGTCTGGTTACAGGTGGGATGTATGTTCATGGCATGAGAACACGTCGAGGTTTAATGTTCAAGAAACAAGTTACGACTTTAGACACACTGTTGTTGAGCACTAGATGCATCCATATATTCACTATATTCAAGTATGTGTCTCACAGTTTATATTTCAATATTAATCATGTTGAAATTGAAACTTCAAACAATAAAATGTCTTTACTGACCGCAATTAAAACTGAAAATGCGTTCACAGTGTAATAATAACGTTAAAATAACTGCATCTACATAAGAGATCTGACTCTAAACTCTATTATGCTAAAGAATAGTCGATATAAATGTAAATGTATACTGCTATCACCATGCTCGCCAATTTGACACGGTGATAGCGGAATTGTGAGATATGTTCAGTGATCCAACTTGACCTAGTAATCAGTTATGTTACCTACTTAACGCACATAGAAACACTCTCTATATTCTCACAGGATGATACATCGCAAAGAACATACCTGGCCACTGTAGAAACTGTCACCGGACAATGTCAGAATGTTCCAGAAATAGAGAATGTGAGAAGTGATAATGATTAAGATCTGTACAGTTAAGTCTCCCTGACGCATGATGTTATACTAATAAATTACACTTTCAATACCTTGGGTCACTTTAACAAGTGCTGTGATTTAAAAAAAACTCACTTTATGAAAATTCCATTTCTTACAGTCTCCTTTTCAATATTTAATAAAATGGTGATATTTTCAGAATAAATACTTTTTTCATAGTTTGAGTGTAAGACTATTGACAAACCCTGCATGTTTAATATTTCCGGCCGTCAGTGATGTATCCATGTTCTTATATCATTGAATCCAGCAGATATTCGACTTCCCGCTGATCAATATGGAGCTTTACAATATAGTGAGTGATATACCACAGCTGCTAGTACTAGTGCAGTGAGATAGCACGCAGCACCATGTGAATATGTGTTGAGATGA
The DNA here is from genome assembly GCA_936450465.1 of Gibbula magus. Taxonomy (NCBI): domain Eukaryota; kingdom Metazoa; phylum Mollusca; class Gastropoda; order Trochida; family Trochidae; genus Gibbula; species Gibbula magus. The sequence goes on from OW388302.1 coordinate 68,859,105, forward strand.
AACCTGCGACCATCGGCTGGAACTAGCGAACCATGGGTGGTAATGGAATTTAGGGTAGCATTGCACCCAAAGCTTACTGCGTGTAGAACAATTTCCTACTGCAGACAACGTTCCTAAGAAATACTAAATCTGATGTTCTTGCCATTTCCCGGTTCGTCAATAACTTGTCTGTGATTACACATTGTAAATACTTGCAGTGTCCCATGTTTCCAATATCTGCTCACATCTAAACCTCCATCATTCTATCTGCTCTGATAGCTGAAAGTCAGTGGATAAAGAAGTAATAGTATCATCGGCTTCTGAATCAGTCTATTGAAGAATCTCCCGACTCCAATCAAACACCGTGGCCATCTTTGATTGTTTCATTTGATTTCCCGGCTTTGTTTTAAAATAAAAGGTTGAGCGCACATAATAACCACTGATCTCGAACATTTACAACACGCCATTCAAACAGACGGAAGTCAATCATTCTACCGCGAATCCCAAAGAATGGTCTCCAAGGGGGATAACTCGAACTTATTACATCATTGAAGACCGGTAATGAGTGTCGTAAGCTCGGGCTGTTCTGCTGTGTGACGAGGTGGTTATTACCCCTCTTTGAAGTTAACAGCGACTTCCCTTTCAGAGCTGAAGAGCAAAGTTTGTGACTGGAGTTTATTATCCCGATCCATCAACTGGAGCCCTGACACCGGATTGTACCGCTATTTCCCACTCACTGTACTACATACTTGCTCTGAATAAACACCGCAGTTATCTCCCTTTGAACTTTCCTCTTTTAATTGGTGGTCTTATTCGCTTGGTGAGATTTGTGATTTCCCTCGGGCGGTTTGCAGTCAATCGATGACGTTAGTTTCATATATTCGTCTTGTTTGATAGTTATATACACTCGATTCATCAGCGCGTGACGTTAGGGATTATAAGGATAAAGCTAGCCTACTATAAAGACGTGACGAAGCGATATGTTTTGTATATGTATATGTATATGTATATGTATATGTATATGTATATGCCTTTTCGTGTGATATATATACCGACTGGAGATTAAGTAATATTAAAGGAATTGGACCGTTTAGGGGAATACAATGCTTTCACTTTAACGTAATTATAGTTCCCTTCATGTATGTTTAAAAGTAGTTAATGTTTATTACATCGCTGTAGCGTGTGAGTAGGTGCAGTATATTTCCATTAAATATGCTTTAAAGCCTTAATTAACAAACTATCTTTCACCTTTTACACTGGGGAAGGTTTACACGTGAGAATAGTATATATAAATCGATTGTAATTTTTTTCAGTATACATTTGCACAGAACAATTATTTTATTGCAAATCATGCACAATTTCTTCCAAAGTTTTTGAACCCAGAATAAGTCACGGTGTAAGCAGGTAAATGTTCCCTTCAATCTGTCTCAACTCTCACTGATGTACATACCTCTCTACGCACTTCCAAGTACAATTCTTTGGTATAATTACATGTTTGCATAAACTAAGAGAAAACAACATAACTTCTTTCAAGGCCAGCTTCTGTAAAAACAATAATATTTACTTTAACTTAAAATCAAGGCTCTAGAACCTCTCAGATATACCATAGTATCCAACGACTCCAACGCTCAGATCTAAATTCCCACAAATTTCAAAGACATCTCTCTCAAACCCCCGAATGTTCATGCGGTCATTTGTATGAAGATCCTGAACATTTCTTTTTCATTTGCAGAAAATTTACTTTCCTAAGAAATAATATGTATGTGTACACCAGTGGATACGACATTAAATCTATCCTGTATGGAAGTCCTTCAGTAACAATCCGTGAAAATTCTAAGTTATTAGAATCTGTTCATTGCTACATTGAACAAACAGGCAGATTTGGTAAACATTGAAATAGATTTGTTTCTAAATTGTGTGATTTAATAATTCATTACTGTTCTGACATTGTAATCACTGTATGAAATGTGCTTGTGTGTATTCATGATGCCATCCGTATGTATATTGTATGTATTTGTATCTTGACGAGGACAGGCATTTAGATAAGCCTTTGGCTTGTTTGCATGTCCTCATTCATGTATAATTAACATGAATAAATATGTTTAAAACAACTAAGATATTTCCATTATCTTCATCAGACAAGTTTAGCTCTTAATGACTTGTCGCCAGACCAATAACAAAATAATGCATTTGTACAATTCATCAAATTCATATGACATACATACTTTATCAATATGACGAATATGTTTCCATTGACATTTCGGAACATACCATTTAGATGTCTTATTACTGTAGTCATTAAGCTGTGTATCACGATGGGGAGTTTCCAATTACAAAGATTTCCCAAACAAAAACCAACCTTAAAGGTCAAATATTAAAGGTCAAATGCCCGTCAGGCGCAATGCGTGCATTATTGTCCAATTTTCTTATCAACCTTGAGTCGTAATTTCTAAACACAGACACCACTGGCGTATTAGTTCGCAATGAAACGGATGTTGTATACATTATATAACTTATTCCCGCCAGAGTTGGATGCAAGTCATTTTTAATCACCTTTCTGCGAAATCTTTTTAATCTTGGAATTATGTTTTTAAAATGCGAACTTCTCGATCCTAATGTTTTGTCTTCTAGTAAGCACTGTGGTTGAAACTGAGGTGTATATGATGGGCGAATGGATACGTTTTTGGTACAGTCAGTGCTGGTAATTGGTGCCTGACTTTGGCAAGAATTTGTACTTGTGCATGCTCCCTAATATAAGATATTTGTTACTTTTTACTGTTTAAACAACACTAATATACTGTAAGGGTGATATATATCCGATGGTCGAGTGGGTATCTGATAGAGCTGACAGTTCGTGGTTACCGTCCATATCTGGAGTACTGGGTTCGAGTCTTTGATGGTTCGTTGATAAATGCATGGTTTGGTCTCACGCTGTCCTCCTTTGTCACGGTTACAGCTTTGTGTATTCTAATATTTCCTGGGTATGCGTTTACGTCCTATATACATGTATACATTTATTAACACTACAAGCCTGGTTTTTGAAAAAGGAAACATGACTTCACACGGTAAAACTTTTAGCAACAGCCATTATTTCTCGATAAAATATAATCACTAACAACGTTTGACATAAAACTTAAAATAATTAATCTATGTTACAGAGAGTAGCATTACTCGGAGGACCATGGCTTTCTTGACCAATGAAATGTGTATGAGATAATTTTGTATACTTTGGAACTTTTGGAAACATAATAATCTCGTTGTAATAAAGTCATTTTCTTTTTTATATTTTGGCGAAGTCATTCAAATGCAAAATTAAATTTACATGACAGAGGGGAGACGATTCGTTGTGTTATCAAATACCCATTACACAAACCAATATTTTTTTAATTCAGTCTTCGTCGCCTCCCTGTCCTTTAAGTTTCACGAAGTTAAAGAACAACATGTCTTATCCTGTTGATTCGTAACCATAAAACTGCAGGCCCTGTATTGAAGTGTCCCAACTCAGCGCGTTTCTCAAACCGTGTTATTGGAAGCGTCTCAGTCTGATTAAAACCGACGGTATTCCGCGGAAAAAATGTGCAAAATACCGGGATACGAACTCACATCGTTCGGAGATTTCCACGCCAAACCGTCTGGAAACAGTCCGTATACTAGCGTGTTCGAGCGCAATTCAGGTAGCCAATCAAAAGATGCCCAACAAATGCTTTCGATGCGAGAAGTTAGGGGCAGATAACTCCAAACAGCTATCCTTTTGTCTGTTCCAAATGCTTTCAAAACAGCGACCGTTTAAAAACTATGATGTGATTGGTCAGCTATTTGACTGGGCTTTGGCTGCGCTAAACTGGTTCGGAACACGTGCCTATACGGGGTGTTCTCAGACCTTGTGGCGAGGAATCTACAGAACCTGTTCGTATCCCGGTAGATATATTATTTTGCAAATTTTATTCCTCGGAACAAGGTCGATTTTAATCAGACTGGGAAGCGTCTCGTCAACGCATCGTGAAACACGCCACTAGACGCCATATTGTTTCAATCATGGTGAAGGTCGTGACCCTTCGTGCAGATATCATCTTATTGTGGGTAATAACGTCCAGTTTGTTTATCATTTACCTGTGAAGGTGTGTCACGTGACTTCTCTCCAAGGGATGAGTGATCATCAACAATGGAAGAAATTCCAACCTGTTATTCCCACAAGCCAATCCGTTTCCGGTTACCGTATTCCGACCTGTAGTCCATTGTCGTAAAATTGACGTTGGAGTTGATTCTTATCGCCCTCAGCTCGTATCAAGACTATCATGTTCATTAATCTCAGTGACACGAGGGGTTGATATTAAAGTCAGCAAAGAAGATGATATCTCCGGATATAGGCTATGGATTGTATGAACAGTTTATCTTGACGTATGGAGATGGCGTTGGGTGGAAGTATGTGGGATATAGTAAAACAGCCAGTCGCTCATGACAGACTTTCGAGAGAGTTTAAAGCAAGTTAATTAGACGAAATTTGTAACTTTACTGAAAAGGGAGTGTTACCAAGTTCGCTATCTGATTGTTAAAGAGCCATCAAGGATGCTAGTGTTTCAAATAAAATAAAAATTGTGGAACTATACTTAAAACGTCAATGGCCAGAGAAATATTTTATCTACAACATGCCATGTGATGAATAATTTGGTTTCAAAGAGAAGCACCCCTTCGAGTAACGCGCGTTAAGGGTATCTGAAGTCATATAAACAGAATCCCCTTTATTGCATAAAACGTACTACACAACAGCAAGCGTTTCCGAAGTGTGAAGGCTCGTCTCTAACGCATGTCGTCATACATTACTGAATGTGACGATTGTTTTATAAACAATGTTTTTAAATGTCCTGAGAGTATACAAATTATTGCCTGTTTAATATACTTTTTATTGGGATATGACCAGCAAATTATGAAAAAATGTTACTCTCATTACTTATGTATATATTATTATTATTCTAGCAAAATATCTAGTTGGCTAATACAATTATTCCAATATCTGTAGTAAATACATAATTAAATGGAATGGTAAATTTTTTTTATATTTTCATTTCTTTCATTGCACATAAACTTTGTTATTCTTTCGTGTCTTTGTATACAGTGTGTGAGTTAGACCACAATGCTTTGCACTTGAAATAATAGACTGGATCTATATTTAGACTGGAAAATACCGTTAATAATTAGTGCAATTTTTCGGCTTATTTTTGATCGAAATAGTTGGTGAAAAATTAAGTGTATATATTTCATGGAGATAGATGTTTGGCAATTTTCTTATATATTCATCAACATCCTTGGTGGCTCTTTGAGGTTTTGTATTTTTTGTAAATAAAGAGATGTTCTTTGTTTTGGATAATAGATTGCATCAATACGGCATGCACATGGTTATTAATATTGTGTTGATGATCATGTTGTTCAACCATCACATGAAGTCGGCACTATACAATTGTTAAAATTATAATAGGCATATAAATGACGATGTTACAATAGAGCAACACTTACAATCTTATACTCATGAAGTTTTCGTATAACAATTTTGAAATCAAACGTGTTCCATGTCACGTCATTCTCCACGGCTAGGGCACTTTCATGTGAGGTATGGATTGAATTTATTTCAACAAGGAGATTACTCTGAGTCCCCTTTACAATATGCAATAAAATGCTCGAAATGAACTGTCAGTACGACTGGTGTGTGTTTAATAACTCAAGATACATTCATGTTTACAAAATAACAGTAAAGGGGCATTTCTCAAGGAGACATTCTCAAATAACGACATGCTCTTGACAGAAAGGAAGTACATTGGCATAAAGAAGTTAATCGTTAGTGCCGAAAACCCCACTAAAACACAATAGCACCAGTGAAGCACACAGCTCTTGTGTTGATCCCACTGAAGCAGAGAGTACGAGGTCTCCTGTCTCTGCACCCTTCAATAGGCTTATGCTCAGTCGACGAGTACTGATTGCAATGACAAGGCTTCATCAATGTACCAGCTTCTTGTGGGGGTCTTGGTAATATCGTTCCGCTTGGTGGAGGTGTTGAACCGTCTCCCTTCGCTGACTAACTCTTCCCAATCTCTCTACTTTATTAGGCTTTATGGGGACCCCTCACTGAGCCAGATATTTAAAGTGTGCATAATGCACTAATAAAATTGGAGGGAGAAGACACCCTTGTCGTACACCTATTATGAATGATGCGTCGGAGAAGCTATTACGTGAAACATTATGGCAAGAATCATAGCTTTCAGCTGTCTCTTTATAAAAGGATCGGTTCAGTCCTTTTAAGCATAACTTGTGTTTAACCGAGCTGGGGTGTTGAAATGGGAATTTGTAAAAAAAATAGCTTTTGAATAAGGAATTTAATTGGCATCGAGGAATGCTGCAGCGTATGGATAGGAATATAATGGGAATGTTCATTTCATGATAGGAATGTTGTAACACTTCTATAAGCTGTAGTTATAAACTTCCATTTATTAACTTGATTTCCTCGTCACAATCCAGCAATCACTTTTATATTAAAGTAACCCATACTATACTTCTCATTACCAATATGTAATGTTACATTAAAGATCCACAAACCTCGACCATATCACTTTTCGGTTTTTATTCAAGCATATTCAAAGATGACGAGGATTCCACTTGATATATGTCAATTCAACCAATAAACACCTTTTATAACGCTTTTTAGAACGCCGCTCAATTAAGCCTCGTAAAACTTTAGCCGAGAGCGAATGCCGTGTGCTAGGCCTTGTGACGTAATACACAGGAGTCGCTTGGCGTCTAATGACAGAATCCACTAGAATTAACCTTATATAACTGCCTAAATAACATATTTACCCTTGTCCTTTATACAACAGAATTACATATATACACGTCCCGTAAAATGTACTACAAATGGCAGCAGATGTCAACACTGTTTAATACTGGATGTGGCCATTGCTGAACCCGTAATTCTGCAATGTGTTTTGGAACAATTCTTATCATTGCCCAATATGGCGGCGGCACTCATGTCAGATGATGAAGATGTTCAAACGTTACAGAGATCTATTAGAAATTTCATACGAACTATAACGGTGTTAACACGCCTCATTCATTGACTCATCGGTATGTTGTTTTAACATTCGTCCATTTGCGAAATAACAAAATGTATTTTCCATATTTTTGTTTATCATTGTAACGATATGTTATAAGTGATGTAGTTGCGTTATTGACACTCTAACTTAGATCAATATTAAATAAGAGGGGAAATCTACACGACTGAACTATAACCTCAGATATATTTTTTGAATTGCAAACCAAACAACACAAGGCCATGGTGAGATGATCAAAGTTCTAAAGTTCCAATTCTTTCATTTGAAATTGGGAAAGATATATTTTCCATATTTTTATTCGATGTGATTTAAACAATATTTTATATCCAAAAACACATGAATTGACCACCAAAAATACATGCAATATAAAATAGAAGGCCTTTATTATATCATGCCAGGAAAATGAGAAAGTCTAATGTTTTTTAGTAAAGCTCATGCAATGCTATAATCTAATGAATGTTTATGTTAGGTCAGTGGTATTACACTCAATCTGGGTAATTGTAAATGTACACGACTATAGATTTAAAGATAGCCCGAATATTTGTTTCTAAAAAGTTAAAACCAGTAACAATGATGAAAATTATATGATTTTCTTAGTTATAATGCAACTATTCTATTAGCAATATAAAGTCACCATGAGAAATATACAGTAATGATACAGTAGATTTGAAACGATAAGCCTCTTCAAAAACAAAATCAAGCACAACAAAATAAGTAACTAATAATGACGTTTATAAGTTTAAAAAATGCATGGTCTTTTTTTTTATTTTTGAATTGTCAGTTACTCATTTAAAAAATACTATAGCCTATAAGATAACCTAACACTCCGATTGGGAAAAGAAAAGAACAAATCTAAAATCAGCGATAGAATATCGAAAAATGCTCCAAAAACTCCGAAATTACTCCCTACGGACGCACATATGCCCATTCTATCGGAAACTTGTAAAGTCGAAACGTTCTTATTATGTTTTAAACGAATTATCGACGAAAATCGACAATTCGCCTAAGTATTTCATTAAGCAACTCCTGTGTATGACGTCACATCGCTAACGAAAGCTAACGGCGGCCCTGCAGACTGTTTGAGGATTGAGATAATTAGCATGACAATTTTACTCACTTTGAATGGCCATATCTTAGTAAGTAGTTGACGCTTCGAAATAATCTTTTGGGTTTTGTTTAGTTGAAAGTATTGTCTATATGAATAAACGAATTAACATCGAAAAAAACAGAGATTATATTATCTTTAATACAAAAGAAAACAGGTACGTAGAGTTGGGAGTATTATCTTGCAGACTCAATAGCGAGCGAAATCAAGTGGCCTGGTTTTTAGACGTACAGACATCAACGAAACATGGACTAAGATGTTAGTATTTTATCAGAATAGCTGAAACTTAATATCGTCAACTTAAATTATCTTCACTGTCTTACTAGACTTACAGAGAGAACGGGCAATATATTAGAACATATAGAACACGGTATATTAATAAAGCGACAGGTAGAGTCGACCTAATCAAAACCAGTAAATGATCGAAACAAGAGGGCGATTGTATTTTCTCTTATTTATGTCTGCCGGTCTCTTTGATTTGATATTAACAAAAGTTTGTTTGTGGTATTTCATTTTGGCGGTTACCGCTCGTTAATGTATTTCTTATTTACCTAATAATCGATGACGTTCCAGTTATAAATGCAAGTATTTTATTTCCCAATATAATTGCAGAAATTTGATAACCGAAAACAACGGACGTTCTTACCAAAACAACGAAGTATTTATTTTGTGGTCAATTCCTTAAATCGTTATTTAGTTTCCCTTCTTTGCAAACGCATATTTACTTACTTCATCTGAATGACTCACAACACATCCAGTATAAATGCAGCATCATGATTCAAATAAAACTTCCAAATAAACGGACTCCAAACTTCATTTGAAATAATCTCAACATCAACAAATATGCTTATCAAATTAGTTTCTGATAAAGTCTGGGTTTTTTTGCCCCTGTCAAAACATGCCACTTTCAAATCATTGCCCCATTAACCTTCCCGGTTTTCGTGTTTATGTCTCTTCATTTGAAATAAATTTCAAAATCAACGGACGACAAAGAACCCGACTCAAGGGGAGACGTAGTTTGATATCTGCCATGTCAGTGCGTGTACTTAATTCTTCATCGTAATGATTCACAACATTCTCAGCATGTATTTCCAGATCCCGGTGACTGTATGGCAGTTAATCTCTGTGTAAATATAATCAACCCACTCGATTGATCCACTGTATCGATCTGTTGACTAGTCATGTTTTGCTTACAGATAATAATAGCAGAGGGAAAATACTGCCTTGTCCAACCCCTGTAAATATGGGTTTTGTGAAGCGTTCAATAGAGTGATATGTTTCTCACTTACCTTTACTTAAGGTTCTGCGTATGATATTTTATTTGAACAATACGTTTTCAACCCTTCACTTATTTCATTAGTTACTGCCTAAGGAGTGGTGTTTGTGAATTGCTCGTGCATTTGTCGTACTTTGTTAGTTTCACAGTCGGAGACTGCAAAGGACTGCTGACGCAAATGTTTGCTTAAGGATTTTTCAAATTCCTCACTTAATGCGTTCTCTTTGAAATATTATTTTACAATGTAATTTACGGTTATATCGCTTTCTTAGCGAAATATATAAAGTCGTTTATTTCATGACTGAAATGTTTTAAATAAAAGTGAAATTAAGACACGAAGACATTGAAGTGTCAATACACGTCAGCTGAAACATTGTAGGAATATACTTGGAACGCGCCTTATCGCATAACCTTATATATACAGTTTGTAGTGGAGCGTCTTCATCGTTATTTGATGTCTTGACATTCTTAGCAGGGACTTGAAACCTGTTTCAAAAAGCAAACACTAAAGGCGTTTGTTCAAGTATGAGTTGATGTTAAGCATAGGAGTGTTGTTTGTATATGAAACTATTTTCATTGCTATTGACAGTTGGACCACTGTGGAATTCATACCATTAGCAGTTACCGTTGTAACGTCTAACTCTAACATGTTTGGTTCACTATCACTGGTTATACGTGTAGTTATAAGATGTAAAGCTCGATATGTAAGTTAATAATATTCTTCTACGAGACTGACTGTTCATTAACGTGGCAGGTAGTCATGTTGGTGAACTTTATACACAGAAACATCATCGTGTCCCCCAAAATATCTCGCATAGTTTTCTGATCATACACTGCTATTATTCATAACCATGTATGTTCGGAAGTTGACTAAGTATATGTATACATGTCGTATATAGATCGGATATTGTGTAGGTATCGGTCTGGGGGAGTCACATGTCGTATATAGATGGGACATTGTGTAGGTCACAATGGGTACATGAGTAAGTACATAGTTATATGTATTAAGATGGATTAAGATGGATTAATCCTGAGGACCGGAAAAGGGGGTGCAAGGAAACGATTATATCTTGGGATGGGGGTCCTTGTGGCAGGGGCGCAGGGGCAGAGAGTGGGCGTCCCGGGTGGGGAGGGGGTTAATTTGAAAAGGTGAAGTTCTTCTGGTTTGGTGGTGGTGCTGGGAGGGGGGGTGGGGTGGGGGTGTGGGGGAGGGAGAGGAGGTGTTTGAAGTCCTTGTAGTTGCGGTAAGGGTGAGTTGGGTCCTTGTAGTGGGAAGGAGGAGGGTTTGCTACGGTGGGATGGAGAGGTTACGATAATGTGTGACATTACAGGTGTTTGGTTTAGAAGATGAATTAGTTATGTTTTGGTGCAATTGTAGGATGATATAAGATGAACATGTAGCGAGGGATTGGAGGGACTATATACAGAGGGCAATCTATGTCCACAGGTATATTTTGGCATGTCGGCTTTGTAATGCTATGACATGTTATACCGATTGCTAAATGTTGATGGGGAGAAACATCGGTAGGGATAGAAAGATAACAGGTAGAGTACAATAAGTATGTCCAATCTGAGAAGGTCTCAGTGTACTCTAAACTAAGCCAGGAAAGTCCATGACAACTTTATGACACCCGAGGACAACTTGAGAGACGAGCTGATATTACACCCGGGTAGGTTAGACACATATTTGTCCAGCCACGGATCAGCGAGTCGTCCCGATCAGGAGATACTGCCGTCTGTCTACTTAATTCCCCCCGAGTGACATGTTACCCGGGTATGTATAAAAGTGTGATCAACATTCCATACACACCCGGATACGAATCCGGAGTGTTTACGACACGAACGACATAAATCCACCCTCATTTAATGCGAGTTTATTTACTCAGACAGTTCTGAGATAACTTTAAGAGGCGTAATTATTAGGAAGACCTACATTCGGGGGCTTTATGTCCTAATGGTGTTGAATTCAACGCGTTGTATTTTTTATTGGGTTTATATTTGAGATAAGAAGAGCGATAACGAGAAGCGGTTGCATGGAGTGACACGATACTTGAACATCACGTGGTGCTTAGTATATAGTGTCTCGAGATGAACACTTTCTATCGCTATTAAACTATTCACACGAACAACGAAAGGGAGTAATTGAGGAACTTTTTAAGCGTTCATTAATATCATAGTTTATTCAGTAACAAAATTATTTATCCTCAGTGGTCTTTCTTTCGTGTTTTATATAGTCACTTACAATTGTCAAGGACGTTTTTTTAATAATAAAAATAAAATTCGCATTTCAAGAACGTTATACTCTCCGACATGACATGACAGCGCTATCTGTTCCTTTGTCAAATGATTTACAGCTGCTTGCCGAAAGTTTGTATAGTGTATTTTAGTGCAAATATCATGTAATTTGGCATGTCTTTGAAACATCGTATCGACACGAAATCTAAACATATCATTTTGCATTTTCGCATTATAAAAAGACAGTTGAGTGTTCCATAACATTATCTGATTTGATATCTCATAGTAAACAGTTACCATTTTGGCAGCTCTTTGAAGTGACTAGAGGTCAATCTTTTCAAAACTACAGATTGTATTTTCTTCTGTAAAATATTCAGTAAGAGATCAACTGGTTCTATACTTACATACATCGTATACTTCCTCTTATCTCATCCAACGTATTTGTGGCGAATTTGTTCTCATTTAGTCAATCTGTTAACTTTGAAATTTGAAATTTTTAAATGTTACCGCTTCTGCCTTGTTTATTATGCCACATTTCATAAACATATACAACTCGGGGACCGTGTCGATCCCAGAATAAGTTGAAGAATGATTGTTTTACTCATGAATGTATTATGATTCATTGTCATTGTCTTTGGTGTACTATAAGTGACGTTACAATGAATGTCAATTTACACGATATTTGCACTCAGATTCCCGTGTAGGTACGCAACTGTAGATAAATCTACATAAGTCCTTGGTTTGTCCAACTACACTTCCGGTCTAACAATGCTGATTGCCATACCCCAACAGAGACGGTGCCAGAAAATGTTTGCGTTTGCTCTGGATTGACATACATCTGTGAACATCGATAGAATATCCACTTACACATTTGACACATACTAATAGAGCAAGAACTACACAGGTCTAGTATAACCTTCAAGTTTCCAACAGCATTTCTGTGTCTGTAGTGAACCTCACTAGCTGGTTCCATGTTGAAAAGCCTGCATGTACATCAGTCAGTAACAGTTATACAGTCTACAAGTGTACCTTAACTCGACGCGTCTGTTGGTTGGAGCAGTCTATGGTTTATTCCTTATTGGTTTTATCTAGTTATTTCTTAATTTAATATAACAACCATTTGAATAGCTGTTTTTTTACAGAGAGCTTTTATTCTTCAGTTTTGCTGTACCTGAAATTACCTCCTCAAATAATGTAATGGGCGGTGTTGTATCTGAAGAAGCCTCCTCAAACATGCACAGAGACAATGCAAATACATCCCTAGTTCGTCAGCCCATTGTCCCGTGTAGTCTATGCTTCCTGTCTTACCAATCTTACTCTGCTAATGTGAGCACTGGGTAGAGCTGGAGTCCACTCGACTAAAGACTCACCAGCTCATCAAGGTAGCTCAACCCATCAGACGGATTAATACATTAAACCCATCAGCCTAATGTAATAGCAGAACATCAAAGTGTTGTAAAAGCTTTCTCTGTACAGCGAGTGCTTGCTTAGCGCCAGATTAGGACAAAATCGAAAGTTCCATGTTTTTTCGTCGTGTATAGTGATTATATAAAGCAAGACACATCATTTTACACTTCCGAGCCAATACCGTTTAGTGGACATACATATTGGATAGATCAGACGAGTTCAGATCGATGCATCGATTAATCGATTAGTTAATACACGTGATATTTATCGACCAGGTAGACCTAGCTATGCATCAAGCCATCTGACGATAGACGTAAATATAAAGCATGGGAACACCTGCATCTGTGGTTCGGGTTTCGGTTCTCTGTGGTTCGTGATCCTTCAGTTCGTGGATCTTCAGTTCGTGGTTCTTCAATTCGTGGTACTTCAGTTCGTGCAGAGAATAAATTAAGTATATGGTCTCTGGTTCCTGGTTCTGCAGTTCTTGGTTCTTCAGTTCTTGGTTCTTCAGTTCTTGGTTCTGCACTTCTTTGCTCTGCAGTTCTTGGTTCTGTAGTTCCTGGTTTTGCAGTTCTTGGTTCTGTACTTCTTGGTTCTGCAGTTCGCGGTTCTGTACTTCTTGGTTCGTCAGTTCTTGGTTCTGCACTTCTTTGCTCTGCAGTTCTTGGTTCTGTAGTTCCTGGTTTTGCAGTTCTTGGTTCTGTACTTCTTGGTTCTGCAGTTCGCGGTTCTGTACTTCTTGGTTCTGTACTTCTTGGTTCTGCAGTTCGCGGTTCTTCAGTTCTTGGTTCTGCACTTCTTGGTTCTTCAGTTCTTGGTTCTGCAGTTTGTGGTTCTTCAGTTTATGTTTCTGCACTTCCTTGTTCTTCAGTTCTTGGTTCTGCAGTTCCTGGTTCTTTAGTTCTTGCTTCTCCAGTTCCTGGATCTGCAGCTCGTTATTCTGCAGTTCATGGTGTATCGTTTCGTGAGGTTTGCATATTGTCTCTCATACGTTTGAAACGTGTATCATAAGTTGAATGTTTCTTATCAGTTTAAGTTGATGTTAGAAATCACACTTGTTCCTATTTTTATACGTGATTTAATAATATTAATATAATAATATAGTAATATTCAAAAGTAGTAGTTTGATTTATTTTACATGATGTAATTATACATTTACTTGCAATTAAGGTAATATTAAAGGTGTGCTCATCGAGAAGCCCTCGGTTTGGTCTGGTCTAAGGAGTTTCCTGTGAGATGAACATTCCTTCACTCTACCACCAACTCGACGGGTTCTTGTACACTATATCTATCCATTGATGGAGTACGGTAAATAGTTACAAACCTTTAACTTATTGTTTTCGTTTATTCATATTCCTGCTAAGACAAGCATGTTGAGACGGAACACTCGCAACAAGCTCTAAACATGCTCCACATCACACAGCAGCGTCACAGATCAGGAAACTGCCCTGATCGAGATTAATAAAACCAATATTGCTCGAGATAAACTGAGTGTTTCAATATTCATTAAATTATTCAAGGAAACGTTTTCGAAGCAAAGGGGTTATTTTATGAATAGCAAGAACCTGTTTTTACCACAAAAAGCATGGACAAAAACTCTTATCAGCACAAGCTAATCATAATAATTCCAATCATCCGATTGCAGTGGAGATTTAATATCTCCTATTTATTTCCATCAAAGCAACAGGCAATTTTTACGCCAACTGTTTCCAGAGCCAATATTACTCCGACAGGCATATGAGTGGGTCAGGAGGTCGCCCCGATAGGGGGCGCTTATTGGCCAAGATGGCGTGCATAGCGTGTTGGTAGCTAATATTATGAACTATTTTGAATGGGACAGACCCGCCATACTAATATACAGCCTGCGATATTACATAAAGCTGGTATTGACTTGGAGGTCACGAAGGTCAGTGGTAAAATATGGAGATGAAAAAGATTAAGTTTAACGCAAACGAGATCTCGCGTGATCTGGAAAAATAAATAATGTTTACGCGTGTATTGAATTCGTGTTGTTGCTTGTTAATTTCGAAGTTTATTTCAATAAGACCGATCATATTTCGATACAATTGAATGTTTTCATGTCACTTGTTACTTTGTGTTTCCAAAAGTGTGTTTTACATGTTCCAGAGTGTGACGTCAACGTCTTATACTGGGACGGAAGCGTGCATATATGAAATATCGAAATTACAATTAATAAAAATGTTTGTTACTTATTAGGTTCACACTCGTTCTCCATTTAGCTGAGAAACTCGTTCCCCTTACTTCAAAAAACTCCTGTAGTTGTCTGAAGCATGTCTTATCATTAAAAAGTTGTCGTTCATAAATGCTTGTGTAAGTTCCATGCAGCTTTTCGAACAAAGCTCATGGAATGAATAAACACCCGTTCTCCTTTGTTAAAACCCCTCACAAACATGAAACATATTTCCATATCGAATTTGAAAACCATTCTGCCAAATCAGGCATAAATCTGACAAAATTATGTCCTCTCGGACACATGTTAAAGACAGATGTTTGATCACGTGACCCGTCAAACTCAGCTGCCAATCTAGTGTCGAGGAAGCGTGTTCATTTCATCCCGACTCATCCCTGAATAGCTATTCCCATCAGTATATGTATCTGCCATGTAATTTACTGCTCGCGGAAGCCAATGTTAATCAGTCGACTTGCTGCCTTCCATAGTAGACAATGAGCGTCGCTGTTACTGCCCGTCTCCACGACGTTTCTTTGTTAATAGACGGGTCCGTGGCGCTCTAAAGGTTAATGAGCGATGGGCGCAGAAGGTATCCGACATTAGGAGGACAATTAAGATGAATAAGTAGGATTTGGGTGGGTGGGTGGGTGGGGGAAGGAATGCAGGAGAGTTGTGTTAACAAGAGCCACGAGCTCGGTGGTGTGTTGGTGGCGGTTTGGTGGGTTAGTGAGACTTGGTTTAAACATATTTATTTCATGAAATGAAAAATACATGAATTGGATTGGTCAACAAGCTTGTTTGAACATATGTGAAGACCGATCCAGTGTTCATATGCTAAATATGAAACGTTAGCATGACAAGAAAGACAATTTATAAACAGCGAACAACATATAGAATGAAAGATAAGTGAGACTTTGGGCGGGTGGGTAGGAAAGTACTCATTGGCTCGGTGGTATGTTGGTGGCAATAAGGTGGGTTTGAGGGATTTTGGAAGGGTTGGGGATAAATGTCGACCCATGGGCTCGGCAGTGTGTTGTCGGTTTGCTGGGTTAGTGAGATGTAGGTAGATGGAGATGGAAGGTACCTGTGGGCTCGCTCGAGTGTTTTTGGCTGTTTGGTAGCTGTGACGGAAGGTACCCATGTTACGGGCAGTGTGTTCCGTGTGGATTTTTTAGATTTGAGGAAGGTGGGGCGGGTTATAGGTTGTTGGTGATTAAAGGCAGGTATGTTGGTATGTCTGGGAAGGTCGGTGGAGCGATTTTAGGTGGGTTTGTGGTAATAATACCCACGGGCACGGTTCGTAGCGGTGGTTCATTGGTTTGGACGTGGTAGTTCCGGTTGGGATTGACACGCTACTCTCTGTCATGATCATGTGTCTCACAGACAGTGTTGAAAGCGATAGCCTTGTTCTCTTGTATATTAATCTAGGATAGCTCTCATCTTCCCATCAGTGATTAATGGGTTGGCCCAGGCCGGGGACTTCTTGTGGGCAATTCGATATGTCTGCTTGACTTTAGTGCATTGTATATTTGCTCTTTCTGATGTGGAACTACTATTATTTTTATTATCAGTCGTATAGGCCTGCATGACGGACTTTACTAGTTTAAAATCCTGTTAAAGTCACAAGTCCTACTGTCTCTTTAACAAAGCGGACAGTTTGAGAGTCAAGAACCACGCCCACCCTCATTCCGCCAGCTTGTCGGCGAGTGTCCAGTTCGTGTCCAACTAATGTCCGAACAATAGCCACTGGACAGTACCTCGAGTTGGTCAACATAGCTTAAAAACTGTATACTGTGCTATCGAACTGCATGTCATATATATGTGTGTGAGGTCAATACACCTAGACAAAGAGTATTGAGGTTCTGAGTGGGTCTGGGGAGTGGAGGTTCTTATAACGACTGTTGCCATAACACATGAGATGGAACGAAGCTAAGGATGATTGGGGTTTCGAATGTTTCGAGAAAAGATAAGAACACCCGTTGTTTAAGATGTTGACCATCACTGTCACATAACGAAAATATGACACGTGTGCTGGATTAATTGAAACATATAGAATATTCGGGGAAAACAGACAACAATATCTTCTTCATAGCAATTCCTTTTCTTGATTGCGATGAAGGAGTAAGCATATACCCCTAGACGTCGTGTCTGTGGACGATAAAGACGTTGTATCTAGAATAACTTGTTTTCCTATGTATTTTCTAAATGTCTTTCAAAGACTTGGGGCAGGCAACATTGAGACAGTGACACAATCTAAACTAAAAATTCCAAATACTCTCAAACATCAAACAAACAAGAAGAAGCGATCACAAAGAGTAGAGTTAGTTTGAGCAAAGCGTTGAGTGTTGAGAGTGTAACAGCGGTGTGTGTTCCTTCTGAATCCAGAACAGGAGTCGGGGGCCACGCCCACCTTCAAACAGCTGTTCCGCGAGTGTCGGGGTCGTGTCCAGTCGACGTCCGAACAATAGCCACCGGTCATTTGTTGTCCTGGTCAGATGATGAACTACTCGGACATGACAATGGTCAAAACGGATGAGGTCATTTACATTTGTTTGACCAGCTATAAATTATTTAAACCAGGCAGGTGGTCATTTGAAAATGGTCAGTTGAAAATTATGACCCTTTGAAGCTCTTTAGCTATCTCTTATAGTGTAATTGATAAGATTGAACTTTGATTAAAATTCAGTTTGTTGTTGGTCAGGACATAAGAATAGAATAGAAAAAACTGACTGTTTTTATTTAAACTGCGTTCTTTGTTGTCAGACAACGACGACTGAACGATGTAGGACTTTGAATGTAAATTTGAAATTGTTCGACAAAGGCTGGTCGGAAGTCAGTTTAGCATTCTTTTGACGGTAGGACGTAAATCTGTGGTTTTGATCTGCGATGCTGGTTTGTGGTCTTGGTCTGTGATCTTAGTCCGTCATATTCCTATTCATCCTCGGTTACCCATGGTTTAATATAAGCTCCGTTACTCTCCACTATATCACGGTGATATAGTGGAGAGTAACGGAGCATATATAAACCGTGATATAGTGGAGAGTAACGGAGCATATATAAAATCATGGGTAACCGAGGATGATTCCTATTTTGAAGTAAAAGTGTTTTATCAGTCATCAAAATCGAAGTTTAAGTGGGCTTCAGACAACGTTGTAACTTGTTTATCTGGACATGAGGGTCACATGACGAACTATAGGGAGGCACGGTACCGGTAGTTGTTTTCCATAAGTACGATGATTGAGGTTTTAGAACTTCTTTCGCATACGGCGTCTTCACGTCACATTCTTTCATCAAGAAGCGCATTGTTTGTATATGTCTTGCATCGAATGTGTTAAACTTAGGAATTCGCTTACATTTCAGATGATATGATACGTGTTGTATATTATCCACTTATTATCCCTACCATATTGTAATACCTTGGCGTGATACTGTCAAAGTAGATGTTCTATTATTTTCCGATCGCTCCTATGGTAAAAATCATGAACAATTTTCTAACTCGTACAACCCAATCATACGAATGTTGAACTCCGCTATCGGACACGAAATTTCCGAGTCACTTGATTGGAAAAAAGAAAGACTCGACAATCGATTACTGAACCATTTGATTTCCATATAGATTACTTATATTATCTAGTCGCGTTAGCATTTTGTTCCAATTGCTTGTTTTCTATAGATGCTAGTATACATTAATATCGACCCGGCTATTCTGGACTAACGAATAACGGTTGAATATCCGCACAACGAGTTTGATGAGTAGCTCACAGGGTCTATATTGACTAGTGATATAGCATATGGTCCTAGTGTGTCCAATTGTTTGTGAGATGTTTGAACTGTTGAGACGAAGTACGAGTATCTTACATTTAGCAAATTAGTTTCCTTTGCCTTGTCATTAGTACGTGTCTGGAAACTGGGACACATTGGGTGACTCTCTGGTACCTACCCAATCATGTTGGCGTATATAAACGCTTGAAATAACGTTTAAGTAAAAGGACCTAAGCTATGAAACTTTATTCTCTGTTTTGATGAAATGTGATTATGGTGAGTATCGGTAAACTCTAGTGATGCAGGACATGTGTAAATACGAATAGTTGAAACCCGACTTTAATCCAACGAAACATCACCACGTAAGCAACACGGCACATCGTATGAGTTTTATCATCGAGCCTAGGAGTCGACGGAACAGTAAGACGACGAAACAGTAAGACGACGAAACGGTATGGCGACGAAACAGTAAAACGACGAAACAGTATGGCGACGAAACAGTATGGCGACGAAACAGTAACGTGACAAAACAGTATAACGACGAAACAGTATAACGACGAAACAGTATGGCGACGAAACAGTATGGCGACGAAACAGTAACGTGACAAAACAGTATAACGACGAAACAGTATGGCGACGAAACAGTAACGTGACAAAACAGTATAACGACGAAACAGTATGGCGACGAAACAGTATGGCGACGAAACAGTAACGTGACAAAACAGTATAACGACGAAACAGTATGGCGACGAAACAGTAACGTGACAAAACAGTATAACGACGAAACAGTATGGCGACGAAACAGTAACGTGACAAAACAGTATAACGACGAAACAGTATAACGACGAAACAGTATGGCGACGAAACAGTATGGCGACGAAACAGTATGGCGACCAAACAGAATGGCGACCAAACAGTATAACGACGATGAAACATCCAGTCTCCACAGGGATGATTGTATGATCTGACTACGGGTACGAAGAACAGGGAAAAGCTCGATTATACAAATTTCTCCTGTGCCGAGTTTCCATATACTTGCAATGCGGACTTGATGACGACATGATAGCTTATAACTGTCCATGAGTGTTAAATGTCTTTCTTATGCACTTGGACAACGGTCACATGGCGATATACGGAATAAAATAGCTCGTTTTGGCGTCACGATAACATTTCCCCATGCTTTATATATACAATGGAAACACACTCGAAGCTTCGAAGCTTCGAAGCTTTGTTTGAGACTGTACATTTCTCCGTGCTGCGTGATTTTATGACCTGAATGAACCACCTTCGTATTTTCGCTGAGTTAGCATATCGTGTAAGAATCGACAGCTGGTACAAGGAAAATGCTGAAGAAAGCAGAAGTTATCCACGACTTACAGTTATTTTATCTCGCAGTTTCATTATACAGATTACCTTTAAAATACCAAACTCATTAATGTTCATATGAACTATTCCAAATGACTTTTTAATCTTGTATCATTACCTGTACACAATAAACCCTTGACTTTAATCAAGGTAACGCGATCCGAGGATACTACATTAACTCACGCCTCCCCAGTATTACCTGGGAGACTCGGAGTTGTATTGCACCAGTCAAGGACGCCAGTGAACGCTGGGGGCTGAAGGACTGTTCAATGCGCTTTGTCATTATAGGTGTCCTAATATACCTGGTACCTGTCACTGATGAGAGTTGTCAGGTGATTCGGCAATCTGTTACAGAGGTTGTCAAGGTATGCTGTAATCTGAAGGCAGAACTAGAATTAGTCCCTGAAATCAATTCCTGGTGTGAATCCTATATTACATTGCATTCAATTGAATCTAACCTGGGCAGGTGAAGCTTGGTAGACGGTGTTTTGCAACCCTTTAGACGAAATGAAACTGATTCACGTACATAAGCTATTTCTCCAGCAATCCATCCTGTTACACTATCTAACTGTTTTGTTGAACATGCAGTGTTGGATTTCAAAGCTTCTGTAAAAATGATGAATTATTATTAACATTCGCCTCCGGGGTATACTTTTGTTATATTTCATCTGTAGGTGTATTCAAAGATGTCAACAAGAACTCGTGCTGGCCGACCGAACTATTTCAGTCTCTGTCACTCCAAAAGTGTAAATTCTCCATATAATCTATCTGGATGTATTCTTCCAAAATATGATATTGTGTTTGGAGTGAAAGGGTTTATGGTAACTGTTGGGTGAATCGCTTGTTGTTTTGCAGTATACTGGTATATTTTGGTTGTCATGGGCCATTAGATAAAGTGATATACAGCGACTGCCTGTCCCTATTACTCATCGGTTTCTAATGGTCAAAGGGTCAAAACGTTGGTCATCAGTCTCAGGATCAAAGTAAAATGTTCGTTTGAAATGAATCTGGTTTATTTTGTTTCCTTGTATGAATATGTCGTGACGGGAGGCGTGAGGTTCACATTACAATGTGTTGTGTTTAATTGTACTGTAAGTATACTAGCTCCATGAACCTATATTCATCAACACAACCAAACCTTGTAGTATTCGAAACACCGTGAAGTGGCCATTGATATTCAACACCTCAATGTCAAGTGAAAAGAAGTTTTCGGATAAACATTTTCCTCGTTATCCTGCCATGAAACCATCCAAGAGTAAAAACGCAGATTCACCCATCATGGACATGTAGACTTTTCCTGTTTTATATACTGTATGTCTATGTATACAATGTGTTGTTGAACTGTATGTCTATGTATACAATGTGTTGTTCAGGAGAAGATCCAGACACATCATGAAGGTCCATCCTACCAATTCGTATGACCTCTGACTCTTGACCTCTTGACCTTCAACAAACGAAGCACCCTTAATTAAGGAAAACCCAGAAGTGTCCATGTGTTGTTGGTCACCATATGGTCAGTGGTCACTCTTTGATGTCCGAAGCTCTTCATCTGACCAGCGTCCATTAACGGGAGCTCAAAGAGGCTGACAAAACCGATTAAGAGATTATCAAATTTAATTAATATGCAGCCAGGGGTCAAAGTGCATCTGTTAAGTGGTCGGCGACAAATTGGAAACCCGGCGTGTCTGGTTTTAAAGGCGATGAGTTGAAAACATATAACATCTGATTTTCATAAATTATCCGTTGGAAATTGTGAGAATGAAGATTACACAGATCGTAATGGGGATATTGGGCAGGATGTTGTTAATTAATTGCATATCTGCTTTGTGAGTCACAATTCCCAATGTAAATTAATTAAAGCATCTCCACATCAACTTAGATTTGAACAGATTTTAAATTGAAATTAGATTCCTTTCTGTTTTTTTTGTTTGTAAAAATATAAAAGACTTTACATAATTCAATTCAATTATTCGGATATTGAACAGAATGTTAATTGGTACTCATTCTGATTTGAAAACTGAAAGTCAAAACCAGAAGAATTTAAGGATTCATTTGAGACTAGGATTTTAAAATCTGATTTTTCTTTTCAAAGGTTAAATTTCACGATATTCATTTTCAATTAATTCGTTCGTTAAAAGAGCATCCTAAAAAACTAGATTTTTAAGTTTCCACATGACGACATTGTGATGTTTAAAATCAACGTTACTAAAGTATTAATTTAAACAAAAAGTTAATTAAATTAAAAGCCGGCTCCAGCCCTACCGAGATAAGAGGTATTTACTATATGGATGCTGACAAGGCGAAATGATTGAGGTAATGTTGACAGATGCAAGGAACACGAACTCGCTTTATGTAAAATTCGTTGAGATAAAATTGTATTTGTATAAACTGTATTTTGAAAATGTTGATGCCTCCCGTCGTAGAACACAATCACTAGCAATCCTTGAACAATCAAGTGACGTAAACTATGACGTCATTTGCAAAGCGACACCCTAACTAACGTCCTATATCACGAACATGTTTTATTGCCTCATAAAGCACGCTGTCGTTCCCATTGACCGCCTGTGTTTTACTGCTGTGGGTCAATTCATAAATATATCAAAATTAATAGTTCAGTAAAAGTTTCACATCAATCCATTTCAATTTAGCATGTTTACTACTCTCTGTTATGAAGGAATGCACCCTGTATCTGAGGTCTGAGTGAGATCTATACACGTGGTGAGACTTTCTAGACGCATCTTCTACTTTCAGTTTCTAAACCCTGAGATTACTGTCTTGATCACCTCATTACCAATACGAAACGTAAACGTTAGTCCACCGAAACATCTTTTGCCTCTCATAACCTCCCCAAAAAAGAGACAAAGAGAGGGAAACCCCAATTAAAAAGGCCTTAGTTGCATGACGGACTGATTTACTCAAGCAGATCACGTTCCCCTTCCATGAAAACTCAGAATACAAAACACATCACCGGCTATCTGCGCGATCCTATGTTATAGTTATCGTCATGGCACGTATTACGAAATCCCTACTCTTGGTTTGACTACCTATCATTAAACAACACTGCCAATCCGCTACCAAGGATATACTTAAACTACATCCAACATACCATCAGCTAAGAACATCAATCCAGGTCTTTGAAGGGCATTTAGAAGTGGTATACATAAGAACAGGAAGATTTTCTGGATAACAACTTCTTTAATGTGAAAATACACGTGTATGACGTGTATTTTCACATTAAAGAAGTTGTTATCCAGAAAATCTTCCTGTTCTTAACATCAATCCACCCCAGCACCTTATGTAGAAAGCGGATCGCCCCTCCCCTCCCTCCCCCTTTCCCTCCCCTCCATCTCCCCTCCCTCCCTCCCTCTCCCTGAAGACGCTTCCCACGACATCATCCTCCACGGCAAGTTGCACCAGACACCAACACAATGTTCCCGAGATTTAATGCTGTGCCACTATGTTCACTCTGTGTGCTCGCCGGTGATGTGATGAATTTTTCATGTCTCGCACGTCTTAGAAGCGCTGCATTATAAGATGAAGGGATTGGAAAATCATAAACGCACGCAGATATATTAATAATACATGATGTAACTGCTTTCCCCAACTTAACTGCCAATAAATACGACAGTTTTAGATCAGCAGTGCGAGCTAACGTTTTGATGCTTTGCAGAAAATGTCCTGATCACTTTTATGGCTGTTCAGCAAAAAAAATCTTTATTCGAGGATTTGTAAAATGCAACAGTTAAAGCGGTATCAGGACGAGGGTAGCTCCACATTAAAGGGAATTCTGTATCCCAGTACCAATCATGAGATTTACTGGCTTTAGATGAGAGGGATTTGTTGGATTATTCATACAATGTTCGAGCAGTTTGTTTAATTAGTTAAAGAATTCAAGTTAGAGTAATGTGACCGAGTGATAGGACATGGAAGTTTAGTGTTGATGTCAGACGGTACCAATGTAAGATGTCGATAGTTCACTTCCTTATTACCTACGAGGGCAATCATATCGGGGTTCAGATTTTTCACACGATGCCCTAGCGCAAAATATCACTTTGGCATGGTGACGTGACGTCATAAACAATACTATGACGCCACGCTTCGTCTATGACGTTGCGTTCTAAATCCGGTGACGGTGGGTCGCCAGCCTATGGTTGAAAGTGGATTTTAGCGTATTTTCATTAATTTCACGACTTCGGTAATAAACTGAATATCAAATTCGTGTCTATGTCATACTATGTTTACGACACGAGTGCCTGAATATCGGTATATCCCTCGCTCTCGCTCGGTAAATACTAATATTCAGGCACTCGTGTCGTAAACATAGTATGACATAGACACTCATATGATATCCTCTATTTATGTTGCAAATATGTTTCACGTAAGTTAGTATCATTATGTGGTTATTGGATTACATGGTACCATTTGACATTATGCTTGATAACGATATAAGTATCTATACATGTGTACCTCTGTCACACTCACAACCATCGACATTCAGTGATTCATTCAAACAGTCTCCGTGAGTTCACCACTTCCCTTCAATGTGATTCAAAGTCTCGCTTGTTTGAAGGTGCAACATCCCTAACATGTCATATCAGATAAAACATCCGTCCCGCGTTTCCGTCAATTCAGTAGAGATGTTCATGTCTGGCTGGATTAACAGCATAAACCTACATGTCTTTTATTACGGGAATAAACTTCAGAGAAGTGACATCTAAATTTGAAGACACATCTAAATTTGAAGACATTTAAAAAGTTCAAATGACAATGTGGAGTGGACGGACATCTTCTTTAGAGCGAATAGTTTTAAATCAGTGTGTCAGAGTCAAACGGAACATCCACCTAGGCATCTCTCCATCTCGTCCTGTTATTATAGACCCGCTTGTAGTTGCTTCATTTAAACGAACTCAACGAAGCTGGTTATTAGCTAGCGGTACCAGTTAGTACATGCAGTCTTTAATAACATCTGGTATAGCGAGCTAGCGAGAGAGGGCTTCGTGACAAAGGGAAGTACATAAGTTGTCGGGAGGGCTTCGTGACAAAGGGAAGTACATAAGTTGTCGGGAGGGCTTCGTGACAAAGGAAGTACATAAGTTGTCGGGAGGGATTCGTGACAAAGGGAAGTACATAAGTTGTCGGGAGGGATTCGTGACAAAGGAAGTACATAAGTTGTCGGGAGGGATTCGTGACAAAGGGAAGTACATAAGTTGTCGGGAGGGATTCGTGACAAAGGAAGTACATAAGTTGTCGGGAGGGATTCGTGACAAAGGAAGTACATAAGTTGTCGGGAGGGATTCGTGACAAAGGGAAGTACATAAGTTGTCGGGAGGGATTCGTGACAAAGGGAAGTACAAAAGTTGTCGGGAGGGATTCGTGACAAAGGGAAGTACATAAGTTGTCGGGAGGGATTCGTGACAAAGGAAGTACATAAGTTGTCGGGAGGGATTCGTGACAAAGGGAAGTACATAAGTTGTCGGGAGGGCTTCGTGACAAAGGGAAGTACATAAGTTGTCGGGTAGTTTCAGATGCTTGAAGACTTGTCTCAATGTACGCACGTGTTCTGGTAAGAGTTAGTTGGTGTACGACTGTGGTGTATTTATGTATCACTGGGGATTTTAATAACATATGTTGTAGTGAGGTAGTAAGAACGGTTCGTGACAAAGAGAAATATGCAAGTTGTTTTGGTGGTGTACACGTAGACGCTTTTAGATTTGTAATATTGTATTCCTTTACTTGTACACGAGTTTGTACAAGTATGACTGACGCACATATGTTGCATGGCAACGGAATTCCATCAATGAGTAAGTAATTTAAATATTTGAAATTAAATAAACTTACGAGGACTCCATGATACTTCACCCAAGTCTTTGGACTCACATCTTTAGAAGTAGTAAGACGTTTCTATTTATTCGACTCACATCTTTAGAAGTAGTAAGATGTTTCTATTAATTCGACTCACATCTTTAGAAGTAGTAAGACGTTTCTATTAATTCGACTCACATCTTTAGAAGTAGTAAGACGTTTCTATTAATTCGACTCACATCTTTAGAAGTAGTAAGACGTTTCTATTAATTCGACTCACATCTTTAGAAATAGTAAGATGTTTCTATTAATTCGACTCACATCTTTAGAAGTAATAAGATGTTTCTATTAATTCGACTCACATCTTTAGAAATAGTAAGATGTTTCTATTAATTCGACTCACATCTTTAGAAATAGTAAGATGTTTCTATTAATTCGACTCACATCTTTAGAAATAGTAAGATGTTTCTATTAATTCGACTCACATCTTCAGAAGTAGTAAGACGTTTCTATTAATTCGATACACATCTTTAGAAGTAGTAACATGTTTCTATTACTTCGACTCACATCTTCAGAAGTAGTAAGACGTTTCTATTAATTCAACTCACATCTTCAGAAGATATTTTACCATGATTCTGTTTCTCTTAAACGCGTTTTTATGATATTCAATTTTAATTAGTATTTAATATTTTCGTATTTTATTATTGCAGATACTGCGGACTTTCACCTCTGTTAATATAATGTAAATTCCCTGCGGTTATAATATAAATAAAATATCAGCCTTATTCCAAATTTCAATTATCCCGAACACCTAGGGCTACTTCTCTAACAACGTGAGGCTAGAAATCAAACTTCATTCCCTTTTCATTATTTGTAAATCAAAAACTCAAATTAAATATGAAACACTTCAAGCCGCGTGAAAAAAGTCAATACCCTGTATCAGGCATCAGCAGTTTAATGTGAAAAAACTAGAAGATCTATAACCTTATTGAATATTGTTCGACACAAAGTTACAATTAACATATGAAATGAAAATATTGTGTCGTACCATGGCGCACGTGTTCAATTTGCAACGTGACATTCTGACACCACTGTGAATTATAAGGAGATTGAAACATTGCCTGTATCGATTGGTGGCTGGGAGTCTTGGTGAAAACTTTCTGAGATGGAATCCATGCATAATAGATAGGGTAGAGAGCTTCGAGTCAGATAAATAGGGGGACCTGACAGACTTTCTCGACTCTCTACAACATTGAGTCAGTTTCACGCTCACGTGGGCAAAAACTGAAATTAATCTTCTGACAGGGAGAAACGATGAATATGCATGTTTTGAGTTCTTTTTTTGTTCACCAGTGTACGATTTTGAACGAGTTGAAGATTAGGCTGGATATATGTCACATTAAGAAATTGAAATTTGACATTTGATTTTTAAAACGATGACGTAATCGTGCTATGACAGATTTCTAATGAAGACATTTGGATACAATTTCAATTAATATCCATATGAATGAACAGCATTCAAACGTTTATTTTCTATCATAATTTACAATACCGTTCGTCAAAGAGAAATACAATTTACAAAATTAGGTAAATATTGATGACGTCATCATTTGTATTGTATGTCAATAGCTGCAGAAGACATAGCATACGTTTTACGTATTCAGGAGAGTTTAAGCAATCCTGCACCTTTGAAAGTAAATTTTGATGTGTAGCTGTCGACAAGATTACTCAGAAAATGCACCCGTGTGCAAAAACAACAGTGGATCGTTTTCCACTTTTATCCTTCTAGACGAAGACATCTTATTGATTTGGAGCTTTCTGCTAAGACATGACTACGAACTCATAAATAGAATCTGTTATATCGGATAAAATGAACACAATGGGATGACATTAGCTTATTCCGCTGTTTACGAAATAAAAGCTGTTGCCATGACGACCATGTTTTCGATGTTAAATTGAAGATTAGCGTCCAAGAGCTTAAATCGATAATACTGGTGTATAAGACTGATATGTAGTGCATTGTTCTGTGTTCTGTATCTATATGTATATATGTATATGTATATATAACTTGTGAGGACAGTGGCAGTTTCTACTCGAGTTGTTTAAAGCTATATTGCAAGGATAAATCACATTTTATTCAGAGTTTAGAAAAAAAATTAATTTGATATTTTTTAGATAGTTGCAACTGTGAGAACTGGATATTTTTTTAAGCGATTTGGTGTAAAATATATTTATTGAAGTTCAGATGTATTTTGTTTCAATAGATCCCTAAGCGCACACTCCCGTCCCAATATTTTCGATTCCCGCTAACCTAACTCTCTTCTACTGCCTACCAGCTGACGTCTGAAGAACCTCCAATTAGAGATGTGTGAAAATATCCACACTTTTTTTCTTTCATCTTCTAAAAGCAGGGTGCCTTAAAGGTCAAAGGATTAGGGCTGATGCATTTTTAAACGTCACCGACAAGGACTGGACAAGAGTCCTCGAGTAATGGCTTCATACAAAATGTAGAAGCAGTCAAAAACGCGGAATGAATTCAGAAATCAATATTGGGTCTCTACGCATGCTTAACAGAACGTCCAACCGTTCTTCTTGTAAGATAAGATACAATCTCGTTTTTGTTGCAGGGTTTACTTCCGGTTCTTGACGAGATCTCGCGAGATGTAAATGAATCAACGAGATCTACGCCAGAGGTAAGATATCGACATATTTGGTCTGTCTTAATGGATTTATAATGTAGACAGATAGAGAGGCACCGTCCGATGTTGTTTACATGTCCGTGATTGGCTGATTGGCTGATTTGGTGATTGGGTGGTTGACTGATCGGGTGATCTTGATGTATCAGATTGTCAATGTTTACGTTGTAAGTAACCTGAATGAACACTTTTTAAAGCCGGTTGTTATCTACTTGTTATTCTGTATACTCCCACGTGCAAAAGAAACGTCTCCATACAAAACACAAGATATTTCAAACCGCGGGCGATAGATAGGACAGCATTACATCATGTCTTTAGAACCAAGCTAAACTACGTGTGATTCTTTAAAACATCATCAGTTCATATTTCTGAGAAAAGCACGTTTTAAGAAAACGACGAGATAGAAGCGTCAAAAACCGACGTTTTGCTTGTTTGGTGACGTCCTACAGTAATGTTGATTTAAATCTAAGTAAATTATTTATTTCTACCTTTTAATTGTTTAAAATTTAATACTTAACATTGTGCCCCAAAAAGATATTGAAAAAGCGATTTCAGCACCCCATTTGTATTTGACTAAACACAAACATACAAGCATCATACTCTGATGTATGACATTGTTAGTTCTTCTTTACAAAACACGTGTCTTCCAAATTCATTCAAAATCTACTTTCTCCAACGTCATTATTTCACGTGAGAATGAGGAAATGTTTTTTTGCACGTCAGTATATAAATGAAAATAAATTACTTTGTTTATTCATCTTTACAATGGGCACAGATCCATGTCAACTGTTCTAGATCACATGCAGAACAAGGGATGGGTCATTAGTAAAATATATTTTAAAGTTGTTGTTTTTCAAAATGCAATATATGATTGAAAGTAGAGACATTCCGATTGGTATTGTTTCTCTCAGTTTGTGTCCTGTCATTTCGTTAATGCTCTCCGTCGCAGAGAATGGTCAACAGTCTTCAGTGTAAAAATATGTCAATCATGCGAATAAAGTATTTTGTGTAAAACAAGTAGGATGAAGAATGGCATTGCAAGAATGAGAGCTTAATATTCAAATTTGTTACCTGTGTATTAAAGGTGTGATTAAACTAAGATTTGAGTTGAATAAGTACGTATTCCCAAATTCATCATAACCACGTCAAACCTTTAGTATTCCCCGGCGCTGCAGATTCCTGGAGTTGAGATTTTTTATTCCTGTAATGTGTCAGCCCCATATGGACAGATGCAGAAACTATCAGTGTTTTCCCTACTACCCAATCAAGAGAATATTGCCCCTGTATATGTCGTGTCTCATCTCCCCTGAGTCATGAACTTACCCAATCGATTGCGTCGACAAAGTCACGTGACATCCCGTTGTCTTCAATAGCGTTATGGAAATGCAATTACTTATATGTTACGTATCCCCGGGGAGTATTTGGCAATCAATTATTGCTGAAGGTGCAGTCTTTGTTATGATATATGATTGGTTTGTGATATAATGTAAAACGTGTGTATATGTTGTTTTAAGTGAGTTTCAATGTAGGTTGTCTTTCCTGAACGTAACTGAATGAAAGGCCTATATATTCGGTATGGTAAGACAGGAAATCATGACCCGAGAAAGAAAATAGTGAAGTGAATACCGAGAAAGACAATAGTGAAGTCATGACCCGAGAAAGACAATAGTGACGTCATTACTCGAGAAAGATAATATTGAAGTCATTACCAGAGAAAGACAATAGTGAAGTTATTACCAGAGAAAGACAATATTGAAGTCATGACCCGAGAAATACAACAGTGAAGTCATTGCTCGAAAACGATAATAGCGAAGTCATTACCAGAGAAAGACAATAGTGAAGTTATTACCCGAGAAAGATAATATTGAAGTCATTACCCGAGAAATACAACAGTGAAGTCAGTGCTCGAAAAAGATAATAGTGAAGTCATTACCAGAGAAAGACAATAGTGACGTCATTACTCGAGAAAGACAATAGTGACGTCATTACTCGAGAAAGACAATAGTGAAATTATTACCCGAGAAAGATAATATTGAAGTCATTACCAGAGATAGATAATAGTGAAGTCATTACCAGAGATAGATAATAGTGAAGTCATTACCAGAGAAAGACAATAGTGACGTCATTACTCGAGAAAGACAATAGTGAAGTTATTACCCGAGAAAGATAATATTGAAGTCATTACCAGAGATAGATAATAGTGAAGTCATTACCGAGAAAGACAATAGTGAAGTCAGTGCCAGAGAAAGATTATATGATTCAAATCTTTCGTTTCGTTAAAAAATCCTCCAGCACAATTATTAAGTAAATGATTTATATATTACCCATTTATTTCTTTAAATCACGTTTAACAACCTCTCGAAACGACTCACCTCTCCAACCCTGATCCCTCCAATGACGTCACGATCAATTGTTTTATGACGTGTAAAACGACGTAACCTGTTCAAAGGCAAAGGTTGCTGGGCAGAACTGATAAGTGCTCATATAGGCTAAGTACGCTATTTGTTGTGTGTCGTCGTACATGTTATATCACGTAATTGTGATTAGTTGTCAATTTAGTGTTCTGTAATAAACCTTGGTGGGTTAACTGGATGACTTCTCCTTGTCATTGTGCTACCGTTTTTCAGTTTAGGCATTTCCCTTAATAACAGCAAATCCTGAACTGGAAAGACAAATAATTAATACGCAAATTTGCCAGTGAAAGGAGACAAATGAACACTTTAGAAATGTGACAAAGGAAGATAAATATTTAAAACAAAATTAAATATTTAAAGTATTTTGAGGAACAAATTTAAAACATGGAATCTGAACAGATTTGTAATCAATAACCTACTTGCGCGGTCGACAGTCGAGAGAGGTTGACGATACAAATGGTCGAAAAATCAATTGAGAAATCCTACACTAGCTGTCGGTAGTGTTGCCTTTTCCACATTATCTTGTTTTTCCAAAGTCAACAATTCGTATAGTCAACACGGCCTTGTTGGTAAACCAAACACATTTAGAGGTTTAGCCGATAGTTCTATTGACACATATGGGTTTATTGCTACAATTCTCCTCTCCATCAAGTGGTCAAATCTTGGAGGAAGCCACATAAAGCAAAATTGGCATAAATCTTGTTGATAGCGTAAAAATCATAAAAGCTGATAAAAAGGTAAGGGGGAGAACGTATCCTTGTTGTGATAATTAGTATTTTGATTAATGAATCATTTCGTACAACCGAGGGAAAAACAAGACAATCATTACAGTGAAAGGATTTTGTTAAAAATAACAGGGAAAAGAGGGAAAAGAGGGAAAAGAACGTCATCGGGCTGGAAACTATAGTTATTTGATTCGCAACGTGGTTTAGCGGGTGTACCGAGAAAGATAAGGATTTTTGGACTTTGTTCAAATTGAACTCCTGCAAGACATTACAAGGATCTGCCCTCCTAATAATTGAGTTGATTCGAACAAATATCCATTGATGTATACCACGTTAACAATGGACCATAGAACATCAGGTATTTTGTATATGAGGTGTTTGCGCTGATAACTTTTATATTTGATGTCCGAATTCCGGAAAGTAAATGTCCATTGCCAAATTTGTTTGGCTAATTGGAAAGATATATTCACTGCTTGAAGTGACAGAAAATCAGGCATAATAAATTCGGAATCGGAGCAATTTGTACGTCCTACGTCATGCTACTAGTATTGATGTTGCGGTGTCGACAAGCACCGACTGACGATGTATGTAGTTCGACAATTTGACGTCATCTGAGGTCCTCTGGTGTCGACTTAATATTTCAAACAATTTGACCTTTGTTTGCAATGGTTTCGTTTCTTGAATGTATGCATGTATGAATGTATTATAAATAACTGCAAGATAACGTCACACGTGTAATTTAAATGTTGACATTCATTGTAATATGTGCCATGGCCTTATATATTTAAACTGTCTGGCTGTAACTAGTAGCGTAATTGACCCTTTCCAATATATTCCCGAAATTAAAGGTGACACCAAATGGCTCATGTTTTCTCTGCATTCTGGCAGATTCAAGCAGACTCAGCATTTCTAAACGTCGCCTAATTAGAGTATTGGATTATCTCGCCTTCTCTATTCGATGTTCAAATGTAGATCACGTCACCACTGACCTCACAATCTCTCAGCTCTCCTCAGTAATTGGTTACGAAAAAGTTCAGCGAACTTGCGATTGGAAGACAAGGAACAAATGTCAGACCACAGAGGGTGAAACCGTCTCGCCTACACCTCATGTCTCCATGGGTCTTCCTCGTCTCGCCTACACCTCGTGTCTCCTACAGTATGTTTCACAAATTGAGCCACCTTCATTCTTGTAAAAGCATTGTCAAATCTAGTTAGCAAAGGAACCTTAGCTGATATAGAAACTATATTACGAATTGTGGTGAGACTTAACGCCAGTTCAAGTTAAATATAGTATACACGTAAAAGTGTCATCTACGTTTGCCGTAGGCGGGATTCGAACTCAAGACCTCTTGATCTAAAGCCGATCGCGCTAAATTTACCATCAATTCCGCCCACTGATTTTGCTGCTCTAGTAAACTCTTATATGTACTTTATGTTCATATATATTGTTATATATTCTGTTTTCTACGACTCTTGTTTGTTAAATAGCCATAACTGTTTCTTTTTCTGTATTGATATGTCTTGTGAAACTTGATCTAGAAACAAATTATGATTAATTGATTGTAGAACTGGGTTAAGTATCTAATTACAGCTCATTAGCAGAACTCTTAGAACATCAGACATCAATATAAAGAAGCTTCAAACACCACGTGTAACACCCATTACGTGTAATGATCGTTTAGTTTTGAAAGAACATGTTCGAAGGGGTGATGTTAATTTCATATCTTGGAAAATATCTTTAATAACTTTCATACTTCACGTGCTATCATTCACGCATTGCACATTACGTTTGATCATTTAAAAATTATAATCGTACCATTCGAAAATATCCTCAATACCCTTCACGCCCGGGTACCACGTGTACTACATAGTACATTACACCATCTCTAAAGAGACTCTTACACTTCGAGAACCTTTTTTAACAAGGCGGATATCAAAAGTAAAATCTATACGCGACCTTCAAACGTCATGCAACACGGCGCTCTCTCGCTAATTCCCTCTTTCTTATCCCCCATTAGTTTGCACTTGCATCTCGGGGCCGCGACCTTATCTTCCTTAGCGGTGAGCACTTCCAACCCCTTAGCTTATCTCCCCTTGTCGCTCTTTGTTCGATCCGCTGCAACATTAGGCCTGGAATCACGGGGTTGAAAGGCGGCTTGATGGATGGCGGGGCTGTTGGAACCTTGATTATAAAATCGATACGGTATAATTGTAGAGTCATTAGCAACGAGGCCGTATATCAGATCGAGGCTCTCCCAGGGGAAGACGTTCTTTCAGCATGGACTGGTTCTCTGTACCAACGCGCTTGCGCTCGTTTCTCTACAGGGACGAGAGTCCGTCTTTGGTCTCTGGAAGTCTATTTGGTATCAGCGCAGCAAACACTTGGTTCCTGTTATTGTTAGGTTTAATGACGCTACTAGATAGGGGTTTGGAGGGGCAGTTCGTATGTAAATAAGGGCTCCAGCTCCCATTGGGAACACTTGTCACCGCTTGTCGGGATAAGTGGCTTTGCTCCGTAAACAACCCTGACAATGTCAGTTTCCGATGTGTTTGGTGGATGGTAATCGGGTTTTGATGAGAGTGGGTTTAATGAACAACAGTTTGTGAATAGCGAGTGTTGTGTTAGTGTTGTCATGATTCCAAGGCTTTCAGAAACTGAGCTGACGAGTCGATGGCACACCATGGTGATATCCCCTGGGTGATATCAAAGCAAGGTCTACATTCCAGGGTAAAAGTTTGATATCCGTGATATCCTGGTAATGTTCCACTGAGCAACCACACTGCTACTCTCAACCTGAGCCGATATTACACGAAGGTGGTGGGGCTAACATCTGATACCGGAAAGAACGTTTAAAGTTTCATTGTGTTATAACGGCTTGTCATTTAGGATTAAGAAATCCGAAAGGGTACACATTCACTATTATCCAATATTAGCCCAATTAATTAAACCAGTATTAAAGAGGTGAAGGCTTGACTGGTGTTGGCGCTACGATCAGTTAAAGCAGTATGTCAGAACACTATTTTCTGTAATGAATAGTGTTTAAATATCGTATTCTGTCATCAATATTAACGACCATTCGCCAAGGAAGCTATTATCAAATAGTTCTTAACATATACACATACGTAGTTCACAGAATCAAATTTCAAATGAATTAATGCAATTAATGAGTTAATCAAATCGAATGTTGCCTCCCCTGTAGGACACTCATAGATCCAAGCGAAACCTGTATAGTTACCTTTCGTAGAGCACTCGCCACGCACCGCAATCTCATGCTCTTGAAGAAACCCAGATATACTATATTTTTTAAACATATACGTTGGACAAACGTTTCCTCTTTTAATGGGTACTCCTCAGACTTGCATCGGTATTACACTAGTTTAATATTGCTGTGTAAATATCACACTACAGTATCTTACGGACTAGAAACGACACTTACAATAGTAAGAGCTTGGGAAATATAGACCAAGTCACCTTAACTGAAGAGATCGGATTCCGGGTGAACCTTTGGTGTGATCACTGAGGTCGTGAATACGTTTGTAATCAACTGTATAAAGTTACATAAAATGTTCAAAATTCCTTCGTAAAAAGTTTTAGATACAGTTTAATTTTATTATGGTCAGTCTCGTCTAATATTGCCATAAGGTATGAGTACCCGGCTCCAGTGTGACATTCCCTGGGAGGGTTACACGTGTCCAAACCGATTTCACAAGTCCACTTATCCTGTTCCTATCAATTCCTTTTATACCAAATTCTTAATATTCTTCCGCGTTTTGAATTATTACAGTAGATGTATAATCACATTACATACAGACGCTGTAATCTGTTCTTTCTTCGCAAAGCTTACCATGTGTAACCTCGTCCAACTTTAAACCTTTCCATAAACGCTTCAACACACATTATCGATCGAGCATAGTCTTCTTACATAAGAATATTTACTCGGATCATTCTGTTCATTTACATTGGTAGACGGAAGAATTCGGTAAAATCATTGCGGAGTCAAGTCCTACATTCAGAGAGTCCCTGTGAGGATTCCCAATCTCGTTTACCCGATTGTACGTACGTCAAATTACGGATTTATGTCGCGAAAACACGTTTCTTCATCATTTTACTGTAACTCGTCTATTTGCAAGTATTTGATATAAATCTATTAATCTACACCGAGCCCGAGTAGTCGCGTTAGCTCATTAGGAACGGATAGAGGTAATTCCACATCCAAGGACTGCAGACTCGCCAAGAAAGAATAATGTAATGTAGATAAATCACCTTGTCTTGATAGAATAGACGAGCTAAGGACGTTATCAATTGATTTGTATTGTAAAGTACAGGGCGCCGTCTACTTGTGTCGTTTCCAATAGACTGGGCTATTACTTTGCTTAGCCGGGTCATTTTTTGGCTTCATTGGTTCTCTGGGTCCGTTGCGTTGACTATTTGCGCAATGGCGACATGCCGCCATATTGAAGTTTTCCCTTTACTCAAGCAATGGGTTCCAATTTGGTATATCGTAGATTGCATGAATATTCTGTCAGCTTCTGTCTGATGTCTGCCATGAACTCGAGGTTGGTGGATGCCCTTCCTAACGTATGTTTCACTTAACTCAAAGTACGCAGTGACGACTTTCTATCAGGTTTGAGCCAGGTTCTGTGTTGTTGTCTTCCGTGCGATGGTTGCGAACATACCCATTTACGATATTCATAAGTGATTCCTTCGCTTTTAAAGGTATAAATGAAGTAGACGTAAAGGGTATGGCAATTATTTGTGGTGACCGTGTCATTCCCTAAAAATATGTATATAATAATAATAATAATTATAATAAAAATACGTCATTTGACAGACGTTTAGAATATTTGGCATCGTTTACAGGTTTCTTTTCAAGTGTACCAATTCTTTGAAATTTAAATGAATAAGATAGTATTACGATGTTTTACTTGTACATTATTCCGTTCAAGCATTGAGGGCATGTATGTATTGATCAAATACAATTCAGCTCGAGAATGATTGATTGTTGATTTCAGTTTCAGTTTCAATCCTTCTTCTGTATACATGTTCTTCTATAGTCTTCTAGTGTTGATCTCATCCAGTGAAACCCGTGTCTAGCCCATTTGGAAACATTAATGGAAAATGCCATTATTTTGAGTCAGACGGTTTTATAGGTCTTCTCCCGCTCGCCACTAATTTAGTCCGTTTTGAGATCGATCCAATATTTGGACGTCGGGAAAACAAAGACATAAAAACGCTAAAAGAGTATATATGAATAAGTACACTGTTGAGTTTATTAATTTTGTTCTTATTGATTTTGAATTTTACATTTTTTTTTTATTTATGCTGGTTATATGAAAACGAAATTGTCTAGACAACTGAAATACTTTAAGGTGTTTAGTTGTCCTCGTTTTGATATCGAAATAAAATAAGTACAAGAAATAAGATATGTACAAGATATAAGTTGAGTACAAGAAATAATATAAGTTCAATAAATAAGCTATGTACAATAAATAAGCTAAGTACAAGAAATAAGATAAGTACAAGAAGTAAGATAAGTACAAGAAGTAAGATAAGTACAAGAAATAAGGTATGTACAAGAAATAAGATAAGTACAAGAAGTAAGATAAGTACAAGAAGTAAGATAAGTGCAAGAAATAATCAAAGTACATGAAATAAGATAAGTATAAGAAATAAGATAAGTGCAAGAAATAAGATAAGTACAAGAAATAAGATAAGTACAAGAAATAATCAAAGTACATGAAATAAGATAAGTATAAGAAATAAGATAAGTGCAAGAAATAAGATAAGTACAAGAAATAAGATAAGTACAAGAAGTAAGATAAGTACAAGAAGTAAGATAAGTACAAGAAATAAGTTGAGTAAAAGAAGTAAGATAAGTTAAAGAAATAAGCTAAGTACAAGAAATAAGCTAAGTACAATACATAAGATAAGTAAAAGAAGTAAGATAAGTACAGGAAATAAGCTAAGTACAAGAAATAAGATAAGTACAAGAAGTAAGATAAGTACAAGAAATAAGCTAAGTACAAGAAATAATCAAAGTACATGAAATAAGATAAGTATAAGAAATAAGATAAGTGCAAGAAATAAGATAAGTACAAGAAGTAAGATAAGTACAAGAAGTAAGATAAGTACAAGAAATAAGGTAAGTACAAGAAATAAGATAAGTACAAGAAGTAAGATAAGTGCAAGAAGTAAGATAAGTATAAGAAATAAGATAAGTGCAAGAAATAAGATAAGTACAAGAAATAAGATAAGTACAATACATAAGATAAGTGCAAGAAGTAAGATAGGTACAAGAAATAAGATAAGTACAAGAAGTAAGATAAGTACAAGAAGTAAGATAAGTACAAGAAATAAGGTAAGTACAAGAAATAAGATAAGTACAAGAAGTAAGATAAGTGCGAGAAGTAAGATAAGTACAAGAAATAAGATAAGTACAAGAAATAAGATAAGTACAAGAAATAAGTTGAGTAAAAGAAGTAAGATAAGTTAAAGAAATAAGCTAAGTACAAGAAATAAGCTAAGTACAAGAAATAAGATAAGTAAAAGAAGTAAGATAAGTACAGGAAATAAGCTAAGTACAAGAAATAAGATAAGTACAAGAAGTAAGATAAGTACAAGAAATAAGCTAAGTACAAGAAATAATCAAAGTACATGAAATAAGATAAGTATAAGAAATAAGATAAGTGCAAGAAATAAGATAAGTACAAGAAATAAGATAAGTACAATACATAAGATAAGTACAAAAAATAAGACAAGTACAAGACATAAGCTAAGTACAAGAACTAAGATAAGTACAAGAAATAAGATAAGTACAAGAAATAAGATAAGTGCAAGAAATAAGATAAGTTCAAGAAGTAAGATAAGTGCAAGAAGTAAGATAAGTACAAGAAATAAGATAAGTACAAGAAATAAGATAAGTACAAGAAATAAGATAAGTAAAAGAAGTAAGATAAGTACAAGAAGTAAGATAAGTACAATAAGTAAGATAAGTACAAGAAATAAGATAAGTACAAGAAATAAGATAAGTACAAGAAGTAAGATAAGTGCAAGAAGTAAGATAAGTACAAGAAATAAGATAAGTACAAGAAATAAGATAAGTACAAGAAATAAGATAAGTAAAAGAAGTTAGATAAGTTAAAGAAATAAGCTAAGTACAAGAAATAAGCTAAGTACAAGAAATAAGATAAGTACAAGAAATAAGGTAAGTACAAGAAATAAGATAAGTACAAGAAGTAAGATAAGTACAAGAAGTAAGATAAGTGCAAGAAGTAAGATAAGTACAAGAAATAAGATAAGTACAAGAAGTAAGATAAGTACAAGAAGTAAGATAAGTGCAAGCATAATGTTATGAAAGTCGTATATACAAGGAACATCAGCGACCTCTCAGTTCAGACACTATGTGTAGTCCTCGTGCCATCTGATACATGTAATGTTAAACTGATTTTGTTACCATGTTGTTGTTTTTTTTTATCTCATTGGCCTAGTTGAAGTTCTTTCATACCTAGAGGGCGCTGGGTGCAATGGGATATTATCTTGACGATATCAAGGTGATTGTTGGTTGTAAGTTTATAATAGGATTGACACACAAAATTGATGTCGAAATAATTTGTGATAAAATCCAATTCGAGCCTAATTACACATATTGCCCCCTTAGAACGAACGCCTCGCGTTCTCCGTAAGTATACTGTTGATGACCAGCTATGTTATACTTAGACTTAGACCTCTTCAATAATGTGGGCTCTTGCTTTAAGTATTATACACAATATATCTACAAATTAATTGGTTAAGAATTATCAAGTCGTGATGACTGCATGTAACAATGCAAAAAGTGCAAGGTCAAAATTAAGTCAGAAATTATCAAGGCACGAAGATCCTACAACAATGAATAACAAAATGGTTTGTCTTGACATGGCTGATAATTGCGCACGGCCCAAATTAGCCCCAAATTTACGGGCTTTCTACTATAGCCCTTTCAATTATATCTGTGCAGCGTACATTACGGTCGCCACCGGGGCCGAGAAGGAAATCAAAGCAAATGCAGGGGCTAAATTGCAAAATGCAATTATGACAAACTCTGACAATTCCATGTTCAAATAAGTACCATAGCGCGGGAGAGCCACCTGGGGGTTTATAACATTCATAAAGCATTTGTCTCCTATTTACTGTAATAACCGCCGACTTTGAGCGCCGTCCCAGGAGGATCGACTTCTTCTTGGAGGGAGCTGCCTAATTCTGGCTTTTATGGAATTTTCGGACATTAATGTCTTTTGTCCGGGGTTATTAACTAGCCGGGAGGGATTTCCATACTCACCGGTCGTAAATAGCCGAAGTGCAGAGCAGTCGATTTGCCGGAGCGTGGTATCTCTCTACGTCCAGCGTCTAACATATTGGCGGGAATTAAGCCAGAATGGCACCTAATTGTTTTTGTTTATGGTCCAACTCGACCTATGCCAAATAAACACAAGCGCACTCTCGCTAAACGCATTTTTATAAGGGCAAGTGGATCCGTTTTCGTTTCCAGACGGTTCCTAAGCGGTTGCATCAAAATGGAATTAGGAAACGAATATTGAATGGACAATCGATGACCTGGGAATGTGGAATGATTTACAGGAAATTCTGATTAATATGTGGGTTAATGTGTTTTTGTGTACAGAAAGAATTTAATGGAACCAATAAAGGTATTTTAATCTCTCTCCTCAGCTGTCAATCGCCTGATATCTTGATGTGAGCGGTATAGTGCGAGGTGAGCATCTCCGTTTGGCTGGAATGTCTCCCTAAAAAGTTACCATACGTTGAATCGGCGGCATTTTGTACATTTTGTACATGATGTACATTACCCCCTACTATTGCTCGATTTGTTCCATTTATTGATATAATTGTTTAAAGCTAAGACATCGACAAGGTATTTTCAATAATGTGACTTCCCCAATTTAGCCAAAGTCTATCGATTCCTCCTTTTTCAACTGTGTCGTTTAAACTTATAACTGGTCCTTACACTGTTAGAACTCCCTAACATCGTGATATTGACATTTGATTGACAAGCGCATATTTAAGAAATCCTAACTCCGCAAACATGGGATGAACTCCGATAAAATAGGATCAAACCCGCTTTCAAGCGACAAAGCCAAGTTCGAATCACTGACAACATTTGACGGCCGAAAGAACGTTTTCGCTGATCACGTGACTTATGATCTGACACAAGTGGCATATGTCAAACAAGGTCGACTTCCGTCAATCAAAGTACGAAATCGATCACGTTACACGAGCTTTGCTAAATACCCGACAGTTGATGTTATGCTCGTGTTAGTTCGGAGAGAGGATTCTTGACCCGCGGTAACCTTTTTACACGGATCTTAGTTCTGATATAAGTGATAATGTATTCTCACTTAGGGCTTATGGTATCAACCGCTTGGCCCTGTTCGTGGATTAACTATTTTCTTGACTATTCAGATTATTCGGTGATAAATGAATTGTTTATTTTTGAGATTATGGCTTATGTTCGCTTCTAATAAGGCCCGGAATAAGCTTAATATGGAGATCAATAACGCTTTACTAGATCAGTGAACCCATAATTAAATCTCAACATGTATCTTTTTTCATCGATGTTCAAAATGAATTTAATCTACATTACGCCAATGAGCAATATATTAAGTTAGCTCTTTTTTTAACAAAGAAAAGGAGTAATTCATTGTAAAAATAGTAATTTAATGGACTTCAACGCCAGTTCTTACGAACAGTTGTAATGGATAAGTGTACTTTAGCAAATCCATAATTG
Source organism: Gibbula magus (assembly GCA_936450465.1). Classification (NCBI taxonomy): domain Eukaryota; kingdom Metazoa; phylum Mollusca; class Gastropoda; order Trochida; family Trochidae; genus Gibbula; species Gibbula magus. The sequence continues at coordinate 68,900,938 of OW388302.1, forward strand.
TGACTATATATGATCGAGGGTGAAACTGATTTCTCTTTGGATGAATTGAATAAACCGAAATTGCCTCTTGTACGCTCTATACTATATTAGACGGAGCCCAGTGTAAGAGGCTTGACGGGCGTTTTGTCTCGGCGCTCTGCGCTAATCATAGCACGCACGGTTCAAGGACTAATCATTATCACAAGGAATACTCACGACTGAGCTCCGAGCACACCGGTAGATTAAGTAAGGTGCTTGAGAGTAATATTCCCTCTCATGAGAATAAGATATCTCTCAAGGCACAATCTGAGATCTCTCGATGCGTCCTCGATGCAGATGGGTGTACGGCACGTGTTCTCGTGCACTAACATTGCGCGTCAGGTGTGCCAGATTATATCTTATATCAAACCCATGTGAGTTAGTTCTTTAAATAAGTAAATACAGTTGTAATGAGTAACCATTTACAAATTATTTCCGCTCCTACATTTTTTAATTTATAATTCGCTTTAGGTATTGTATGATCAAGATTGGTGTCAACGGGAGGTGTAGGATGTGACAGATACACTACAAGACATCGTATACAAGATTTATTTGAATAATTATCTTTTTTTTTTATTTTAAAAAAAACGCGTTTTGTTTGGTTCTGGCAACTGCATGATGGGCTCTGATTCACGGGAAAGTAGAGGAAATGCGGCAAGGCTAGATAAGCCAATAATGGAGACTGGCTCGAGTTATGACTTGCTTGGGAAGCGTCCTAGTGCCAATCCCTCGTTAAGGTTACTATGATCAAGATTGGTGTCAACGGGAGGTGTAGGATGTGACAGATACACTACAAGACATCGTATACAAGTTTATTTAAATAATTATCTTTTTTTTTTTAAAAAAAACGCGTTTTGTTTGGTTCTGGCAACTGCATGATGGGCTCTGATTCACGGGAAAGTAGAGGAAATGCGGCAAGGCTAGATAAGCCAATAATGGAGACTGGCTCGAGTTATGACTTGCTTGGGAAGCGTCCTAGTGCCAATCCCTCGTTAAGGTTACTATGTTGTCTCAGTGATGTCTCAGTGATGTCTCAGTGATGTCTCGGTGCAATGATACGATGAAACTGCCTCCCGCAACTTTGGAGCTACAATGACAAAAGAAGTAGATAATTAGATGAAAGATTAATATTTTCATCGGCGAGATGATGATTCAATTATTTGAAATATAATGAACTAAGGCATCGTTTCAAAGTTATTGCGCATCTTTTAAAACCAGTTACAAGTTTCTAGCATGTCCCTAGGATTATTGATTAAACCACGAGAGCTACAACTTTGTCATCATTTACTTTTGTGCTTGTATTGTTATTGCGCATCTTTTGCAAAAAAATTCAGGTCTCGATAAGTGCATTTTGAAAATTTTCCCAATGTTAAAGTTTTCCTTTATTACGACCGGAAATGACTGCACGATTTTACTATTGATTCATAAAGGTCATAGTCCTGTCTTACTCTCCTGAAAAAATCTTTTAATTCGGTGGTTAGGTTTTTTGATTATCTCCTCTGAAAGTTCGCGATTTTCGAAAATTGCCGGACTTTGAAAGGTCACTGTGAAAAAAGGATTAGGATTTCGTAGATGCATTTGAGTATCGTTTAATCACCAATCCTTTAGCTGCACATATATGCAAGTTTGAGCTCTTAGATACTAGTATATTCAGAGGAGAAGATTGTCAAAGGTGCATGGGGTCAGAAAATTAAAAATGTGTCTAAAATCAAAATGGCGGAAAAACCATGTCACTTACGAATTTGCCATGATTTACTTTTTGCTCGCATGGTCATTGCGCATCTTTTGAAAAAAATTCCAAGTCTCTAAGTGCCCATGTTAAAAATGAACATTTGGATTCGAACTGGACCTCTAATGGCTTGGCCGATTGGGCCAAAAAGCTTCCCATTTCTATTCCATATTAAGGGCTATCAGTGTGTCAAATTTGGTTGCATTTTCTTGCATTTTTATACACAAATCTTGAAATAATAAAAAATAAACACGCCAATAATAATAAGGATTCAGCACTTTAGTGCTGAATCCTTAATTACAATCTATAAAAGAAAGTGCGTCTTTGTGACAGGGTCGTCGTGACGTCATTGAAATACCCCCTATAAAATAAATTATTCCCATGTCACCTCATAAGCTTACGTGTGCTGTATACATAAAAGACGACAGTACAATGTTCATACCACGCTGTATACATGACACTAGATGATTTTCAGACACTGTAGAGGTTTGTAGTGTGGTGAATGTCAAGAGTGTTGGTCTGTGGATCATCAACTTCTTTATTTGTGCGATGGTGAAGTTTCCGTATCTATAGATAGTTTGTTTGTTTGGAAACGATATAAGTGAGTCGATCATTCCTGGGGGCCTAACCTCCTCTTAACGCTTCTAACTTAAATGATATATGTCAACGTACTAGATAGAAGCAGTATTCCACGCCCATTTGTCAAGATCAAATGGATACATTACTGCCAACATCCTAAACTTGCATTTGAATAATGATACTTATTGGCAAAAGAGATATAAACAATTAAAACTTTTAAGGCATAATGACTCTCGAGTCAATTCAGGTTTACCAAGAAACAAAAATCAAGATTTATTCTGAAAGGAAATCGCACGCACGAACAATTTCTAATCTTACATTTTAGAAATATCGTCCAATTTGAAAGCAAATTTTGTTAGTTGTCAAACTTTGTCTCGATTCAAAGAACTTGTTAAATCGATGTACGTACTTTTTTCTTTCCAGTATTTCTTATGTCAAAACGGACAGTGAAACTCTGCGCAGTGTTTGATCACGACGTGGCACGACACTCGTCTCTGCAGGGAGTTTCTCTGTTTAAATATGGCTGACATTTGCAAACGATCGCGAGGCTTAGTGTAATCTGGTTTTCCGGCTTGAAAGAACATTCTCCAAGCGCGGAACATGTCGATATAATTATATGTTTGTCGTGAAGGCGCACTCCAGTCAACTTACTTAGTTTATGTTTTGTTCTGGGAATGTGTTACTAGCCACATACATACATTACATACATAAATTACTTACATACATACATTCATACATCCATCCATCCATCCATCCATACATACATACATACATGTACATACATACATACATACATACATACATACATACATACATATATACATACATACATACATACATACATACATACATACATACAGACAGACATACGTACATACATATATATATATACATACATACATATACTATCTCTTGTTCGACTTGTGGGATGAATGGTGTTAGAAATCCCACTTTTACAACAGCTTGAAACATTTACATGTATTTGTGTCACACGCGTATATATATAGCACTTTAACGTAACCAGATAGTGTTTCCGTATGAAGAACCTTCCCTTTGTAATCCAGTTACAGTATACAAGTCGTATCCTAGCAAACGTAACGCACAGTGTACCCGACAAGTTAGACGGCCTATTATTGCTGATGGTTCTTTGAAACAGGCGTATCCAAGCTTCACTTCAAACAAAACCGACGAACTAGTCTTCTTCAAATGAAGAACATAGGAAGGCGCTATTTAATTAACGCCGCCTCGGAAGATAGTCCTTGGTCCACAAATTGTGTAATCTTTCTTGAGATACGCCCTTCCGTGACCAGCGGCGACATCGAGTTGCGTTCCTGGGACCGACTTTACGACATGTTCACGACTGTTACAAAAACGGAATGTCGCAGATTTAAGTATAAGCAACAGATGGACGATGCGAATGAACCGGCCCTGGTTGCGTCCAGTAATAAGGCTATACATAGAGGACAATACCCGGATGTAGGCAGGAACTGTATTCAAATCATCTGCGTGCAAATTCAGTTAGAAGCAATAGTTCCAGAGAGCCGTGTCCATTGTGAAGGCAGAAATATTGGAAATGCACATGCATGTAATGCGTACAGTCTGAACACAATTATATAGTGATGTCGATATCAGCATGATTTCAACGCGACTTTCAAACTCAGGTTGTAACAGCATATAGTGAACATGCATTGGAACTAAGTGCCTTGAATTTCAGAAACGTTCCCATTACTGCCACGAAATGTGCGCCTGAACGCAACCACGACCCTGTTTGATTTGGCAACGTGCACCGTCTGATCAAGGTGTTATGGAAATCAGGGTGGGGACTGTGTCACTGGTCTGTTTTGAACTGTTTGTTGTTAAATTTACCAGTACAATTTACAAAAGGGCGAGTAAAGTCGACACAAAGACAACGTTAGGGCGAAACGTTTGCGAAGGACGAAGCCAAGGAGACACTCTTGCTCGACGTTTGTTTTTGAGATCGCACTAAGTTGATCAGGAAGTCGCTTCAGGAAGAGGAAATGAGTGAAGTTTTCTTTTCATGACTGATATTGGACTCTTTGACAATACGTTTATGATATACGAGTATGATATGATATTGATAATGATACCTTTATATATGTGTATATGTTGATGCCAGAACTACAGACTCTGAAAACTCGCAGCAATTTGAAAAAGTTTATTCATAAATACTACATCGTCGTTGACACATTTATCCATCAGAATTCCTGGTTGCATTGATGACAGCTGGCATTTAAATACTTGACGACATTAAAGTCAATTGCCAAGTGACAATACTACTGCCTGTGCAATAAACAATTCTTCAAAATCATCAAGCTGGCCTCTTCTTCTAACCGTTGGACCAAAAACTTCAATAGTGAGGTGAGCTTCAGAAACACTGTGTTCCAAAACACCCTGCTAGCTTATAAATAAACAGCCTTCCACTGAGCACATGTAAACTCATCAGCATGTGCATGCTTGTTCCATGTTCTGGTCATATGACCCTGGCTGCAGCTCAGTAACCTGCCTGGAGCTAGACTTTAGCTTGGCTCTTAATACAAATCAAATAATCTAGATTTTGTCCTTCAATTTGGTGAAGGCAAAATAACTAAAATGACATGAAAAGTATAGTGTAACAATTTGTAATTGAAATATATATATAAGTATATATGTGTATTTTCCCTGTATATTGGTGTATATATGTAATGGTGTATATATGTGTATATCGGTCAAGTATGCCATCGTCTCCCCTGCCTCAATGAGACGACAGGTGACTTCTATTTAAAGACGTCCCAGTAACATTTTGAGTTCAAGGTTTCACTAATCTTTAAATCTTCCGAGAAATTGTTCTCCAATATTTCCATCATTTCTCGACCCAGCTGAAATCTGCTCCATTTGTTTAAGGTCGGCAGTAAACCGTGAGCATGGCACGTCTTCAAATAGACTTTTAACAGTCTTAGCGTTCTGGAGCAAACATCTCTGTTTGAATCATTTAATGTGTGGACGGGCTTGCCTGGCTCTCACAGCGTCCAAAATAGTTCTCATTTGAGGTAAAATCGTTCTTTTTAAATGCTTCAGTTAAATTGCTTAAAACCTCCCCAAATACAACATACACATCACAGGGAATTGGAGGTTGTATAATATCTCGGTGCATCTTATTAATATAGTCAAACATAGATACATATTGAGTTGCATTATATACAATGTCGAACATATGGCTTATATTCTATTCATGCCTTCATTAAAGGGGCAGTAGCACGTTTTCTCGCTCAAAAAAGTTCAGTTTATGAAATGTATTTGAAAAATAATTTCACCAATAGTAAAACATCCTTCTCTCTTCGGAAAATAAAGTTTAAAATGAGTGTACATGTTTCGGTAAAGCCATGGGAATAGTTTTTCTAATACAAAATAATAAATTGTGTTCACAATAAAATGGCCGCCATGCAACTGTTTCTTTATACGCAATATAGTTTTTACCATTACAGATAATTAGTTTGAGTAATAAGATGTTTTACCCTCTAAAAGTAAATATGAATGACATAAACCATCATTTTAAATGGGAAATTTGAAAAAATTAAATTTTAAAAAAACGTGCTACTGCCCCTTTAATGCCCTAGGACACGTACGTGTGTTCTTTTCCTAACCTCTATGGATGCATCGTAATTATATTGTCATATTTTACTCTTTGCCTCGTAACAACTTTCAATAATTCAAAGAAAAACACTTGGTCTAGCTCTGTTCCGTCGGTGTATTTGTTCCGCGCTAATGCAATATGCTGATTGCCTGAGACCATTAACTGTCGTTTTGCTGTAGGCTGCTAACCCGTCGCTAAAAAGCATAGCACGTAATTGTTCAGTTTTGGGGTTTTTTTCAAATGTTTTTAAAATGTAATTGTTCACTTGATGAAAGGTCGTGATCTAAATACACTGATAGAGCAGGATGAGGGAATCAGGGTATTGTAGTAGCGTAACGGACACAAATACGCTGATGGAGCAGGATGAAGGAATCAGGGTATTGTAGTAGCTTAACGGACACAAATACACTGATGGAGCAGGATGAGGGAATCAGGGTATTGTAGTAGCTTAACGGACACAAATACACTGATGGAGCAGGATGAGGGAATCAGGGTATTGTAGTAGCGTAACGGACACAAATACACTGATGGAGCAGGATGAGGGAATCGGGTTAGTGTAGAAGCGTAACGGACACAAATACACTGATGGAGCAGGATGAGGGAATCAGGGTATTGTAGTAGCATAACGGACACAAATACACTGATGGAGCAGGATGAGGGAATCAGGGTATTGTATTAGCGTAACGGACACAAATACACTGATGGAGCAGGATGAGGGAATCAGGGTATTGTAGTAGCGTTACGGACACAAATACACTGATGGAGCAGGATGAGAGAATCAGGGTATTGTAGTAGCGTGATGGACACAAATACACTGATGGAGCAGGATGAGGGAATAAGGGTATTGTAGTAGCGTAACGGACACAAATACACTGATGGAGCAGGATGAGGGAATCAGGGTATTGTAGTAGCGTAACGGACACAAATACACTGATGGAGCAGGATGAGGGAATCAGGGTATTGTAGTAGCGTAATGGACACAAATACACGGATGGAGCAGGATGAGGGAATCAGGGTATTGTAGAAGCGTAACGGACACAAATACACGGATGGAGCAGGATGAGGGAATCAGGGTATTGTAGTAGCGTGACGGACACAAATACACTGATGGAACAGGATGAGGGAATCAGGGTATTGTAGTAGCGTTACGGACACAGATACACTGATGGAGCAGGATGAGGGAATCAGGGTATTGTAGTAGCGTAACGGAGACAAATACACTGATAGATCAGGATGAGGGAATCAGGGTATTGTAGTAGCGTGATGGATACAAATACACTGATGGAGCAGGATGAGGGAATCAGAGTATTGTAGTAGCGTGATGGATACAAATACACGGATGGAGCAGGATGAGGGAATCAGGGTATTGTAGTAGCGTAACGGATACAAATACACTGATGTAGCAGGATGAGGGAATCAGGGTATTGTAGTAGCGTAACGGATACAAATACACTGATGGAGCAGGATGAGGGAATCAGGGTATTGTAGTAGCGTTACGGACACAAATACACTGATGGAGCAGGATGAGAGAATCAGGGTATTGTAGTAGCGTAACGGATACAAATACACTGATAGAGCAGGATGAGGGAATCAGGATATTGTAGTAGTGTAACGGACACAAATACACTGATGGAGCAGGATGAGGGAATCAGGGTATTGTAGTAGCGTAACGGACACAAATACACTGATAGAGCAGGATGAGGGAATCAGAGTATTGTAGTAGCGTGATGGACACAAATGCACTGATGGAGCAGGATGAGGGAATCAGGGTATTGTAGTAGCGTAACGGACACAACTACACTGATGGAGCAGGATGAGGGAATCAGGGTATTGTAGTAGCGTAACGGATACAAATACACTGATGGAGCAGGATGAGGGAATCAGGGTATTGTAGTAGCGTAACGGACACAAATGCACTGATGGAGCAGGATGAGGGAATCAGGGTATTGTAGTAGGGTAGCGGAAACAAATACACTGATGGAGCAGGATGAGGGAATCAGGGTATTGTAGTAGCGTAACGGACACAAATACACTGATGGAGCAGGATGAGGGAATCAGGGTATTGTAGTAGCGTAACGGACACAAATACACTGATGGAGCAGGATGAGGGAATCAGGGTATTGTAGTAGCGTAACGGACACAAATACACTGATGGAGCAGGATGAGGGAATCGGGGTATTGTAGTAGCGTAACGGACACAAATACACTGATGGAGCAGGATGAGGGAATCAGGGTATTGTAGTAGCGTGATGGACACAAATACACTGATGGAGCAGGATGAGGGAATCAGGGTATTGTAGTAGCGTAACGGACACAAATGCACTGATGGAGCAGGATGAGGGAATCAGGGTATTGTAGTAGCGTGATGGACACAAATACACTGATGGAGCAGGATGAGGGAATCAGGGTATTGTAGTAGCGTAACGGACACAAATACACTGATGGAGCAGGATGAGGGAATCAGGGTATTGTAGTAGCGTGATGGACACAGATACACTGATGGAGCAGGATGAGGGAATCAGGGTATTGTAGTAGCGTAACGGACACAACTACACTGATTGAGCAGGATGAGGGAATCAGGGTATTGTAGTAGCGTAACGGATACAAATACACTGATGGAGCAGGATGAGGGAATCAGGGTATTGTAGTAGCGTAACGGACACAAATGCACTGATGGAGCAGGATGAGGGAATCAGGGTATTGTAGTAGCGTAACGGACACAACTACACTGATGGAGCAGGATGAGGGAATCAGGGTATTGTAGTAGCGTAACGGATACAAATACACTGATGGAGCAGGATGAGGGAATCAGGGTATTGTAGTAGCGTAACGGACACAAATGCACTGATGGAGCAGGATGAGGGAATCAGGGTATTGTAGTAGGGTAGCGGAAACAAATACACTGATGGAGCAGGATGAGGGAATCAGGGTATTGTAGTAGCGTAACGGACACAAATACACTGATGGAGCAGGATGAGGGAATCAGGGTATTGTAGTAGCGTAACGGACACAAATACACTGATGGAGCAGGATGAGGGAATCAGGGTATTGTGGTAGGGTAGCAGATACAAATACACTGATGGAGCAGGATGAGGGAATCAGGGTATTGTAGTAGCGTAACGGACACAAATACACTGATGGAGCAGGATGAGGGAATCAGGGTATTGTGGTAGGGTAGCAGATACAAATACACTGATGGAGCAGGATGAGGGAATCAGGGTATTGTAGTAGCGTAACGGACACAAATACACTGATGGAGCAGGATGAGGGAATCAGGGTATTGTAGTAGCGTAACGGACACAAATACACTGATGGAGCAGGATGAGGGAATCAGGGTATTGTAGTAGCGTAACGGACACAAATACACTGATAGAGCAGGATGAGGGAATCAGGGTATTGTAGTAGCGTAACGGACACAAATACACTGATGGAGCAGGATGAGGGAATCGGGGTATTGTAGTAGCGTAACGGACACAAATACACTGATGGAGCAGGATGAGGGAATCAGGGTATTGTAGTAGCGTAACGGACACAAATACACTGATGGGGCAGGATGACTCAGTACATCCGAAAGGCTTATGCTAACCGTTTATGCATTGCGATTTCCTTCCAGGTAAACATTAATGAATAGTGCTTTTCAAACTTAAATATTCTTAAAACCAAACAAAATTCAATCGTTTACATATTGTCAGCGCCTCAAGAAACTCATTGCGAGTACTGTCTGTCACCATGGCAACTGGCATTATTGAAACTTACAACCCCACGTGACACATCCTGACCCGAGGCAAGAAGGTATCAACGTGTGAAAGTATCGCACGGGCGAGAATTGGACGAGATTTAAACATAATGACGTTATGCTCTACTAATTGGTGCGAAAACGTTTATATCACTTAAGGCGTTAAAAACAGTATTTGACATCTGCTTACACAGCCTCTGGTTACAGAGTTCCGTTCTCTGTCGTCTGTCGCTTCCCATTATTTCTCGTGTCGTCTGCTTTATATCGATTGAGTAACTTATGTAATGGTGTCTGCGATTTTGCTGACTTGGGAATTATTTTTTGTGTTCATTTTGTGTCTTTGGTAATATGGAGTTTTAGCCGTATTTTACCACATTACAGTTGACTTTCGTTGTCTTAAAAAATTACTTTCTGCAACCGCTTCTTTGTCGATTTTCATTTATGTAAAATAATATTAAGTATTTTGAGTTAAGATGGTGTATATCAATAATGATACAAATTTATTTCTTTAATTTAGAAGAATTAATTTGGGCATTAGATGAAACTATTTGAAAACCGCCCTAACGTATTTCCTCTTTCAACTTATGTAGACGTGTCTCTGATTGTTTACAACGAATTCATTTTCGGTATAGCTCCATTTGCTGCTAGTTAATCACGCACCTGTTCCTTGTTCGATGACGGCATGTACTGTCCACAGAAACGTACTTGTGTGTTTGTGTTATATACAAGAATATGTTGAGCAACTCCCAACAATTGTCATTAGGTTTGTACAACATCTTTCTATCAGATATCTAGAAACTGTGAATGTTTCTGGTCTGATCCGAGTATCCGGAACTAAAGAATTGTTTCCGACTTCAAACACTTCAAGTGTGACAATTCGTTGAAGCTCAGCTTATGTCCATTCGTACCGATCAAAGAATTGCAGAAAAAAATACAACTGAAGACAATCAAAGACACCACCGTCTGCCATATCGCTAATTATCCCTCTTTGTTGCGCATGCGCATGTGTTCAAAGACTCTTTGTTGTTTGAAGATGTGTGGGTTTGATCTGTTACCATCAGAGAACGCCACTTACATGATATGCAGACATAAAAGTGTATCTATAAATTCTCCATCGAGAAACAAGAGAATACATTCCCCGGGGCGTTGATAACTAGATTGGTGGGAAAGATGATGGAGGAAGGTTTTTGTGTTTCCAGCCAGTCGGGAAGGGGAAAGAAAGTTGACAATGATCGAGGGAAATGTATATGACGATTGTTCCTTAGATTAGTTCTGTTGTGTGCAAAAATTATAAAGAATTAGAATTCGTGCTGTTTTCACTTTGGAAATGATCGAAGGCAATTGCATAAGATGTTTCGTTGAAAGAATAATGTTATATTGTGTTGAGATTATTATAAGAAACTGTTTTCAGTATAATTGTTAGTGGGTTTTTTGTTCTTTGTATTTGAAAAAAAAAATTATAATTTGAGTAAGTCTTTTGGGGTTTTTTTTTTGAGAGAATGTGACTATTTGTTTCAGTTGATCTTGTCTTTTGACTTGAACTTCTCATTTTGTTTTATTTATTTTGAGAAAAGAAGAAGTTGTATCTCATATCTATAAGCCGAACCACTGGTAGAATGATTCAATATCTGTACACGTTCCCCGTTCGTGGAATAAATCCATCAATAATGCAGTTTAACATTTCAAACTGTTCAGTAAGTGACTGGCCCTTCTAAAATTTCTAAAGATAAATGGTAAAAAAATAAAAGTTTTACCAGATGCGAAATGAGACAATTTCTAAAATCATAATGTATGCATTATAGTCATACCCACTAACGAATTCTGTTTTATAATTGAGAAATACAATTAATAAATTGCAAATTTATGAATAAATTTCAAGTTATATAAAACCATTAAATTATTTTCAGTAACAATGGTCACAGTTGACTATAATAGTATACTTACTATAAAGTAAATATTAATGATATGAACTATCATTATAAGAGAAATTTGAATTTATTTTTTTTTACAAAAAACAGCCCCGTAACAAAGAACCAGCAATATAAAGAAAAACATCAAATATCAAAGCATCAAAGATTGATGTTGGACTAAATGCTAGTATTAAGATAAAATGATAAATTAAAGATAAACTTTCAGTAATATAAACACAAAAGACAACCATCAATTATCTTCAGTAAAATCATCAAAGTAAGCACACCCATCAATGTATGTAATGGCCGTCTTCAACAATGTCGGAACAACAAAGCCGACGTAAATGCTAAGCACACATTTCACGTGCCAGCAATACTGCTATTAACATCTCCCCGTGCAAATGTCTTGCAACTGACACATTGTTTACATGTTTCCCAGTCTTGCTTTTCACGTGACAACCGCCGTCGCTTACATCACAGACAAAGTAGAATCTTGTTCATTGCGCAAGTGCAATTTATTGCGGTACTTACCCAATTGATTGTCCATCCCACAAAACGGTTGAGCAGTCCCGGACCGCGGTAATGTGACGTAACAACAATGTTATCATAAGCCTATAACACCCCCTTCCCCATTGACATTGAATTATTACACGTATCAAACCTCTTGGAAAGTTAAAGGTGTAATTAAGTAAGTGAAGCTCCGCTGTTTGTGTATTCATGCTAAATAGTCTTTACATTTGGTACGTTTACAGTTTGTTAGATATATGGGTCAGGGCATGTACATCTCATTTGAATGTAGATTTTGATGGACGCTGGTCGGTTATAATAGACAGCTGATGGAAATATATATATACATGTATATATAGAACCTACAGCTGTGACAGTGGCCCTCCCCTTCGGATTACATATCTTTAAAACACGGAACTACAATTTTCGGAAATAATTTGGAATATTGTGCAAATGGTGAGTCATTTTGATTCTTCATTGTTTTAGATAATTATAAGTACTTCCTCAAGATACCCAGATCTTGAGAATAGTGCCAAGATTGAAACAATATATTTTGTTCCATTTTAAATAACTTATGATATTGTAGAAACTGGTTTTGAAGGTTCACAAGTACGACTTTGCATCAGACGTATGTGCAAGACTTGTAAAGTCTGTCCTAGCCAGTTGATAAGGGACATTGACAACATCAAAAAACATCCACAAAGATATTAAATTTTCTAATTAGTTGAAATTATTCGTGTCCTATTATGTGAGAATTGCGCCAAAGCAGCTCTTTTTTGCTTTAAGCAACTCTCATTAAGGTGTTCTCATTAACAATTTATAACAATTATTTTTTTCTAACAGTACCTAATGAAGACGCACTAATTAGACACGCGGAAATCTGTCAACCATTTTGTGGCGGGAGATAACTCTTGATGTTCCTTTAATGTCGCTGTTTACAAAAACAAAAGCCTCGTTAGTATTTGTGTTGACATTAAACAACCATTGTTGACAGTGCTAAACCGACGAAGCGTGAACACTCGTCTTTCAAAACCAATCGACCTCTATTGACGACGATCAGAATCGGTAATCCTCGTAAAGCCGATTAGTGCTAATATACGAATTAACAACAATGATAGCATTGTGGCCTTGTATTTGTTAACACCCATAGCAAGATGTTCCGACGGAGTTGGCCAGGTATATGGAACTTGTCGTAGCGGATTATGCGGACGGATATGAAAGGGGATTAATGGATTAAACTAATGTCAGGTTGAAACAAGTTGTCAATATGTGTCGTACGTATATCTACGAGTAACTTTGTCCTCGCTGGTCAGTTGTGAGACTGACCTCTGGTCGTTTGGATAGGGACTTGAAGGATCGGACTCCATTCATGTAAGTCATTTATTTACTCAATGTATATTGTGGTCGCTGTTCAAACGGCGGTGTATATGTTAAGGATAAGTTAAGTCTCTTGTCCGTCATGTTACTTTAGGGACCTTTTAATGTGAAGTCATATTGTATTGTTTATATGTGTTGGATAGGGAAGCGAGGGATGTAACTGAATTAATGTAAGTACATTATTAATTAATTATTCTACATCATACTGGCGGGCATCATCATCATCATCACTAGTTTATTACACAAAAAGATCAACGGCTAAGTAATGTAATATACATAGAATTTACAACAAGATAACTGCATATATCAGATACTTCAATCAAATTGGTTACCAACAAATCCTGATAAACTTAGATAGTTGTTTGAGGGTAGAAACCTTACTTGAACAATAGTTGACGAAATTTTAACAAACTTTGCCAGGAACAATAAGAATATTTTAACAATAATTTACGTAAATCCATAAAAAGTTACATTTAAATATCAAGTGGAACTCATCTCCAATCAAATGTGAATCACAAAACTTACAAAATCTCTGGGTTTTTTGGCGACATTTTGCCATCGGTCAGTTTCTATTGTGAGTTTGTGATTTACTGTAACTATCGAACAGCAGTGTTTAAGGATGAAGTTTAAGCTTCTGCGAATATCGGGACATTGGTGCAACTGTATTATTATATTGTGATAGATAGACAGATAGATAGATAGATAGATAGATAGATAGATAGATAGATAGATAGATAGATAGATAGATAGATAGATATTTTATTTCAGTCTCAACTATAGTTACAAAGTAAAATACAGCATCTTGGTTAAAATTGAGACACTCCATGCGGAGTTATGAGAGACTATAAACATATGATATTTACAAAGATATAACACAATTTATGTACATATATAACATATTCTTACCATACAAATGAGACCGTCTTTTTAGTAAAATGTAGTGGCAGGTTTTGGCAGATAAAAAGCACATTTCATGGCTGGATATGTGATATGTTGTGAATCTACTAGGAACCCATTGTAGTAAGTTATTTATCTACCTGGTGTAGGTTCTATATATATTGTTTGTTTTAATGTATTTTAGTGTCTCGTAGGCCTTAAAGGACGGGTGTTACTTTAACAATGTCTTATGTCAGTGTTTTTCGAACTGTAACATGTGACACTTAAATAAAATATGTTTCTGCATCTTCTTCTATAAAACTAGTCACTGGCGAATATATAAGATCACGTGATATCTATGACAGAACAATAATTTTATTTCTTAATTTGTTAACGATTTTTTTTATCTTTATTGTGAAACTGGCGAACTGTGCATGGCGACGAGAAGCCAAATGAGAATTATAATAATATTCAGTGCTCATAATTTCCGATTATGATCAACAGGTATTCACGTTGATAGATAGCATGGTCGTTTAAATGAATAAGATATATTAACTTTCTGTTCAGTCAATTGTAAGTAGAACATTAATTAAAATTAATGACTCTTATTATCACCGTGATGGTTTGTGATGGTAATATGACGAATCACCGTGTCTATTTTCAACTGAAAGCTTTTAGTTTCAGATTTGCAAATATCAAGTATCGATAATAAAAACCATCACACAGTTAGTGTCTTCACTCATCAATATTGTAAGAAACCCAACTCATATACCAAAAGGTTCCCGGTAAAGATAAAACAAATTATGATTTATCTTTCAATATTTCATAGTTTCAATATTAAAACTCATTAATGATAGATTTGAAAATAAAAGTGGGTATAAAATTTGAAAACACGTCATGCGTACTATTGGTAATTTATGAATTGGTTATTTAGTTGAAGAAGATGTGAAACACATGTTACCTTTGCAAGAGACAGACATCTGTTTGTACAGGAAGTGGATAGACTAACATATAGTCCCTGAAAAAAAATTGTTTTTACTAATATTCTATTTTTCAATATTTGATAGGAAATAAAAATGGGAGACCTGAACAATACTCCAGAGCTGAGGCAACTAGACTTGCCAACATTTCTTAGACTTATGAAGGCTCCTTTAAATGTTTGCTCTTGGGTCTGGATGTTGACTGCGGATTCTCCTTTGTTCTCCTTGTTATACAATTTACTTTAATTATTTATTTAATTATCAGTTTACACACTGTACACTTAGATCCATACAGGAGCAGTGTTGGTGGGTGGTATGTCTGACATCCCTAAACAATACAACCTAGGAGAGACAGGCCGATAATCAAGGTAGAAATAAACCACTCCAAACAACGAATCAATTATAAAGAAAAACCTAATTATTATCATAATTACATTCTGAAGAACCAACAATATTTTTATTGTTGAAATCTGAAGTACTGATTGAAACGCGAAGTATTCCGATTGACCAATTCGACTCCTTGCAGCGAAGGGACTCGCTTTTAATTAGCAACAGCTGCACGCGCTGCAGATATATTGATATTTTGCTGACTAGGGAGTTATTATTTTTCTACATCAGATATAACAAACCCAGGCCGTGCTCAGATGGTATCTACTCGCAATAATTACCTGTATTGTAATGCTGCCATTGTGCGGAGCACAGAGGTTGCGGCGCTGTTGTCGAGTTCATGAGCGATGCCTACACCGTACAGTAAATCTGGTTGGGGATTCAAATGCACACGGGTTTATGACTGGTAATAAAAGAGATTCATTTGCTCTTATTGTGAATAGTGATATGAAGACGGGATTTAGTTAATTAGATTTATTATGTTGATACGTATGATTAGATGTGATTTTTATTTATTCCTTTCGGAGCTATTGTTCAAACCCTTGTTAGAGGAAGAATATTGTCTGCTCGTTGTGGAAATGTTGAACCAGGAGTTCAGTTCATCAACTTTACTTCATTTCTCGTTTTAAAACAACGTGTCATTATGTTGCCTATATGCCTTCCTATCTGATGAAAACAATAACTTCGACAATTTCCGCTTGTCTTATCCCTCTTATCCCTCTTATCCCTCTCTAAACTGAATATAGTGCTGATCTGTCCATCTGGATATAACAACCATTTCTAGTTCAAGCAAGTTGACAACTTACACCAGCTAACGACAACAAGGCTTAATCCTCAGCTGTAGTCTCCTGCATAACGTGTAGTAAACACGCCTCTGACAATCGTAGTACAAGTTAAGGTTACGGCAGTTACAAGTTTGCGACAAACGTAGTTCAAGCTAAGATTACGGTAGTTACAAGTCTACGACAAATGTCCGTACAGCGTTACTTACGTCCCACGTCGCTGTGGAGTTTGACTGACAGCACGTTCACTCTACCTGAAACCGACCACTGACCCTGTACGATATAACGACAGGTGCGCGCATAACGAACTCGTAGTTTAGCATTATATATGGGACAATTCCTCCAAAAGGTACGCTCGAGTACACTTTTAAAAGATTACCAATGTGTTTAAGATTTGACCCGCACAATCTGGCCAAGCTGTTATTGTGAAACTAACAACATCGGACCTGCAGCTAAGATTACAAAACACATTTCATATCAGATACGCACAGCGAAACCGCGTCGCTACCAAAGTTACTTCAGATTTGACTGACAGCAAGGCAAAGCTCTCTGAAACAGATAAGCAGGACAACGTTATCCGTATGTACATACAAGGGGAACTGACGACCATCAGGTCCACTGTGAACATTGTATCCGCTACTAACTACATGTACTCTTCAAGGTCTTGGAGCTAGCTATAGAAATACGTTCAGAAGCCCGGCTTAGTCTAGACGGCATTTAGAGATCACTATCAGATTATCAAGGTTTATCAGAAACTCAAGTTTTAAACTTAGAAAATGAATATGGAAATTGCGGAAAATGTTCAGCATAAACCATTTTTTTCAGGGACTATCTCAATGGTTTAACTGTTGACACAGTCCGTGGCGATAGGTGTCTGACTCCGAGGGTGGTTCGATTCTGCCATTGCATTTGTCCCGTAAAAGGACCAAACCGTGCAGATCGCGTGATGTACAATTGTCACAAGCATGTTAGGTTCTCTCACTATCTACATGTCATGTATGTTTCAGACTGCGTTATGTTCTAACCAGTTTCACGTGTGATTGACAGCAAGGTAAGTCCACTCGTTCTTAAAGCGACAAGCAGGCAGAGTGACGACTAACTTGTCCCTCTCACGAAACCGTCGGTTTATCCTCTTACTTCATTTAGCCCTAATGCCCCTGGCAGTGGAATCCTCTTAGATAGGAAAAGGTGAAAGAAAAGTTGTGTCGTCATGGTAACGAATATAGAAGTAATCGATACTATTGAAAGATGTAATTGTTATCTACTGGCTGCATGAAGACTGAGCTGCAAGACTTTGAAACTGATAAGCTGATGTGAGATGTATTAGTGCCAAGAGACTCACCGATTCAACCGAGATAACGTTATGTAAGTAAGTTATCTTGGGAATTGAATCTGTTTCGAATTGTGATCAAAGATGTTATAGTGCTATGACCGAGTGAATCCAGACACTAATTGACGTATCGCCTGAAGCTTGGTTTCTGTTGCTTGCTTAAGAAGGACTTAAAAGTTTGGTAACCATTAATTTTAGTTTTGGTTCTCTTTTTGTCCGTTCCACTTCTTGATTTATGAAGTTTCTTATTTCTTATTACGGTAAACATGATTTGTTGCGCTCCCTTGATGAGTTTATCATCTTGCCTAACATCCATCTCACATACTCAGCTGTATATAAATACATGTATATTATTCTTTCATTCGTCATGTAGCTGCATGTCATCCATTCCGTTTACGAAAAGGTCAAAACAACAGTATAATGTACAGCCATGTTATGTATTTTATCAAATACCATTATCTGTTCACAACTTCATCAATTTTAAATTCACAAAAAGTTTAACGAACCCAACCAAATCCTTTTATACATTCATCAACCCGACAAGAAACGAAGCATTTTTTGTCACCCACAGAACATAATTTTATTAACGGAAGAAAGTATTGCGAAGAAAGTGTGTGATCCGCCAAAGCGCATGTATTATTGATAGGAGACAGAGTGCCGGTCGTATTGATCGTTATGTGGGACATAATTACCCACTAGCCTCCCAGACCGTCGGACCATCCGTCATGGAGAGAGAGAGGGAGAGAGAGAGAGAGAGAGAGAGAGAGAGAGAGAGAGAGAGAGAGAGAGAGAGGGGGGGGGGGGGGGGGGGGGTGTAGAGAGAGACCGGGACAGAGAGGGGGTAGAGAGAGAGACAGCCAGATAATTGTATTTAAGCATGGTCGATCTGCTTTGCGTTTAATAGAAATGTATACAATTTGAGAATTTAAATTTCAAGGCCAACGTAAAATTCGACTGTTAGAATCAATGGCGGGTGTCACGTGTTGTGTAGGACATGCTCTGGTTCCTGGTGTCAATGTTCCCACATTCTGATTGTTATGTTGGACATGAAGTCTGCTGGTCGCCAAGTCGTGGTTGGTGGATGGTAGAGAGACAGCAGAGTTGTAACCATCTTACCAGACTGTGCTGTAGGAACGCGTCTGTTTAGTCTGGGGCAATGGTTTACATTTGTCTCAGCTGAACATGGCCGGAGATAGTTCATCTGGTTTTCGTCGAAAGTTTACATCATGAGATTAAACTAAAGAAATAGCCATGCTCCACGAATGGGTGATATGTTGTAATACGTTTACGACATTGAATTAAAAACACGAATGGATCTTTAATGGTTCTTGTTCCCTTCTAAAGGTTAGTACACAGAGGCTACACGATTCATATGACAGAACATGCTCCAGCTTGATGAAATTGTCTATTATCAAAGGTCAAAAGTGGCTCTGGGGGCACAGTTAAACAGAAAGTTGATATTGGTTAGTCACGTGACGACAGGTGCCCCCGGTAAAGCAAGACATGTAGTATGACACACAGTCCCTTGAAAACTTGTATCTGTTTGTTCTTTGAAAACCAAAATTCAAGTATTGACCTCCGGGCAATGAGCAGTACAGAGCGCACTATTTCCTCCAGCTTGGGTCACGTTAAAGTTATAATCCACCGTCTTTTAAGGAAAACTGGTTTAAATGTGACCATGATTATCATCCTAAACTTTTCTTGTTTCGTTTAGTAAGGAACTTGCCAGTAATAGTCCATACATTCCACATCCATTATTCATAGTATTACACATATCGTACAGGGCGTTGAATATTTATCGATTTCCGTATACAAACCACCATCAGTGAAAGTAATCCAACTTTATTCGTTTTGGTAATAATAGCTCCGCTCAGATACAGTAAACTCTTTACATCGTGTCTTCAAGTGCGATCCCTAAATAATATATACGGAACTAAGCTCATTGCATCGCTTTGGGTATTTATGAATGTCTGGTATGTGGATTCCTCTGCACTGTAAGGAGATTTGGCTATGGATGCCCGGCAAGAAGAAAGTCTCGGTGTTATATGTGGGTTAGATCTGTCACAAACCATGTCACTCACCTCCAAGGTAAACAGTTACCGGAGTAAGAGGAATATGTCTGGTGTAAGACCAAGTAAAGGCAATGAAGGAATTTATGGACGACTGTTTCAGAGACTTGTCCCGGATTGTCAATACGCCTTGTCGGCCGTTGTTTGGTTTAGTTGATATATGAGTTGGACAATTGCTTATCGCCTGAAATTTCAATGTTCAAGGAGTTTCATGTTTTCAAGTTTGTTTTATTATGTTTGATAATGATCAGTAAATACCAGATGTGACTTTCCATTATCAATTCAGTAGATATTGACGTAATGGAATTGTTATCCTTTTACTACCTGGTTCTTTATGTATCAAATTAAACGGAACGTTTCTCATCCATAAGTAATTTGGGAAGTCGGCTAATTAACAAATATATCTACGAGATACTCTGCAGGTGGAAGCGGTGGGAACAACAAGGTGTATGGAGATCATCTTCTCTCTGCTGTAATGCCGATGCTCGTCCAAATCCGTCAATTATTTAATACTACACTGCACTTGGACAAGAACAATCTCATATATTAGATCAAGGACAAATACTTTGTATGTATTATATTTACACCAAAATAACCTCCATGCAATAGACACAGGCCCAATTTGACGACATGAATAGAAAGCCTTTATATCTGAGGTGCATTTTAGATATATGTGCACGTATCTTCCGAAGTACCTCTATGATACAGCATTATACGACGCATGCGCAAAGCTCCCGTTCCACATCAGTGACAGTGTGAAGGTACCATTACGCTTCTCGCCTTCTCTCTCAAACTCACTGAGGCGTGGTCAGACCTTAGAAACGAAAATACATTATGATGAATACAGGTAAAAAAAACCACCTATGTCTTTTGTCACGACCCCACGACATATAATGAGACTTGCGCTTTGAAATAGCACTAGGATACCTGTTCACTTGGCGGCACGGATGCAGTGAAGCGTTAAGTAAGCTTTAGAAGAAATTACATACCACAATTACATACCACATAGTCTACTTACAAATTGGAGAATTGTTTACTTCGAATTTCGCGTATTGGTTTTAAAATTATTTGTACACAGATGTTGGCAGCCCAGAGTATCTCACTTGTCGTTTAGTTTAATACCATATATCTGTATTGACTACAACGCATGGTAGTAAAAAGGTTTGAGTTGCCAAAATCCGGGTTGCGTTGCTGTGATAATCATAAAGATAACGAAACACATATTTTACAAAATCATCTAAAATCTGAAAGATTTATTATTACACTAGAGATTTTGCATCTGATTGATTCTCCAACACATACCAGCCGTGAACCAACTTCAACCCAGGACATCGAGACACCATCGCCTAAAATACAACATTGAAAATAGCATCGTCAACAAACTCTTGACCCAGATTCAAACAATTTCGATTTTGCATGACAAAACAAACGGAGGTAGAAGACCGCCCTGTTACAGGCCTCCTGTGAAAACTGACACACACGAGACAAGAGACTGGGTGAAGGACCGGGCTCTCCGTCCCTCAATCAGAATATCTTCCCAAACCTTACAAGCAAGTCTAGGTTTTCTCTAGGATGACGTGCAAACAAAATCCCTTTAAATCTGCACCATAGTTCCCTGCCCTATAAATAACATAGAGCAGACTAACTGTTAGTTTCATTGAGTTCTCTGAATGTTATTGCTACATCCGCTATAAAGCCAAGTTTTATATTGCTTCGGTTCAGATTTGAAACTTCATAATCTATGTTACCTGTATATCTAATGTAAAAAAAGCCATATCCCTGAAAAAGTATTATTGATAGGCCCTGTAAGCTTCTTAGAGGGGGTTGTTAATCTATATCCATCATTTACCTGAGGTAAACACAAATTTTAGAATAGATTTTAGTCACAAATACGCTGATGTTCCATTTCATTTTTAACAAGTTATCCCTAAACAATTCAACAAACGTCATAGAGACCAAGTCTAACTAGAGTAGTTGTCTCGCAAGACCTCCCAATATACAGGCTCCCCTCAACAAAGACCAACCCCTCGACAAAGGCTCAGTGATTTGGAAGAAGCCTCGCTTGATATCACGTTTCTCGAGGTGGAGGTAATTACCTCTGTTCGGTCTGAGTCTAGCGAGCTTTCAAACATTACACGCCAACCTGGAATGTAGCTGTGACCTCTCCAGAACGGGGTCAGCGAGTGTCGCGGTAAGGAGTTTGTAGGACCCCCAACTCGTTGTTGAGATAACGGGGAGAGACGAACGCTGACAGATCACTCATATGTGTTGTTGTGAACGGACTTAAATCTTTCTTGTTTGAAGGTAACGTGGCTTGTTTTTACCTTAATTTGCTATATATTGAGACTGACATACCCTTCTTATAAAGTAGTTATAGAAGTTGTACATTGTCTGTGGTAGACAGTGCTGTATATTTGTAAAGTATCCTGTGCTTAGTCTTTACCTCGCGGTTAGGAAGAATGTTGCGTGACAACTGGAATAATGTTTCACATTGTTGAATTTCCTAACTTACGACTGTAGATGCGAGTGTTTAGTTGTAAATTATATGTCTGTGAATGGAGGTGTATCTTCCTTGTATGAGGGTAACGTGGTATTGTGTATGAGGGTAACGTGGTATTGTGTATGAGGGTAACGTGGTATTGTGTATGAGGGTAACGTGGTATTGTGTATGAGGGTAACGTGGTATTGTGTATGAGGGTAACGTGGTATTGTGTATGAGGGTAACGTGGTATTGTGTATGAGGGTAACGTGGTATTGTGTATGAGGGTAACGTGGTATTGTGTATGAGGGTAACGTGGTATTGTGTATCTTCCTTGTAAGGGTAACGTGGTATTGTGTATGAGGGTAACGTGGTAGTGTATATGAAGGTAACGTGGTATTGTGTATCTTCCTTGTATGAGGGTAACGTGGTATTGTGTATCTTCCTTGTATGAGGGTAATATGGTATTTTGTTTCCTGGTCGGTATGTAGCTGGCTAGTCCACTCTATTTATCATGGTGTGTGTACAGCATATGTCTGTAGCAGATACGGCAAGGAGTTTGAAGTACAGCATATGTCTGTGGCAGATAATGTGAGGAGTTCGAAGGACCCCCAACATGGCGTTGAGATAACGCCGACATCCCCTTTGCATTAAGTTGTTTAATTTTCTTATAACTTCCGTATTTGAAGGCAAATTGAGTTTTTCTTATGGCAATAAGGTAAGAGTTATTTCTTTCCAGACAAGTGTAATTGTGTGAATACTCGTTCGGTGAACCGAGTTATAACGCAATATTTGCGTCTGTTTCTTCGATAAGTAAGTTCTTTCTCAACACGCCGTTACTACTGATGTTTATTGTTTCTGGTAGACGTTGTTCAATTACTGTGGTGTGAATGTCCTTAGTCTGACGGCCCCCTCTTTTACGGGTTGTGGTTGAAACAGATGTATGTGCCTTGAAATAAGTACTACCTACATGCAATGTATATGATAGGTTTATTTCTTCGTGACATGTATAGTATGAGAGCTGGTTGCGTGCTGGTTGGTCATTATTCCATATGACTAAACACTGGACGAGATATTCATTCCTCGACGATTGGTTACTTCAGTGTATCCAGGTAGTTATTAGCTTGTTCATTTACCTGACATACCTGTAGACTAATAACAGGTGTACGCCAGGCTTACAAGACAATGATATGGGTCAGGTATGCAAGGTCTTCCATTGTCTATATCAAGGTATGAGTCTACCTGTATATTTAGGAAGTGCGGTATGTGAAGAACGTAAACTGTGGCTGTGAAAGTGTTTATGTTGTCAATAACAATATGTAGACAAAGCTTCGTTGTCAGTTATTTTATGTCGTGATGTTTTACCTGTATTGATATAGTTCATGTCCAGTAAATAAGAGCAGACTCAATATTCAATATTTAAGAGTTGAAACAGGACCTTACAGTACAAAACCACGTTGGTTTCATAATACCAAATACTACAATAGTGAAAACTCGTGTGGTCCATAACATTCGATGTTTAGTATATTGAGGGGAATAAGGACTGAAGAGTTGTATAACCACCACGGGTATATCGTACTGCACCGTCTCCAGTGTCAACTATAATTTACGGAATTTATTTTCTGAATTATTTATCATTTTAACGCTTACGTTCGTTCACATATCAAGTTCTAAAAGTTAAATATTAATCTTCCTGTTTTTTAATGTCTTTAAAAAAATCGCGTGTGGCAGAAGAAACTGCACGCAGAAATTATGAGCCCATTATACAGATAGTCCACAGCGGCTGGAAATGTCACCGCTGAAGAAAGGAAGTTCCGACATTTCCAACTGTAGCTGTAATTAGATAGAGAGTACAGCAAATCTTCAAACAAAATACTTAATGGAAATTCAACACGAGTCAGACCCAATTAGCTCTTCATAATTGAAATGCTTTGGGAAGAAATAGAATATGAATATTTGAGAGAGCTCCAAGCTGGGGACTTCAATAACAGGACCAGTGGTGCTTTTAAGTACTGATATATGTTCTATAAACCAATTTACGGGTTTCAGTGTTTAATGTATGTAAAGGGACTCCATTAATGTCCTTTTAGAATAGATATTGACTTATATGAGTGTCCATTGTGTATGATATGTGTTACCTATAGAATGGTGAACAGCTATTATAAAATATGTTACCAGAATATTGATGCAGCATTGTAGAACTTCAAGTCTCTTGACGTCTTCCTCGCAGATTGTAGATCATAGAATTTAACCTTATCTTCACCCTAGTTCCAAACATGGTCCTCCAACCTGGAACAACAGTAAGTCTAAAGTTGGTTCTGCACTTCCAAATGCAAGAGGTTCCTTTGCAACATGACATGGTCATTTTGAAGTATAAATAAATAAAGGTTAAATTTTAGCTTTAAGGGGATTAAGTTCCGTTTAACATCTTACAATACCGAGATGTCAGGAAAGTTTATAATTCTTTTGAATATTGTTGTCAACGAAGTTTGTAAATTTTGTGTTCAATGTATACTGAAAGGGGGGGGGGGGGGGGGGGGGGGGGTCATTTACAATCCTGAGGTCTTGAGAACAAAGGGGATAACTATACAAGACTTCAGTGCTTTCGGAGGAAGATATTGTGTCACTTGTAGAAGAAAGTATACATTGCCACATTCTTATAGGAGATCTCCAAACAAGAGCGTTACATACATACAAGTAGATACATTCGGAGATTGTGAATTACAACAAGATTCCTAGAGGGGTCTAACAGTTTAGCAGCTATACATACAGATATCCGTGAAGTCCATGCACCAATGTTTCAAACTTTCTCCACTTTTTGCTGAATGAGCATAGAAAAAGTGAATCACCCAGCCTTGCTGAGAAAGTCCTATGAAATTGACCCCGAGGGCGTGTTATGAGTAGTGCCCCGCCCACCTACAGGTGTTTGCTCAGGTGTAAAACACCTATATTGTTACAATATACCTCATCATGTACCCCGCCTCGCCCAAGTTTATTGCAGATAGAGTGTCATTCAAGCATGATGTGTCTTTATAAGAGGCACAAGCTTATTGAAAAAGTGAGAAAATCATATAAAGTTTCATATATTGATATTTTTTTCTGAAATTAGCTATTAATGTTTATTGTCTCTATCTTGTTATCAATTTTGGAATACTTTTTATAGTTTATTTGTTGTTTGTTGTTTGTTGTTTGTATACAACAATCTTATGCATGTTCCTTTTTTTCTTTGAAAAAAATAACGATATGTTCAGCATTGTCTAAAATAATAGGAAATAAACGATAATTCCCGGTTTGATAACATCGTAATAATCAATAATCACTATTGGAGTAGGGTTCATTACGGTGAGGATCCACTTAATGCACTATTCTATACAACGTGGGGCTGATATGTTTTAAGTCAGTTCGCATGAAACATTTTAGTTGGTGATATTAAATATTTCATAAATTTCAATGCAGTTATGAACGCAACTGACATTAAGGCTCTTAAACTTTTAGCTGATACTGTTAATGATATGTTCCGCAGACGTCAGTTGCATTCTTAATTTATTTTACCTACACATTATTTTATTACATATTTTTAATTATTATTTTTTATCATCTCTGTCGTATATATCATAGTTCATGTATTTTAATAGTGTCTCGTAAGCCAATATTATGGCTGGGTGATATGTTATATCCAATATGTTTTACAATTGATATTTTACCTGTAACATATCATGTGACACTTAAATAAAATATTTCTGTCTGTCTATTAAAGGTTTATCATACTCTTTAAGGTATAAGACATGACAGTCGTTACAATGTGTCAGTTTGAGTATACAACCTCAGTATCCACAGCACAGGTCTTAATGTTGTACTTAAAACGTAGAATTGTATTGGGTACAATACGTGAATACAATAGCAATAAAGCGTTACTTCATAGTGATATCTCTTACCCAATCTTTATTGCATTTTAACATTAATCGACACGGACGGAGCAACCCACCCTGCCGTGTTCCACCGATAGCGGCGCGTTTATTACATATATGAGGACAATGGGCCTTTATTACGTTTTATCACCTGTGTCTCTAATTAAATCGTAAAACCATAAGCTATGAAAGGGCTAGAATCAACAATGTTCGGCTGTTATCACGTGTTATCGTTACCACAGACACTTCAATTATCCAACGAAACGTGTTATTTTCTTATCTTATGTTCAAACATGGAGGTCTATAATCACCATTTCCTCCTCCTATCACGTCGTATCAAAGTAAAAGCCGACAATACACGTGTTGTGTGTACCAGTCACTATGTAAGGTATCCGTCGATATGCCAGGTATGTTATTTGCTGTAGTGTCGAATGAGGTAATCAATATCACCCTTTTGTATGTTTCCTCATTGAAGACACGCTGTACAGTCATGTCTATTTCAGATCTCGTTATTCATTAGAATATTACTTAATCGTGCAGCCTTTCCCATTTGGATGCAGTTTAAATATGGAGAATGACAGTTTAGACATTTCTCTGATGGATATGTATAGAACATGTATTTGAACTTGGATAGGTATGACTTTAGCAGCGGTAAGGTGGTATATTTCTTCGTTAACAACACATGTCTTTTGCATAGAACTGTCATATTATCATATTGCCTTTTCCCTGTTCGTTGATTTATATACAGTGGCATTTTATATATTCTTTGATGTATATATGTAGATTTCTTTGTTTGTGTTTTTGAAACTGTGGTAAGGTGGTATATTTTTGGAACAAATGTCTTTTAAATAAGACTGCTACTTTATCGTAAATGACATTGTTAATATGTAGGAAACATACTTGGAATGTCGGGACGTCAGAGACGTATATATTGTTGATTGTTTCTAAACAGATTGTTTCTAAACAGATTGTTTCTAAACAGATTGGTTCTAAACAGATTGGTTCTAAACAGATTGTTTCTAAACAGATTGGTTCTAAACAGATTGTTTCGAAACACTATCATTCTGATATGCTATCGTAAACCTCTTTTTAATATCGATACCATATTGGTTCGTGTGTTCAGAATATTAGGAATTCTACATTGTGGCAATACCTTATCAGCAAACCCTCAGCATGTTTTCTGTATGAGGTAAACAGAATATTTGAAGGCACAATATTACTGTTTTAACTGGTGTATTGAATGTAAAAACATATAATTCGTTACATAAACATGGCTCTTACTTAGTTAGAGAAAATATATAATGTGCTACATAAACATGGCTCTAACTTAGTTAAAGAGAAAAAAGATTATGGTTTAGGACTAAACCACCATATTAACAGCGCTGGTGACTGAACCAAGGATTAACTGAAATCAACCGAATATTCGATTTGAATAGTTTGTATATATATGAGACTGTAAAATAGGGGCGTGGGTCAGTTTATTTTGGTGTTTATAATTATTGATATTTCAGAAACGAATATCAAATTGGTACGTTAAATATGTATTTATAATAATCCTGATACTTGAAACATTTTAATATAACAGTGGGGTTTCTTTCTATATTTCCAATTAAAATATATTCAGTATATTTTTTTCATTAATAATCAATTATGTTCTTTGATTTTAGTTTCTATGTAGGATATACTCAATTTTGATAAGAGGGAATTTGTAAAAGATTCTGGGTATAAAATTCTTCTATATCGCATTTAGAGCATCACTAGATATCACTAGATATCACTAGATATCACTAGATATCACTAGATATCACTATATATCACTTTATATCACTAGATATCACTATATATCACTATATATCACTAGATATCACTAGATATCACTAGATATCACTATATATCACTATATATCACTAGATATCACTAGATATCACTAGATATCACTAGATATCACTATATATCACTTTATATCACTAGATATCACTATATATCACTAGATATCACTAGATATCACTAGATATCACTAGATATCACTAGATATCACTAGATATCACTAGATATCACTAGATATCACTATATATCACTTTATATCACTAGATATCACTATATATCACTATATATCACTAGATATCACTATATATCACTATATATCACTATATATCACTAGATATCACTAGATATCACTAGATATCACTATATATCACTAGATATCACTAGATATCACTATATATCACTAGATATCACTAGATATCACTAGATATCACTAGATATCACTATATATCACTAGATATCACTAGATATCACTATATATCACTTTATATCACTAGATATCACTATATATCACTATATATCACTATATATCACTAGATATCACTAGATATCACTATATATCACTAGATATCACTAGATATCACTAGATATCACTAGATATCACTAGATATCACTAGATATCACTAGATATCACTAGATATCACTAGATATCACTAGATATCACTAGATATCACTATATATCACTATATATCACTATATATCACTAGATATCACTAGATATCACTATATATCACTTTATATCACTAGATATCACTATATATCACTATATATCACTAGATATCACTAGATATCACTAGATATCACTATATATCACTAGATATCACTAGATATCACTAGATATCACTAGATATCACTAGATATCACTATATATCACTAGATATCACTAGATATCACTAGATATCACTAGATATCACTATATATCACTAGATATCACTAGATATCACTAGATATCACTATATATCACTAGATATCACTAGATATCACTAGATATCACACAGTCCCTGCAAGCTTCCTAGAGCGGCTACATGTAAACACAGAGAAGAAGTAACTGGTGCAACACAAACATCACCAAGTAATGCATGCACGTGCACCAAGTGCAGACACAGCATTTAAATGCACTTTGTGTGTTCATAGGGCTATTTCTAGAAACTTGTTTGCTCTATACAAATAGTACGCTGCTCTTGGCATTCACTTTGATTTCCCAGTTTTATGCATATAGCTGTTTTCATGGAATTATTTTCTTTACGTTGAGCGTGATTAAGCTCAATGCATGAGCCATCCTACCCTGGTCACACATCTTCCTTCGTGTGGGTATGTTTTACCTGCAGATGATTTAGCGCTTGTATCTTGGCATCACAGGTGATGATGAAGCAATTTTGCCCGTGGTATGTCCCAACCCCAGTTAGCATATACAGCTATTTTCAGGAACGTGCTTATTCTGTAAAAGAGCTGCAGATCGTGTGACAACAACAGGTGAAAGCAGCTGGTCGCGCTCTCACCACGTAATCGCATTAATGTCTCTTGTCTACTAATATTGACAGATTTGCATGAGGTACTGCTTAATTACAGGTTGTATTCGTGTTCATTTCACAATTGCCCCATCTAATTACGTCTTATTCCGTCTTGTATTGCATGTTGATTTCACAGTTGAGTAATCATGGCTCTTGTTGCTTGCAGGTGGTCCGGACCAGCCAATCACAGCAGCCCTGACAACCAACCTTGATTGATGAGGAAGTGTTCCAATTGTCATTAGTGACAATAGTGACAATAGTGACAAACTAATAGGTTGACGAGGAGGCAAGTGAACTTCCCAACCTCAGCTGACCTCCAGACCGGACCGTCCTGGACTCACTTGACCATTGACGGACTTGAAACAGTGAGCCGATGTAAGAGAGAAGAAGAAGGTTCCGGGAATAGAACATACTTTGATGGTCACAATTTTGCTCGGACAAATTGGATTTGGACTGACCACAGGAGAACACTTGATAAGTGCATAGATCTAACTTTCTGGGTGCCATCAAACGTTAATGAAATTTGGGATTCGTCTCGACGACCGCTGCTCAGTCATTCAGTGCTTTGTGACAGATTCCGTCGTAAGAAGACGATTTATACCGTAATTCCCGTCCCCGCGAGAAGAGGTGCCTGGAATGTTCCCCATATACCGCTAAGTCCACACACCGAGTGCTCCACAGTCTTAGCGTGCCTCGCTGTCTCTGTCAATCTGACTCGTCTGCTGAGGAGGATCTCACTGAGCAGACGACAGCTCTCAAAGCAGACGACATCAGAAAACAGACGTTTCTGACCCTACTGTTTGTGAATGAGTCAAGAATAACTTGGACATCAAGTGTTCTTCAGTAATAGTGGGGCCCGAACACGCCACTTCAATAACTGATTGTGTAATTTAAAATATTGACATTTGCTATAGAAGGGAATGCCTTGTGACATTACATCCAACATCGAACAGAGCGAGGTTAGTCCAACGTGATTCCTACACAATCGAACACGAATTACATTTCATCGACTTCGTGTTTTCGCAAAGCAGACGACAAGTTTGCCGCGTGATTCAGGATTTCTTTCAAAGGACAGAAGAAACCAAAAGCGAGGCAACTCAAGGAGACAAACATCACTCCTCTACCTCCCCCATTAGCCCCGTATTCACTCCCCAACCTCCCCCGTGTGACCGATAACTGATCCCCATCTCAGTAACTGTTGCTCTTCAGCTGTTGCCGATCTGTGTTCTGCCAAGCGGCGCGGCTGTTCCAGGCGTGTTTCCCCCACTCACTGGCTGAGCCGGCGATACAGGCGCTCAGTCTAGCAGTGGATGTAGAGGAGATCACAGGCGAGTAGCGAGGGGCCGCGCAGATTCTTCGTACCTCGAACAAAGAGGAGAGTAGACCGTGGTTGGAGTGAAATACCCTCGCGTGAACGTTGAAGTGTGCTCCTGTGATTTCCATACAGACTGAACTTGGATATCTTGTCAACTGAATTTGGATATCTTCTTAACTTAGCTTGTATATCGTTTGACTGAGGTCTACACGGAGAA
Source organism: Gibbula magus (assembly GCA_936450465.1). Taxonomy (NCBI): domain Eukaryota; kingdom Metazoa; phylum Mollusca; class Gastropoda; order Trochida; family Trochidae; genus Gibbula; species Gibbula magus. The sequence goes on from OW388302.1 coordinate 68,932,103, forward strand.
GGAAGGATATACCATTTAGGTGGAGGAGACTTCATATTCATCTTTGAGATTCCAGTTGTTAGTGGATATTTGACTGTATACTGAATTGTGTTACTGTATGCGGACGTGAAGTCTTGTTGAACTTGAAAGGATATTTGTCTCCGTCGGGAGAAAGTACAATTTGTACTAGGATTCATATTTATCAACACGGATTAACATTTGAGAAAATTTGAGGACCTTTCAAGGGGTGAGTTTATCAAAACATTCGGACAGAATTTTACAATTCAACGTTCTATTCCGATATTTGATCACAGGACGAACTTATCGATTGACAATTCCGTTAAAAACAACATCATCAAGCCTGTGTTAAACCAATTCATTGCCGACCTCGACACAGACGTCTCAAAATACAACAGAAACTCGGGGAGTACGGTGATATATTTGACTGGGAAATCGAAGAGAGAAAATTCCCGACATATTTCAGTGAAACGTAAACATCTTGTCCGTGAGTGTTCTCTCAGCAGCCCCAGGTACACGCTCTGTCGTCTGCTAGGTCCGCCATGTTGATTTGCCAGGTTGTGGAGTATTGATCGACTGGTGTGTTGAGTGTAGGCTAGATCAGGACACATCCAACATGGCGCTACCAGCTCTCCTAGACAACATGTTGGCCAGAACATTATCGCGACTTGTGCTTCTATTTCTGCTGTGTGGACACGCTGCTAGGGGTGAGGACCGCCCCAAGTGTACAGTGAAAGGACGTGTATATACTGAACTCAAGTGGTACGGATATCTCGTGCAGAAACCATTCCAACAGGACTGGGCGAAGATCCAGTACCAGATTACGTACCCCGTGAAGGAGTGCTGCACGAATCTCCTCATCTACTACGATGATCAGATCCGTGACTTGAAGGAAGGGATGACATGTGAGGAGCGAGTGAACATCCTCCCCGCCAACAACAACCAAGTCATCCCCTTGTACAAGAACAACAGAACGGTAGGCTGTAACGTGTGGAACGAGACTGGGGAACCGTATTATGTGTGTCTCGGAGAGCGAATCTTCCGGTCGAGCGGACCCAGGACCTGGTACTTTGCTCTGAGTCGCTGTGACAGCAGAGAACCGCTCAACCTCAACTACGTGTTTAATATTTCTGGTTTCTACGGAGAATGTGAGGACGACCCGCTCGTGAAGACCTACATCCCGTCAGTGAAGGAGCCGTCAGATCGCTACATGTTCGTGGCTATCGGGCTGGGGGTTGTAGCAGGAGTCGCACTCATCCTCGCTGCCATCTTCTTCGCGCTGTGGCTCCTGGGTACCCGAAACAAGGCGGCCAACAAGGGAAGTTCCGTCACCTCCAGCCAGGCCACCATGACACAGGACGATGTCTTCTATGTGAACCCCTCGCTCTCGGACCAGGGACAGACGGATTACAGTCAGTCCAGTTCGGAGAATTATTACGAAGTGATCCCGGAGAGACGAAGCTACGAAAGCATTAACACCCATCTGTCCGTACCTCACGGGCACGGCCACCCTCACCCCCATGCCCATGGTCATGGTCATCCCCACCCCCACGCTCACGGAGCTAGACATGCTGCCTTCATGAAGGACATTCGCCACCCCTTCCCCACCCAGCTGCTCTTCGAGGACTACCCTCCCCCACCCTACCAGCCACCCCGCGGATTCCCTAAACACCACACCCTGCACCACCCGCCCCATCAACACCACCCCCTGATCGCCGCCCACCCACTCCATCACACAGCCCACATAAGGGAGAGGCCGAGCGGTACGATGAGTGGGGCAATGAGTGGGGCGATGAGTGGCGCTATGAGCGGCGTCGCCATGAGTGCTGCCGCGATGAACCCGGGCCAAATGCAGGAGAGGAATTCCCTTCAAACCCACACCGAGACAAGTGCATAAGGCGACTACCCTGCCTATAGTGCTAATGTTAGGCATTTAACTTACCGCCGCACATTCGGACATTGTAGCTCTGATGAGCGATTGATGTGCGGCGATACACGGACCAAAGTAAGATTTGTGATTGTACTATTTAACGTGGACACTATGTGCTGTTCTCTGGCTGTTGACAACATTCATATTGAAGTCTATCTGTGAACATTACCCCGTTTCATGCGAGAAAGTTTTGCAAGAAAGGTCGTTGAAGGATTATACTGTGCCAATCTCGCTGATGTGTTTGTTTATATGCTGACAAATATTGACGGATACCTAAGTAATATATTTACTAACAAAATTAGCCTGTACAAAGTTCACAATCATTATGGTATGTTGACTTTCTCTTGGCCAGTAAGAGACTCTATTCAACTTGACCTTTGACCTGACCTCTCATCTTGCCTTGAAGATCAATGATATCAATTTGCTCAGTAATAACTTCAGTGCTCTTTTGCCTTTTCTTATAAACTTTTCCCTGCAGTTGTAAGAAGTATTTTTCCCGTTTTTGAAAGATAGGATTTGGGAGTGAAATTTTATACATTCCCTTTTTTGATATTTAAGAATTTGAAATTTTACGTTTTCACATATTACATTATACCTCAGAAAAATGGCGATGAATGACTGGACGTGCCTTAGACGGCGTTAGGAGAGTTTCAGTGTGGTTGGAGACAGACTGTCAGATGTGCATTGTCAACATGACTGATTTACCCAGAACACTTTACAGTCGGTGTCAGAGTGAGTGATGGGCAGTGAATGACAACAGTGAAATATACGTGTCATGAGATGAACACTCAGTGAGTCATTGCTTATGTCACTACACGCATAGTCAATTTCACATCCGTGACCCTGCTGAACAGCTGAACAACCGAACAACTGACAAATCGAAAAAAACCTATCTGGCAGTGGTGATTATCTTAAGACTTTCAGATTCTACCATTACGAGCGCTTCGTTAATTAGAGAGGTTTCATGTTGCCTAGCAACCGCTGGCAACGTGAACGATGAAAGAAGTCGAGGCGGACTTGTGTGTTTCTGAACGTCTCGCATTAACATCGCTGAATTTGCGTTCCGAGTATTTGATGTGATGTTTTATCGTGCTGCGGGGGATTTAACATGCGGCACTGAATGAAGTAGGGCTCCTCGCTGCAACAAGTTATCGACCTTTAACCCTCGGAGTGCCGCGTGCATCATGGTATCACCACGCGATCCTGATTGTGTAACTTTCATCAGATTATCATCATTTAACCAGAGATGTAGCGAGATGTTATCTTGATTTAATCCCGATTAGTTCACGTGCACCGGGTTATAACTATAATATGTGCATCTGTAACCCATTTAACACTGCTAGTGTTACCAGCGATTGGTTAATATGATTTAACCATGGAGTACGTGTTACTGTACCATGTTGATAACACAGTTAACTGACTTTGTGATTGACAGTGAAATGTACATACAATGCTACATATGGACTTCTTCAGCTGTATACGGACTTCTTCAGCTGTATATGGACTTCTTCAGCTGTATATATGGATTCCAGCAGCTGTATATGGACTTATACTGTATACTTCTTCAGCTGTGAGAGATTTTTGCAATGGCGAATGTTGTTGTTGACTTGAAGAAATTCATGTGATTTTGTTTCTGGATGTCACTGTGTTCACCGTGACAGCTTGTATCGCTCGTGTTGTTGAAGGCTTCACTGTACGTTGTGAAACTGCAGAAAAAAGTGCAATTTTAAAGAAACTATCCGACACAACCACACTTTGATGACACGTGCTCGATGTGTTGATTGCTATGTTCTAGTGTCATTTATTGATAAATGCGAACATGACGTGTTTTGAATTAACTCATTGCTTAGAAATACATCGTTCCCAACTTTCTATTCATTTAAACAGATTTACGTATTTTGTAAGTGCCGACAGACATTTCAAAGGACAAAATTTCGAAAATGTGAAAAATACGGCATAAATCATGCGTATGTACTAATATAAATAACATTTTCAAAACTGATTACAGAAATGATATCCCCCATTGTTTTACATTAATTTCAACGAATGACATAATTCTATATAACTCATTTACCTCCTATAAAGAGATAACCATGTTACCATGACAGCACATGCCCCTCAAGTCCGCGGTGAAGTGCGGATCAGCAGTCGAATATAATTTTCCTTGAGAGTATTCCTAAATAAAGAAAGAAAAATAAGTTCTAATCGAATAACAGACCATTCGAACATATTTGTCTCTCCAAATTATAATAATGCATTCGTATTGCATCCATTTGAATATGTTACCCATTTATCGATACAATTCCGTTATTCCCCTAGACGACATGATTGTCATAAAAAAGCTGTATCCACGCGATCTCCATTCGACTTCTTCATGTTTGTCCGTTATGACACTAAAGTCAAGTTTCACGTGCATACAAACAATCGAGCACCTGTCTAGCGTGAAAGTTACACCATTCCTCGTTTTTCATTCCGAAGTTTGGATCTCGAAATTGACACTGTTTCTTCTCTTGCACGTGCAGAATTAACATGTTTTGACTACACGTGCCAATCATCACTCGTCAAGCTCCCTGTATGTATCGATGATGTTGTACCTTTGTAACAAATGTCATTGATTTCTTAAAGAATTTCCCGTCATCGCATGCCTAAATTTGTTTATTTCTTATGTTAATGGTACTTGTGTATTTACCACGATTTCCTTTCTAATCCGTATTATGTTATCAACGTTTGTTAGATGAATATATTCATGCTATTTTCTATCATTCAACTAAGCGACTGTCTCAACACCAGGGTGTGGCGTGTGTTACTGGTGGTTATCTATTGTTAAAACTCAATTGTCATCGATTTTAAAAATTTGAAATCAATAGGCATTCAATCAACTATTTATTTCACATTGACAGACCACAGACACAAAGTAAATAATCAATATTCATAAAGGAAATTCACAATATAGATCTATGCTGACTGAATAGCATTTCATATTTACGTGACAGTTATTTGTATAACACGTGATACTCAACAACGATAGCTGAAAATAATAACTTCATTATTGCATTTCTAAAGTAAAAGGACAATAAATAATATATTTCTCATAAATCATATGCACCGCCTAACACCTGCGACCTATTTCCATTATAAGTATAACCGTCACGTGCTGTAAACTATCTCAAAAATATATCATTACAATCTCCATTAGCTCCGCGCTAGCGCCTCTCTGTCCAATATCGATTTTATTAGCACGGAGCACCATGTTATCTGTTCGTCTGGAAAATACAAGTTAATGTATTCATTTATTTAACTGGGTCACAGGTATACATACTGACAACACCTGACATTAATACATTTATTATGAAGGTCTGTGTCACATTCCTGAAGTCAACGCGCCAGAATATACACATGTAACGTTGTTTTCACATAAGCTGTTATTTAATGACACTTTATCAATTCTAAAATTTTAATCAATATCTTATTTTTTGAAAATATCATTTCGGAACACCTCAGCTTATTATTCAATGTTCTCCAAATCTTGTCGATTATTTCCCCTCAATTGTACTTAGTGAGTGATAGAACAAAACGTATTAATTATTAATACCGTTTATTGATAATCTTCTTCTCGTCGTTATTATTTATGTTTATGTTTATGTTTACACCTACAGAAGGAGATCGTGGTAACTACCTGGCTGAGCTCGTTACCTGATCACAATGTTCATTCTACCATTCGTCATCTGTTTGCCATGTTGCATCGAGTATTTTGATATAAATGATTCTAAAATATATCTTGTCTTTTTGTTTATTTTTTACTATTTTATTGCATATTTTATGACAATATGACTGATCTAAAGTGGTATAAGCGAAAGAGTGAGAAGTTGGTGAAAATAATTTTCATGCAACGAATCCACTATCTGAGGTCCTAGCCATACGTTTTAATCTTACTCTCTGACTCTGAAACAATTATTGTTTCATAAAATATCGCCATTTTATTAAATATCAAAAAGGAGCCCCTGTTTCCAGATCACATTTCTCAAAGGCTCCTTTTCAATTTTTTAATAAAATGCTGATCCTTTATGATAAAACATGTTCAGAGTCTCCGGGTAAGACGTCCACACGTGTCTGAAGCTCTGTTAGTACTAAGCTCGGGTGAGTGTTGAACACTGACACTGCCTTACTGCTGCCTTACTGCTGTCTTACTGCTAAGATAGCTTCGGAAATCCGTGGCAAAGGTGTCTTTATAGTTCGATATCAAAGAATTCAATGAATTAAAGTACGGTATGAAAACATAATTCATTCATTCAACAACCCATTAAGTCAACATTTTAAATCTCACAATTGTATATGAGATCCGACTTGACGGTCTGATTGTTGTCTGTATGGACACAGTAAGTTAGAGATATTTGAATTTCTATTATGGACATTTTATTAGAATGTTAATGAATAAATATATCATAAATGATCAATGCAACATTTGCATTTATCCCAAAACTATTATTGTCCATATATCTAGCTAGAGATACAGACGAAATATACTGGACATTGAAAGGTTAGGGTCAATAAAACTTGGAAAGTATCAACTGTGATGTATTCATTCATCAATGTAATAAAATACTAAATACTTAAGCTAATAAATTATCAACAACACATATTCAAATGTCCCTAACTTATTTTGTCCAGTATATTAGAAATGTAATAAACTGACGTGCAAAAGAAAGTATAACACTCACTTGTATTTATCATATGTATAATTTTCAATGTCAAATTACGCCAGTTTTCGTCGTCGTATTTAAAAAGTGAACGGTGTTGGAAAAAATAATTCAGTCAAAGAATACGTCTATGTGGGGTTTTGTTTTATTCACAATTTGAATTTTAGAGTTTTAATTTCCCCAAAGTTAATTTTGATAAAACACAACTGTTCTTCGACATATAACACATACTCTATGCGCAAATCAATAAATGTGCCTGGTTCGGCACAACATTTTAAACATTGTAGGGGCCATGTTGGTGTCAATTTCATTTCTTACCCATGTCTACTTTAAAAAAAATATATTTTAATTCAAACGATAACCAGTCAGAAATTAAGACATTCAAACCAAACCCGAAAGGTGTTATTTTATCGTGCCATAATCAAATGCATCTCATTTCTTTAAAATATCGAATTGATCGAAAACAAGAGAGTGTTATGCTTTATTTTGCCCGTTAGTTTATATACAGTCTATATTTGTCACGATGCAACTCTGGGTGCCATGTGCCTACATCGTACATAAAACCATACCAGGTTTCCGAAATAAATCTGCCACGAACCAGCCTGTTTGCGATGAAATGACAGATGAATTATCCGTTGTAATTCTTTTAAAACAAATATTCTTGATAGGCGCTTCTGATCGACACTTAAACGGTTTTTAATGGCAGACGTTTTTTGCCTTTAAGATCTCAGTACTTAACAGTGCACGAAATATTTGCTCATATCATTATTTTATCGAATATGAACACATTGGTGAAACACAACATCAGCAAGGATACCGGACCTCTACAGTTCACACTACAGACATCGCCAGCCCTAGAAGGTCCTAGGTATAATAGTGACGCAGATTGACAAGTGTAGAATCAAATCTAAGTTCAATCTCAGATGAAGAAGGTGAAGTTGTAGAATATAGACTTATAACACCTATTTCTTAACTTATTTAATGAAATACACTCTCAAATGAAAGTATACATTATGATGACATACAGACAATCTCAGCCAAGACTAGGGCGGCAGGGCCACGCTGCACACACACCTTACGTAAGCAAGCAAGGACTCTGTAGACAGGGTCATTGGAGTTTCATTGCTTTAAGTCACTTAGGAAGTCTTAGTGTAATATTAAAGGGACACTGCGTCGAGGATAAAAATGAGATCACTTTTTAGCTCATCAGGCCTGAAAGGCCCGATGGGCTTATGTCATGGCATGGTGTCCGGCGTCCGTCCATCCGTCCGTCCGTCCGTCCATCCGTCCGTCCGTCCGTCCGTCCATCCGTCCATCCGTCCGTAAACTTTTCGCTTTTTCGACTTCTTCTCCAGAGCCAATAACTCCACAGAGCTGAAATTTTATGTGCAGACTCCTTGGCTAATGGGGATTTTAAATTGTAGATTTCGTGACCCCATGACCACAAATGGGGTCACAGGGGTCACAACCTTAAAAACCTATTTTCATCTTCTTCTCCAGTTCCAAAAGGTCTAGAGAGCTGAAATGTTGTGTGCAGACTCCTTGGCCAATGTGGATTCTAAATTGTAGATTTCGTGACCCCGTGACCCCAAATGGGGTCACAGGGGTCACATCCTTAAAAACCTATTTTCATCTTCTTCTCCAGTTGCAAAAGGTCTAGAGAGCTGAAATGTTGTGTGCAGACTCCTTGGCTCATGGGGATTCTAAATTGTAGATTTCATGACCCCATGACCCCAAATGGGGTCACAGGGGTCACATCCTTAAAAACCTATTTTCATCTTCTTCTCCAGTTGCAAAAGGTCTAGAGAGCTGAAAAGTTGTGTGCAGACTCTTTGGCCAATGGGGATTCTAAATTGTAGATTTTGTGACCCTGTGACCCCAATCTAGGTCACGGGTCATGACCTAAAAACATATTTTCATCTTCTTCTCCAGTTTATATGTAAAGCTCTAGAAAGGTGAAATGTTGTGTAGAGATTCTTTGGTCAAAGGTGATTCTTAATTGTTGGATTAGTGACCGTGTGACTCCAAATGTGGGTCTCAGGGGTCATGATCTAAAACCAATATTATTTTGCTTGTTAACAATGTATTACTTGAGATAACTTAGATATTCAACCTTTGATAATAAATCAATAAAACCGTGATGAGCTTCAGAGCCCATGGCTCTATTTTTATCTGCTTATGCTGGTTAACTTGTCTGCTAACGAGTTACGCTTCACTGTCTACCTGCAGTAGTTTTATTACTAATTACTTCAATTGTCTGAAATTGAGAGTATGTGACGTTAATCAGCATAGGTAAATAAATCTGATCTCATATTTATCCTCGACGCGGTGTCCCTTTAAAATATGGACTAACTTTAATCTCAGTGTTCAGGTTATTTTGTGCAGCGACTCAAATCATAAACGGCACAAAATGTACAACTGCGAATCGCACAAGCTATCGCAACTAAGGGTGCAATATATACAGCACGCACTGCACGTGCTTCATGATGAAATACACATGTCATACATCGCACACAGTTGAAATATACATCAAGGCAAACAGCCCATATCAATACTGATTATATCGTGTCAGAAATCATTTCATGACCACATTATATACATATCTAAACGGAAGTAAAGACAGTTGTTTATTATCTCAAGTACATATGGTTAAAGCACAGACACACACCGCAATCGCCAGTCAGTTAGCAGTAAGGCAAACCGATCTAGCGAAGCGTAAATAGGCCATCCATTTGCGTCGGCGCCAGCAGAGATGTATAGCAGATAATTGAAGCTATTAAGTATAATATACACTTCCCATTACAATTTATCCATCATAGTTAATGTGGAGGGGAAGGTCTAGTCCGCCCACACAAGTTAGTAGAATTAATGTTAGTTTTAGTCTAAGTGTTAATGTAAGTGTAAGTGTTAATCTAAGTGTGAGTGTAAATATTTTTGTAAGTGTATGTTTAAAGCGCAAGTGTAAGCGTGTATGTAAGTGTAAGTGTACGTTTAATAAGCGTAAATGTAAGTATAATGTAAGTGTAAGTACATGTGAGTGTTAGCGTACGTATAATGTAAGTGTAATTTAAGTGTAAGTATATGTAAAATTACAAATATAAGTTTCTTTCCGGATGCCTTTTTTTCCTAGGCAAATTTAGGACTTTTTTCCGGGACTTTTTTTCCGAGGACTTTTTTTCCGAACACCTTTTTGTTAGTTATAGTTAGTTAGTTAGTTAGTTAGTTGTAAGTGTTAGACAAGTTAGTATCGCTGATATAAGTGTAGAAAGTATTTCAACATTTCATAATAATTCTTAGACTGTCCATAATCGTAAACTTATTATTGACATTGGTTTGGTTAATGACCATGTATGACTAGCGACAGAAGGTGTCCACGCGTTTCATAATTATCTGTAGACTGCAGTTTTAGCACGGTCTATGTGTCTCAATGAATCAGAAACACTCTGTCGAGATGTGAGACGTTTATTTCGTCGATGAGGATGGGTATAGTGATTTCAATGGGGATGTCATGCACTACTATGTTTCTCTGGTCCTAGTGTCTGGTCACACGAATATTATTTCTACATAAAGACAATACAGATAATTGTAATAAATAAATAATTCAAATTTCAACAGAGCTGCGCATCCATTCCAGGCTCCTCTTATTGAACAAAGTACGCCATCACATCGCATTACGCTAATAACTATCTCCATCGCAATTAATCATGATTCTTGAAGCCGGACCCATAATAATGGCTATTAATTAGCCCCTGATACACGATATTCATGACGTCATTGTCAATTAGACTAAATTATATCATAAATGTGTCAGCCCTTATTTTATTAATTGGCAGATGTTCATTGCAATCGTCAGAATGACAGTTATGTAATATTGAGGGGTGCAGACACAATTAAACTGTCTTTGTGCGCGCGAGCCCCTCCACGATGAAAGGAAGGGGGGATGTGTCGTAAATCCATCTCAATGTTATATAATTGCAGACAGAAATTCTTCTAATTATTAGACAAGAGTGCTTAATTAAATGCAGGCTTTCTGTTTGAAGTTATGTTCTGGTTAGTGGAGGGACGGGAATAGGACGTGACTCGGTGCCAGCAGCTGGTTTAATATTGAGCAACTTGATATCAACATTAACTGGACATGTGTTATGGCTTCATAATCCAACTTGACAGGCGAGTATTATAATCGAAGGGTGATGTGATTAGATTTATTTGTTTATAATGAGGGTAGTTAACCTCGCAGACTGCACAATGTCTCAGTTATAGAAGAGCTATTCGTATGTAAGGATTTGGATATATAATGTCTGCAAGCCCGTACTAGGAATCATACTTGGTAGAAAGCGGTCTATCGGCAGAATCCCTCATCGTGGCGTTATTGCATTACGTGAAATGAAAACACGCTGTATACCTACTAATTTTATAACCTTTTGGCTACCAGGAAGCAGATTCGATACCAAATTTTCATAGAGAAAAACAAATGCGCCCAATTAAGAATGTATTCAGTTTGTATGTATGGTTTGTTGGAAATTATTCAATTTAATTTAATACATCAGGGTAGCATTCTAGTTATAAAAAATGAACTAAAGAAATTAAATTTAGTTTACTACTTTACGCAGCATCGTAAATAAAATTTAACATTATAAGTCCTATTTAATTAAGCTTCGGTGCTTACTTTAGTAGATTAAAAAACGTCGGTTTTTAGTTGGCTAAACGATGTAACTATGAATAATGAAGACCATAGGTATGGACATGCAAATCCATTATACTGCATAGGCCACGTTTCGACAGGCAAGTGAAGCCAACGATTTTAGAACCCATATCGACAACAACTTTAGAACCCATATCGACAACGACTTTAGAACCCATATCGAGAACGACTTTAGAACCTATATCGACAACGACTTTAGAACCCATATCGACAACGACTTTAGAACCCATATCGACAACGACTTTAGAACCCATATCGACAACGACTTTAAAACCCATATCGACAATGAATTTAGAACCCATATCGACAACGACTTTAATACACATATCGACAACGACTTTAAAACCCATATCGACAACGACTTTAAAACCCATATCGACAACGACTTTAAAACACATATCGACAATCAATTTAAAACCCATATCGACAACGACTTTAAAACACATATCGACAACGACTTTAAAACACATATCGACAATGAATTTAAAACACATATCGACGCGGCGCTTATGCAAAATAAATAAGTTCTGTATTCGTAGATATTGTTTTCATTCGACATCATCCCGACCTCTAGAACCACGCCACTCAAACCTGACTCGCTACACAGTCGTATCTGTCACGCGTTAATGATGCATTTTCGTATATTTTATTTTTCCGCTGTAGTTTATAACAATATAACGAGACGCGAAGTGACGTGATACAGGAAGTAAAACAATAAGCTTTAGTCTAGATCCTTATTTAGTTAGTCTAGATGAACTGGATATTTAACTGAAAGTATCAAAACATATTATCATAAGGATTAAGGTACAGTAATTATAAAACAAATCCATAGACTAAATTGTTCCCGCTGTGACCATACACTGCAATGAAACCTGCGAACGTCGGCTTGAACAAGCGAACCATTGGAGATCCTACTTGATCTTATGAACAGTTCTCCTAAAAACCTAAATCGTACAAACCAATTCTGTATTGCTGGCAAAACTGCCGAGCTGCTGGCGAGATTCGAACCACGGAGTTCTGTAATTAAGTGCTTAAGGACAAGAACACATGTACAGCATTGGTTGTCCCTACTCAATCGTACCATTCCAAGAGTAAATACCGTGTATTTTGAAGATAGAAAAAGTTTTATGAATGGTAATATTCAAATATGGTATGTTACAGGCCTATTGCTCACTACATAGGTTAAAACAACCACTCAAACACTGTCTCATACAAAACTACTATTATCAATTAATCCGCCATTCATGCTCTAAAATTCCGGTGAATATAAATCCATTCCTGTAAACCTGACTACTGTCTTATACGCGCTGCGTCCCTAAACCTGGACCCTGTCTATAGGTACTCGAAATCATCTTGAACTTATTTGCCAAGGGCTTTTAGCCGACAATAGAACATTGTCATGTTGTGAACTACCACAGTTGTCAAGCCGGGACAACAACAGGTACTTCATACACATAGAAAGCCACTGAATATAGAGAAGTTACTTTAGTACTCGCCACTGCCGCCAGGGGGTCCATTAACTCCAGATAGCATTCGGAAAACTGATCCAAGGAGTATAGAACGAAAGCCTAAGGGTGAATGCGTTTTCGTAAACACTCGTATGTCGTGTTTATAGTTATCGAAATATATAATATATATAATGTGCACCGATGAATCGAAACCCGTATAAACTGTATATCACTATAAAAATGAATCATGAGGATGACATGATATTATAGAGGATCAATGAAATGAAATTCAGTACTTTAAATCGAGTTCTCTGATTTTGTTATACTCTTGCCTGGGCGTGTATATAATTACAGACTCATTAACACTGTGTAACCGTGTCCAATAGACGTGGTAACGTCCCTACACAAAGCATAACTCGCGCCAGACTTCATCACTGACTAGTTGAAGCCTTGCCGCATTTCTTATGGTTCCTGTGCCAGCAAATCGGAGCCCATTATGCAGGCCAGATGCAGCGCCCCGCTCTGTTTGAACAAGGAAAGTAAAGGAAATGCAGCATGTCTTGAATTAGCCAGTGATGGAGACTGGCTTGATTTAGCCGTGGATGCTTACAACGTCACTCAGAGAAAAACTTAGCCTGGACCTCTATTGAAGGCATATACGGTAGTATGGTATATCAGTGTTGTTATTGTGGCTTTTGTACTCGTGATTAAAACTGCTCCCGTTCCTAATAAAAATAAGCACAGGTCTGGCAGCGTCCCGGGGCTCGTGTTACTGACTCTATTACTGTAAGTTTGGTTAAATAGCCGCGAGGTTTAGGGGTTTGGAACATGACACTATGTAAATCTTGTCGACGTGAATCAATTTCATTTACGAGGATATAATGGGAAACTAAACGATCTAAATGATACTCACGTTGTGAATTAAATGAAGTTTGGTATCAGGTTTCTAAGATAATTGATGGCAACGTGAGCCCTTAAAACATTTAAAGGTTCTAAAAACATTTTTTTAAAAATTATTATGTATGCAAGTCTATTCACTAAATGTCCAAATGTACATTTGTCGATGCAGTTATCAACAAAGTGTAGACATTCACGCAAGTCCACAGAACTATCACCAACCATAACGCATTTAACTTTACAAGTGATACTTTACATGCAAAATATGATAATCGTATATTTATTTCATCTTAATACGAGGGGCGTTCAATAAGTGTTGCAACTTCAATATAAAACCAACTCGCGTAGTCAATTTTTTACTTTTATTTTTCAATATAGTTACCCTTCACCTCATTACACTTATTCCATTTCTCTTTAAGACTTTTGATGCCGCTTTTGTAGAAGTCTTCCGTTTGCCCCCCTAACCACGCCTCTGTGGCAGCTTTGACGTCTTCGTCATCCCGGAAGTGCCTTCCACGTAGGGCGGATTTCAGGTTTCTGAACAGGAAGTAGTCACTGGGGGCTAGGTCTGGGCTGTATGGTGGGTGGTTAAGCTGTTCGAATCCACAATCACGTATAGCGGCCTGTGCAACTCTTGACTTGTGGACTGGAGCGTTGTCATGCAAAATCAGAACACCACGTGTCAACATTCCACGGCGTTTCTGTCGAATTGTCTTTCGCAATTCTTGCATTAGGTTGGCATAATATTGACCATTCATTGTAGTTTTGGTTGGCAAGTAATCAATTAATAATATGCCTTTTGCATCCCAAAAGATTGTCGCCATAACCTTGCCAGCTGATGGTTGAGTGCGAAACTTCAGGGGAGGCGGTGAACTCGGGTGCTTCCATTGCTTGGATTCCAGTTTTGTTTCCGGGTCCAAGTGGTGGATCCAGGTTTCGTCACCTGTCACCAGACGATACAAAAACCTGGCTTCATCCGCATTAAACCGATCCAGGAGCTCCATGCAACTTTCGGTTCTTTTCTGCGATCTTGTGCTGTGAGGTTTCTGGGTACCCATCTTGCAGATACCTTGGACATACCAAGATGGTCATGATTTATTTTTTCGACACTTCCAACTGATATCTGGAATTCCAAAGACAGTTCAGAAACTTTAACACGGCGGTCAGCTAAAATTCGTCTTTCGATAGCGGCAATAACTTCCCGTCGGGTGACTTCAGATGGCCTGCCTGACCGTGGGTCATCGTCTAAGGACTCCCTGTCCCGCTTGAACTGAAGAGACCACCGACAAACTGTTGAAAAGTTAGGAGCATCCTTACCCATCACATTACACATACGATTATGTATTTCTGTAGCTTTGCATCCCTCTTTAGTAAGGAACTTGATCACAGCGCGTTGTTCATGTTTGAGAAATCCATGATTATGGAGACCCCTAGGTCAGCGCAGCTATTATATCTAAATAATTGTTATGTCTAGAAATTGTTTTGACATGTGTCAATGTTATGTTTTGACTATAGTAACACCTGCTATAAGCTGACACTGTTTATGTAAACACCAATGCCCCGCTTGCAACACTTATTGAACGCCCCTCGTACATATATCGCATCGTCTTATGTCGTTTATCTCTTTTAGCCTTTTGGCTGCTCTACATTTTTACTGTGAGTCAACGTGTAGGAATATATTTGTATGAATTGGATTAGTAATTAATAACAGTAATAGTAAACACATATAACACCATACATGCTTATTTCCAGATGTAATCATAGATTATATGATTGTAAAACATATTTATTAAGTTTTTAATTTTTCGAATTTTTTACTTTTTACTTCTATCTTTTGAAATGGATCAGATTGTAAAACAGAATTAGCTCGACAGCGTGTACAGAAACAACCATGAACATGCATGCACAATTAGCTCGACAGCGTGTACAGAAACAACCATGAACATGCATGCACAATTAGCTCGACAGCGTGTACAGAAACAATCATGAACATGCATGCACAATTAGCTCGACAGCGTGTACAGAAACAACCATGAACATGCATGCACAATTAGCTCGACAGCGTGTACAGAAACAATCATGAACATGCATGCACAATTAGCTCGACAGCGTGTACAGAAACAACCATGAACATGCATGCACAATTAGCTCGACAGCGTGTACAGAAACAACCATGAACATGCATGCACAATTAGCTCGACAGCGTGTACAGAAACAACCATGAACATGCATGCACAATTAGCTCGACAGCGTGTACAGAAACAACCATGAACATGCATGCACAATTAGCTCGACAGCGTGTACAGAAACAACCATGAACATGCATGCACAATAAGCTCGACAGCGTGTACAGAAACAACCATGAACATGCATGCACAATTAGCTCGACAGCGTGTACAGAAACAACCATGAACATGCATGCACAATTAGCTCGACAGCGTGTACAGAAACAATCATGAACATGCATGCACAATTAGCTCGACAGCGTGTACAGAAACAACCATGAACATGCATGCACAATTAGCTCGACAGCGTGTACAGAAACAACCATGAACATGCATGCACAATTAGCTCGACAGTGTGTACAGAAACAACCATGAACATGCATGCACAATTAGCTCGACAGCGTGTACAGAAACAACCATGAACATGCATGCACAATTAGCTCGACAGCGTGTACAGAAACAACCATGAACATGCATGCACAATTAGCTCGACAGCGTGTACAGA
Source organism: Gibbula magus (assembly GCA_936450465.1). Taxonomy (NCBI): domain Eukaryota; kingdom Metazoa; phylum Mollusca; class Gastropoda; order Trochida; family Trochidae; genus Gibbula; species Gibbula magus. The sequence goes on from OW388302.1 coordinate 68,948,504, forward strand.
AACAACCATGAACATGCATGCACAATTAGCTCGACAGCGTGTACAGAAACAACCATGAACATGCATGCACAATTAGCTCGACAGCGTGTACAGAAACAACCATGAACATGCATGCACAATTAGCTCGACAGTGTGTACAGAAACAACCATGAACATGCATGCACAATTAGCTCGACAGCGTGTACAGAAACAACCATGAACATGCATGCACAATTAGCTCGACAGCGTGTACAGAAACAACCATGAACATGCATGCACAATTAGCTCGACAGCGTGTACAGAAACAACCATGAACATGCATGCACAATTAGCTCGACAGCGTGTACAGAAACAACCATGAACATGCATGCACAATTAGCTCGACAGTGTGTACAGAAACAACCATGAACATGCATGCACAATTAGCTCGACAGCGTGTACAGAAACAACCATGAACATGCATGCACAATTAGCTCGACAGCGTGTACAGAAACAACCATGCACATGCATGCACAATTAGCTCGACAGCGTGTACAGAAACAACCATGAACATGCATGCACAATTAGCTCGACAGCGTGTACAGAAACAACCATGAACATGCATGCACAATTAGCTCGACAGCGTGTACAGAAACAATCATGAACATGCATGCACAATTAGCTCGACAGCGTGTACAGAAACAACCATGAACATGCATGCACAATTAGCTCGACAGCGTGTACAGAAACAACCATGAACATGCATGCACAATTAGCTCGACAGCGTGTACAGAAACAATCATGAACATGCATGCACAATTAGCTCGACAGCGTGTACAGAAACAACCATGAACATGCATGCACAATTAGCTCGACAGCGTGTACAGAAACAACCATGAACATGCATGCACAATTAGCTCGACAGCGTGTACAGAAACAATCATGAACATGCATGCACAATTAGCTCGATAGCGTGTACAGAAACAACCATGAACATGCATGCACAATTAGCTCGACAGCGTGTACAGATACAATCATGAACATGCATGCACAATTAGCTCGACAGCGTGTACAGAAACAATCATGAACATGCATGCACAATTAGCTCGACAGCGTGTACAGAAACAACCATGAACATGCATGCACAATTAGCTCGACAGCGTGTACAGAAACAACCATGAACATGCATGCACAATTAGCTCGACAGCGTGTACAGAAACAATCATGAACATGCATGCACAATTAGCTCGACAGCGTGTACAGAAACAATCATGAACATGCATGCACAATTAGCTCGACAGCGTGTACAGAAACAACCATGAACATGCATGCACAATTAGCTCGACAGCGTGTACAGAAACAACCATGAACATGCATGCACAATTAGCTCGACAACGTGTACAGAAACAACCATGAACATGCATGCACAATTAGCTCGACAGCGTGTACAGAAACAACCATGCACATGCATGCACAATTAGCTCGACAGCGTGTACAGAAACAACCATGAACATGCATGCACAATTAGCTCGACAGCGTGTACAGAAACAATCATGAACATGCATGCACAATTAGCTCGACAGCGTGTACAGAAACAACCATGAACATGCATGCACAATTAGCTCGACAGCGTGTACAGAAACAACCATGAACATGCATGCACAATTAGCTCGACAGCGTGTACAGAAACAATCATGAACATGCATGCACAATTAGCTCGACAGCGTGTACAGAAACAACCATGAACATGCATGCACAATTAGCTCGACAGCGTGTACAGAAACAACCATGAACATGCATGCACAATTAGCTCGACAGCGTGTACAGAAACAATCATGAACATGCATGCACAATTAGCTCGATAGCGTGTACAGAAACAACCATGAACATGCATGCACAATTAGCTCGACAGCGTGTACAGATACAATCATGAACATGCATGCACAATTAGCTCGACAGCGTGTACAGAAACAATCATGAACATGCATGCACAATTAGCTCGACAGCGTGTACAGAAACAACCATGAACATGCATGCACAATTAGCTCGACAGCGTGTACAGAAACAACCATGAACATGCATGCACAATTAGCTCGACAGCGTGTACAGAAACAATCATGAACATGCATGCACAATTAGCTCGACAGCGTGTACAGAAACAATCATGAACATGCATGCACAATTAGCTCGACAGCGTGTACAGAAACAACCATGAACATGCATGCACAATTAGCTCGACAGCGTGTACAGAAACAACCATGAACATGCATGCACAATTAGCTCGACAACGTGTACAGAAACAACCATGAACATGCATGCACAATTAGCTCGACAGCGTGTACAGAAACAACCATGCACATGCATGCACAATTAGCTCGACAGCGTGTACAGAAACAACCATGAACATGCATGCACAATTAGCTCGACAGCGTGTACAGAAACAACCATACACATGCATGCACAGTTAGCTCGACAGCGTGTACAGAAACAACCATGAACATGCATGCACAGTTAGCTCGACAGCGTGTACAGAAACAACCATGAACATGCATGCACAATTAGCTCGACAGCGTGTACAGAAACAACCATGAACATGCATGCACAATTAGCTCGACAGCGTGTACAGAAACAACCATGAACATGCATGCACAATTAGCTCGACAGCGTGTACAGAAACAACCATGAACATGCATGCACAATTAGCTCGACAGCGTGTACAGAAACAATCATGAACATGCATGCACAATTAGCTCGACAGCGTGTACAGAAACAACCATGAACATGCATGCACAATTAGCTCGACAGCGTGTACAGAAACAATCATGAACATGCATGCACAATTAGCTCGACAGCGTGTACAGAAACAATCATGAATATGCATGCACAATTAGCTCGACAGCGTGTACAGAAACAACCATGAAAATGCATGCACAATTAGCTCGACAGTGTGTACAGAAACAACCATGAACATGCATGCACAATTAGCTCGACAGCGTGTACAGAAACAACCATGAACATGCATGCACAATTAGCTCGACAGCGTGTACAGAAACAACCATGAACAATTAGCTCGACAGCGTGTACAGAAACAACCATGCACATGCATGCACAATTAGCTCGACAGCGTGTACAGAAACAACCATGAACATGCATGCACAATTAGCTCGACAGCGTGTACAGAAACAACCATGAACATGCATGCACAATTAGCTCGACAGCGTGTACAGAAACAACCATGAACATGCATGCACAATTAGCTCGACAGCGTGTACAGAAACAACCATGAACATGCATGCACAATTAGCTCGACAGCGTGTACAGAAACAACCATGAACATGCATGCACAATTAGCTCGACAGCGTGTACAGAAACAACCATGCACATGCATGCACAATTAGCTCGACAGCGTGTACAGCAACAACCATGAACATGCATGCACAATTAGCTCGACAGCGTGTACAGAAACAACCATGCACATGCATGCACAATTAGCTCGACAGCGTGTACAGAAACAACCATGAACATGCATGCACAATTAGCTCGACAGCGTGTACAGAAACAACCATGAACATGCATGCACAATTAGCTCGACAGCGTGTACAGAAACAACCATGAACATGCATGCACAATTAGCTCGACAGCGTGTACAGAAACAACCATGCACATGCATGCACAATTAGCTCGACAGCGTGTACAGAAACAACCATGAACATGCATGCACAATTAGCTCGACAGCGTGTACAGAAACAACCATGAACATGCATGCACAATTAGCTCGACAGCGTGTACAGAAACAACCATGAACATGCATGCACAATTAGCTCGACAGCGTGTACAGAAACAACCATGAACATGCATGCACAATTAGCTCGACAGTGTGTACAGAAACAACCATGAACATGCATGCACAATTAGCTCGACAGCGTGTACAGAAACAACCATGAACATGCATGCACAATTAGCTCGACAGCGTGTACAGAAACAACCATGAACAATTAGCTCGACAGCGTGTACAGAAACAACCATGCACATGCATGCACAATTAGCTCGACAGCGTGTACAGAAACAACCATGAACATGCATGCACAATTAGCTCGACAGCGTGTACAGAAACAACCATGAACATGCATGCACAATTAGCTCGACAGCGTGTACAGAAACAACCATGAACATGCATGCACAATTAGCTCGACAGCGTGTACAGAAACAACCATGCACATGCATGCACAATTAGCTCGACAGCGTGTACAGAAACAACCATGAACATGCATGCACAATTAGCTCGACAGCGTGTACAGAAACAACCATGAACATGCATGCACAATTAGCTCGACAGCGTGTACAGCAACAACCATGAACATGCATGCACAATTAGCTCGACAGCGTGTACAGAAACAACCATGCACATGCATGCACAATTAGCTCGACAGCGTGTACAGAAACAACCATGAACATGCATGCACAATTAGCTCGACAGCGTGTACAGAAACAACCATGAACATGCATGCACAATTAGCTCGACAGCGTGTACAGAAACAACCATGAACATGCATGCACAATTAGCTCGACAGCGTGTACAGAAACAACCATGAACAATTAGCTCGACAGCGTGTACAGAAACAACCATGCACATGCATGCACAATTAGCTCGACAGCGTGTACAGAAACAACCATGAACATGCATGCACAATTAGCTCGACAGCGTGTACAGAAACAACCATGAACATGCATGCACAATTAGCTCGACAGCGTGTACAGAAACAACCATGAACATGCATGCACAATTAGCTCGACAGCGTGTACAGAAACAACCATGAACATGCATGCACAATTAGCTCGACAGCGTGTACAGAAACAACCATGAACATGCATGCACAATTAGCTCGACAGCGTGTACAGAAACAACCATGCACATGCATGCACAATTAGCTCGACAGCGTGTACAGCAACAACCATGAACATGCATGCACAATTAGCTCGACAGCGTGTACAGAAACAACCATGCACATGCATGCACAATTAGCTCGACAGCGTGTACAGAAACAACCATGAACATGCATGCACAACTAGCTCGACAGCGTGTACAGAAACAATCATGAACATGCATGCACAGTTAGCTCGACAGCGTGTACAGAAACAATCATGAACATGCATGCACAGTTAGCTCGACAGCGTGTACAGAAACAACCATGAACATGCATGCACAATTAGCTCGACAGCGTGTACAGAACAACCATGAACATGCATGCACAATTAGCTCGACAGCGTGTACAGAAACAACCATGAACATGCATGCACAATTAGCTCGACAGCGTGTACAGAAACAACCATGAACATGCATGCACAATTAGCTCGACAGCGTGTACAGAAACAACCATGAACATGCATGCACAATTAGCTCGACAGCGTGTACAGAAACAATCATGAACATGCATGCACAATTAGCTCGACAGCGTGTACAGAAACAACCATGAACATGCATGCACAATTAGCTCGACAGCGTGTACAGAAACAACCATGAACATGCATGCACAATTAGCTCGACAGCGTGTACAGAAACAATCATGAACATGCATGCACAATTAGCTCGACAGCGTGTACAGAAACAATCATGAACATGCATGCACAATTAGCTCGACAGCGTGTACAGAAACAATCATGAACATGCATGCACAATTAGCTCGACAGCGTGTACAGAAACAACCATGAACATGCATGCACAATTAGCTCGACAGCGTGTACAGAAACAACCATGAACATGCATGCACAATTAGCTCGACAGCGTGTACAGAAACAATCATGAACATGCATGCACAATTAGCTCGACAGCGTGTACAGAAACAACCATGAACATGCATGCACAATTAGCTCGACAGCGTGTACAGAAACAATCATGCAACATGCATGCACAATTAGCTCGACAGCGTGTACAGAAACAATCATGAACATGCATGCACAATTAGCTCGACAGCGTGTACAGAAACAACCATGAACATGCATGCACAATTAGCTCGACAGCGTGTACAGAAACAACCATGAACATGCATGCACAATTAGCTCGACAGCGTGTACAGAAACAATCATGAAC